>PUQB01000145.1:130000-501092 GCA_003024785.1 Selaginella tamariscina
TTTGGAAGGTCCCATTCCAGCTGATTTAGGAAAGTGCAAGCTATTGGAACATCTCTACCTCGATAACAACCAGTTCACTGGAACACTTCCAAAGTCACTGGACAACTGCATGAACTTGCAACGATTAACGGTGAGTAATAACATTTTAGGGGAAGATTGAGATGGATATGACCAAGCTGCCAAACCTCAAATTCTTGTCCCTGGAACTCAACAATTTCCAAGGAGAATTTCCACTCTTGTCATCAAAACAGATACAATTGATTGAGGCAAAGAGGAACAACTTCACAGGCACACTCCCGACTTTTCTAGCAGAACTTAAAGGGTTGAGAGTACTAAGTCTGAGTGGCAATTGGTTTCATGGCACTTTACCAGATTGGCTGTGGAACTTGACACAACTCCAGGTACTTGACCTTTCCAGTAACAAACTCAAGGGGAAAATGCCATCAACACTTAGTCAATTGGAGGGGTTTATAACGACCTCGGCCAACAATGATACGCTGCGTGAAGATGTGTCCATGACTGTTAAAGGTCTTGTTCTCGCATACCCTTATCTGTTGCCAGCAGTAACTTTGCTAGACTTGTCCTCCAATTTCCTAAGTGGTGAAATCCCAGTGACTTTGGGGGACCTTGTTGGCCTTAAATATCTCAGTCTAGCAAACAACAATATATCTGGTAAAATCCCGGAGAGTCTCAGTAATCTCACACAGTTAGAGCAACTGGACCTTTCACGAAATCACTTGATAGGTATAATTCCTTCTTCACTTGCAAAAATGCATTCGCTAGGATATCTTAACCTATCATTCAATGAACTCCAAGGTAGAATTCCATTCTATAGTCAACTTTCAACATTTAATTATTCATTTGAAGGCAACCCTGGATTGTGTGGGGATCCCACTACCACAAAAGTGCCAAAATGAGCAACCAATCAATTTTAAAGAGGAAGAACAACTCTCAAGTTGGTGGAATATAAATGTTTCACCCTACGCCTTTGCAACATGCTATTTCATGGTTTCTCAACAGCAGTGGTGTTTGTATTATGGATGTAATAAAATTTAAATTAAAAAATAAATATAATTTTTTAAAGTACAATCAAGGGTATTATGTTTAAATTTTATTTTTGTTTAAGAATTTTAAAAATTACAAAATATTATATATTAAAGTGTGTAAATTGTATGTGTATTTTAAATATATAATATATTTAGATTAGTTTAGAACAACACCGAAACTATATATTTTATATTTACATCAATAATAAAAATATATATAAGTAAAACTAAAATGAAAAACAAAAAATGAAGGATATACAATGGATCTTCAATATACTTTAGTATATACATAATAAAAAAGGAAGACTTTACCTAATTTTAGGGATGGGCTAAGACCTTATATTTCTTCAACCTTGCAGTGTACCTCTAAACACATATATACATGTCATGTACGTACCTATTTAATAGTTTATATATGTACAAGATCATGTTGTAGTATAAAATTAAGAATAGGAAATCTTATTTTTATGTGTCTTAGTCATTAATTTACTTTTTATGTATATTAATTAAATTAAATTAATTATTAATTTTTTTCTTTAACAGTTAAATTTATATAATTAAAAACAAAAGCTGTGCATTAAATTTTATATATTCTTGTTAAAGTATTTATATTGAAATTAATAGGTCACTCAAACACCTTTTAATACTCACATTTTAAAACTATTTCTATATAGTTTTTTAAAAAGTAAATATATCATTTGTTCTCTCACACAACTTGAAATTGATCATAATTACATATATAAGAAGCTGAAATGAAATAGATTAAAGTTTATTAAGTAAATTATCATAATTATTATGTATAAGTAAATATTTATAAATATTAAATAACTGTATTATTTTGCAATATATATGTTTAATTGACTTAAATATTATGAATTACAAATGAATTAAATATTTCATTTTAATCTAAAAGTATATAATTACTTAGAAATATATATTAATTGAAAGCAAATTGGAATGAAATAAAATGAAGCCTGTTAAGTATTAATAATTATCATAAATAAGCAACTGTTTGTAAAAATAACTGAAATATAATTAATTATAAATTTCTATTAATTTTAAAAAATTATATATTTATTTTTCAAATTGAAGTCATGGATATATAATATGTACATTTAAAACTTTCAAAGTCAAAATTTTAATCGCCACATATTATACTATAGACTTAATCTATATTCATTCATATCCAGATATATATTTATATCAATTTAGTAGTACTAATGACCCGTGAGCAAGCAGAACGAATGTATTCAGGAAACGCTGGCTTTAACCTGGTTTAGCAGTTAAATCTCCTGTTTTAGCCTCCTAATATTGCAACCGCTCCTCGTCTAACTCCAGGGACGGCTGGAACACCACCTGCAGCAGTGTACGTGTGTATGTGTGTGTGTGGTATTAAATGATAGACTATATCCCAATTACATATGATGTGAATGTAATTCGGCACAATGTAGACTTGTAAGCGATGTTTATGAAAATGATATATATAAGATGCTGACTTGTATATGTGATGATATTTATAAGATGCTGACTTGTATATGATTTCAATATCAGGAGGAGAGGTCAAGGATTAAGGAAATAATGTATATTTACATACACACACACACGACTTGTTCATATATGTGTCTATATGTATATATTAGACTTGTAGTTTTTATTTTGAAAAGCCTTAGTATTATAATAACACGCACCGCATCACTTAGAATGGTTGCCTTGTCTGTCTTTGGCGGCCTTCCGGGTTCCAATGCAGCACTTAATTCTACAAACCTGCATCTACGTGTATGAGAGAGAGAACGAGAGAGAGAGAGCTAGACATATACATATGACAATGTCAGTGAAGGTATAAATGTTGATATACGACATATTATAACACATATAGTGTATACAGACACGTATGAAGAGATATATCTGACCTGTCATTTAGTCGATCTCTTCGCATTTTCTCCCGGCAAGCCTTATTGCCAGGTGCACTGCAGGACTCGTCACGAGACCTGTACACAGAATTTAATTAGTGATTGATTAGCCATGACTAAGACTAAATCACGACTAACCTCTTCTTTGGACATGTTTTTTCTATCTCTTCACACTCCGCTTTGGAGCAATCATTAGTAATACTGCAGAGAAACATAAATTATAATAAATACATCTCTCTCTCTCTCTATATATATCTATCTGTCTCAGGAAGTGTGTGCGCGCGCGCGTGTGAATGTAGATATCACCAAGTCTGTGCATGTATAATGTATGTTCATGGTGTGTGTATGTGGTAAAATCTACTTATAAGTGTTATGAATCAAGTGTATATATCTATGTTTAATTATAACTAAGTACCTGTATTTGTACCTACATGCATCCTAATGCATGTACGTTATAAGATAATTTTTGATTAGTCTGCATTATATCTACACCGTTATATATGGATGCGTATATACCAGCGATTAACTGGGTCGGAACGGAAGGAGCCCAAACGCTAGAATTCTGCGATTCCTCGTCCAGAAACGTATCGGTAAAGATTTATACGCTACCTCAATAAATCCGCAAATCCATGCGCAATTCCTCCTGTAGCTGCTGAATTGAAGAACCCTAGAGCGCTCCTCCACAAACCCTAGCCATGGTGGAGTAAAACAAAACATGAAATAAAATTAATTTACCTTAATACAATATAACTTGTTCATAATATACAGTAAATTTGCCTAAATTAATACTATATAAATTAATATTTATTACTTAATATAAATTAAAAGTTTAAGGGTAGAAAAGGGTAAAAGGCTTAATCAAGTGTTTTAAATGTACAATGGAGGTTCAAGTTCAAGTCGATTCTCCAGATGTTAAGGCAAGTTTTCTTAATTTTCAATTTATTTATATGTATATTTATTTATTATTTTACAGAAACATGTAAATTCAAATACCATCCCAGCACTGGTAACTGCAATAAAACAATGCAGTAAAACAGGCGACTTACAAGGCGGGAAAACACATCATTTAAACGCACTCTCACTCGGTTTACACACAAACAAGTACGTCTCAAACGCCTTGATCAATATGTACTGCAAGTGCAATAGCATATACGCTGCCAGAGGCATATTCGACAGCATGCTACATAGAGACATCGTCTCGTGGAACACACTCATCCTGGGACACGTGGAGCACGGGGAGAGTCCGGTAGCGATGGAGTTACTCACCAGACTGGACTGCACGCCGAGTTCTGCTACGTATGTAGCTGCACTCAAGGCTTGTGGGTGTTTAGCTGCTAATAGACACTTAAACAGGCAGTTTTGCTTAGAGATTGGAATGGCTATACACAGACACGCACGCGCGCGTGGCGTGGATACACATGTATTTGTGGAAAATGCGTTGGTAGATGTGTATAGAAAATGTGGAAGCATGGCTCTGGCACGCTACGTATTCGACCATATGGTGTATAGAAACGTGGTTTCATGGACGAGTCTCATAATGGGATACGTGGAGAATGGGGAAAGTATGAAAGCAATGGAAATGTATGCAAGGATGGACTGTGAACCGAACCATATTACATTCATTTCTGTACTGAAGGCCTGCATACCTTGTTTAGAGAAAGGTATGGCTATACATAAGCAAGCGAAAGTATACGGTCTCGATACGGACGTGTACGTAGCAAGCAACCTGGTAGAGATGTATAGTAAGTGTAGGGATATGGTAGATGCCAGGAATGTGTTCGATTCGATGGTACACCGGAACGTGGTTTCGTGGACGAGTATGATTAACGGATACGTGGAGAATGGGGAAGGGAGGGAAGCGCTAAACTTGTTTATGAGCATGGAGTGTGAATCCAACACAGTTACATATGTGGCTGTACTGAAGGCTTGTTGTAATACAGAAACCGTACACGCTTGTATATGCAAGTCAGGCGCGGAGCAGGACGGGCTAGTATCGACCACGTTGGTGGATGTATATGGTAAATGTGGGAGAATGGAAGCGGCTCAGTACGTATTCGATACGATACATACTCAGGATACGGTGTCTTTCAGTGCGTTAATAGCGGGATATAGTCTTAATTGCGAGGTTTATCATGTGTTTAAGCTCGTGATTAACATGGAAGAAGCTGGTTTAGTGATTAATGGGATTACTTTACTCTCGATACTTATAGCTTGTAAGCATGCGGGTATGGTTAATCAAGGTAAGAAATATTTCGAAAGTATGACAAAGTATGGTATTATACCGAGTATGGAGCATTATACTTGCATGGTTGATATGTTAGGGAGGGCTAATAGATTCCAAGAGGCAGTCTCTATTATAAAGAATATGCCATTTAAATGTGATAATGTTATGTGGACGAGTTTATTGGCTAATAATGGTGGCTTATAAAACCGTATGTATGCACACATATACATACGTATATGTAATATGTAGGTTTGTATGATAATGGAAGCTTACATTAACTGATATTTGTGATATTTAAATGTCATCATATAGTTTACAATTTCATAAGAATGTTTATATAATAAAAATCTAGCATTTTAAGTGTATATATTCATATATATAGAGATATACATATGTATATAACCGGAAATTATATGTATTTGTATGTGTGTGATATAATTCATTATGATTATATGAATTATATTATAAATAAAGTAAATAAAAAATCATTTTATGCATATTAAAATTCCCATACCTATAGATTAAATGTTTTGGTGACTATGCCACTTGTAAAGTATTTTGATAAAGTATTTAACATATGTTTCAATATATATGTATATTAATAATATTTTTTATATTTTTAAATCTTTTAATTACTAAAATTTTAAATTCTTTTAATATTACATAAATTAAAATCTTTGTGTTTAATACATAGAGTTCTAACATTTTAATAATGGTGTAATCACATATTATGGAATCTTCTTATGTATTTAAATTATATCGTATATAAACACACACACACACAAATATAAATGTGTGTGTGTGTGTGTGTGTGTATACATGGTCAAATATATAAGGTGACAAGATCTATTTCACCTAACTATATTGCTTAAATTTTATTTAGAAAAATGGTAATTATATTTTGTTATAACCATTAGTATTTTAATTTTGATCTTTCATTTGCAATTTCAACATTACACTAAGATTGTATTTTTAATTTATAAACTATATGTTACATAGTTTAAAATTTTTATATTTTAAATATTTAATATATATTAACTCTTGTATATAAACTCACAAACTTTTAAAGTAATTGTGCAAATTTTAATAAATTATAATTTATTATTATTATCATTATTAGTAGAATTCACAAAATTGAATGTAAATACATAAACTAATTAATTAATTACGTCGATATAAATAAAAGAGTCATTTATATATATAATAAATTACCTCTTTTTAATGTTTTTATTAATACATATTTTGATAAATATACTATATCAAAATTAAATTAGTAATAACTATCCTATAAATAACAAAATAATAAAGAAACTTCAATTTGAAAAGAGATAGCTTATATATAATTATAAAGCTAATGATAATAAGTAAAAAATAATCATTACATAATAAATATATGCATACAGATATATAAAACATATACATATCCTAGTGATGTTTAATTACATTTAAGATATGATTAATACATTTTACATTATCATTTTTTAAAAAATAGCATAGACATTTAATATAGAAATATAGAACTATCATTAAGCAAATCTATAGTGAAAACAAATAAATTATTTAAAAAAAAGAATTAATTGGGTCTTATAAAATAAACACGCGTTGATTGGGACGAAGACCTTAAAAGGTAAAAGTTTTATGAATTATACTTATACTGAGTTTAATTTACATATTTGTTAAATATTTTACACTTAAACTTTAAAAGAGAATATATATATATATTTTTTATAATACAAAATGTTTTACGTCTTTTTAATAGATAATTATTATTATATAATATTTAACAACATAAATCTTTTATTAACTGCACATATTATAATATATTATATATACAAAATATTAGTATATTTATGAAAATCTATATAATGTATTTTTCTACACTATAAATGATACTTATATCCTACGAATCATCAATATACTTATATCCTACGAATGCATCAATTTTTACAGCATATTACATTATATTATCATATTTATAATATATATACTACATTATTATTCTAATATACTAATTCCATTAACATTATACTTCACTTGATATTAATTGAATTTACTTAGTAAGCTCTTTAAATTTAATTGACTTGTAACCCCATTTATGTATAATCACTAACAGCCGTCGATTCTCAAGAATTCTCTAGGGCAATTCTCTGTTTTAGGGTTCGGCCCGGGACCGATGGATAGACAAATCTCCACTGTCCGTTTCCGAGGGCACATTTTTAGGGTTCTTCAAAATGGCGAAAGCGCCGGGGGGCGATCGGATACGGCGGGACGAAATGCAGGTAGGAGCACAGGTTTGTAGAGTGTAGGAATCGAATTGGGCACAGGTGAATTCGTGGAAATCGACATGGATGCTGCGGCAGCTGCATTGAGCTGGGCAAATGAAGTTGCATTGTTGGGATCGGACAGGGAGCAGGGCTTAGAACATGAGAATCTGCTCATGGGATGTGATCAGGCTCATGCCGCAATGCAGGGGTTCTCCTTGATGATGATGGCTGGGCAGCCCTCTCTTCATAATTACTCTATGATCATGATGGGAGGACTACACGAAGGTATGTGTGGCTCTGTGTGCATATATACTCCACATTCTGCATATGCTGAACATACGAACGCTTACAGTGATCTGGCTCCTCACGCCAAATAACATTTGGTTATATACAGAGTATGTGAAATATGTCATGTAGACATGCGTACACACATGTTTGTGTGTGTGTGTGGATATGCGTACATAAATACAAAGAAATAATAGAACAATCATGCCGTCATACTGCATGCATACGCATGTGTGTACACGTATATACAAACTACTCTATAGTCTGTACATATACATATGATATGTATGGATATACATGTGCATTTCCATCAATGGCATCTGGCATGATTATAATAAGTCAAGCCAGTCTATAGCTTACATATATGTTATATACGATGTATTAGGACGTACATCTATACTTTTACTAAGCTTGATTATGTTTCCTACAACAGATGAAGAAGAAGAACAAGAACAGCAGACGACTATACGGAATCCATCCACTGTTCTATCTTTGCAAACAGTACCAGCTTCAAACGAAGAGAATCAGAGTAATGGGGAGAATCTTAAGGAAAATAATCCGGTGAGTTTAATAAATACATACTGTATCTTACATATGTAACATAAGCATGTAGTCTTATATCTGAATAGTATATAACGGTTCATTAAATGTATATATGTGACGTTAAGTTATTCCAACTTTTGAAATGAGATACTATATAGCATGATTTGAGAGTCATTATCAGGTTAATCCGAAGAAACGAGGAAGGCAAAAAGGACCAGGGAAGCCCAAGGATCATTATGTTAAGGAGAGGGAGTCGTCTTTTCAATCAGTATTGAAACTGCCTCTGAAGTCTAGGAAGCTCTTCTGTGTTGCTGAGTTTTATAAATACATGGCACAGTCTTCATCAGATTCTCTTTGTAAGGTAAGTGGGTGTAAGTATAGTATCTACGCATTGAATCACTTGTACAGTATATGTGTATGCCTAATATATTTGTATGAGCTTTTGACAGGTGACAGAGGCATATGCCAGAGCTGGGGAATCTGTGGGTGTTTCCGGAAAGACTGCGAGAAAATGGGTGGAGGACTGGGAAAGGCGTGCAGATGGTACATTTTCAGAATCGCAACAGGTGTGTGTTTTTATACTGTAGTGTTCTATCTAGTTATAGTATTATATCGTTGTTTACAGATAGATGTAACTAGTCTAGAGGCCAGTGCTACTGATTTTACCGGGTATATAGATATAAAAGGCCCCCCTCTCTCTCACACACACACACTCACAAATTATATTTATTAGGAACAGCGTACTGTAAGGTACTTTTGCAGCATTTCTATTTAATGTAATATTCTTCCTGTATATGTATATTTCAGTCTTTGTATATGCGTGTGTGTGTGTGTGTGTGGACACACACGCGCACACACACACACATATATATATGATAAACACATTGTATGCAGGGAAAGCATGTGAAGGTGGAGTGGCTGCTGCAACCCGAGGATTTACAGAGCAAGGCTAAGGCGTGGATCGAGCACAACTGTCCGAAGAAAGGAGACCCACCGCGTAAAGACTCCATCGTCAAAATGTTCCGTGATTTTTGTAACAATGACCTCCTCGTCAATGTCCAGGTATCAAATAATATAGTGCATAATTGATTTCAGTAGTATATTATTTCAGCATCCTAGACACGCACAGGGACACACACACAATGTGTATATATCTGCATAGACATATTTAAATCACTCTCTCAAGTCTGTGTTACGTGGGCACTGTTAAGTTGGGGATAGAGCATTGAATACCCCCCCCCCCCCCACACACACACACACTACTATACGTACCTATTTGTTTGCCTCTTCATATTTATTTCCAGCTCCCGTATGTCTCTAAAAATCTCCCGCATTGTTACGTGGAGACAAAGCATTGCACAATATATACTTTTCATCTCATAATCCTCTATTTATGTTTAAAGCGATAAACTACTGTATACGCTTGTGTAATATTATTCTCATTCTGAATATCTGCATAAGCATGTGTACAATGTAAGTACATATACGTATATACGAGTGCTTTGATATGTATAGGCGTGTGTGTGTGTGTGTGTGTGTGTGTGTGTGTGTGTGTGTGTGTCTATCTATCTATCTATCTATCTATATATATATATAATTGATGGTGTATTTATAATGCAGACAACGGGAGCCGGTAGTATGACAAGTCACCATAGGAAGATATCAACGGAAACAGCCCGGTCGTGGCTACACAGGCTGGGGTTTAACAACTTCAAAGACTTTAGGAAATCTTCTACCAAGGTTTTATAAAAAACCACACACATAGATATAAATATATGTATGTATATGTATATGCATATTGTATTTATTCTTTCACCATTGCATTGTATATACTCTGATACAATAACCTTAACCATTTCTTTTGTCAATTCTCTTCTTTTCTCACATAATAGTGTCCTTACAGCCCATTGTACATGTGTGTGTGTGTATACGTGTGGGTATATGTGCATACAGGTGTGAACAATGTAAAACTGAAGTTCCTATCGAAAGAGTTTTAGTATATTTTTAATTTATATGTGTGTGCGTGTGTGTGTGTGTGTGTTTTGTTATTTATATAATTCTAAACATAAATATATATTGTAGAATTCTTTTTAAAAAACTCTTATTTAGTAAGTACTAATAACATAGTGTTTATATTAGTATTACACAATATAATACTTCATAGTTAAAAAATTCATATAGTTCGATTAATAGTATATTTAATTCATTAATTAATTTCTGGATTGATTACTTATAGTTGCCAAGCGAACGAAAAATAGTTTTTAATAATTATATAAAAAGTACTAATACATATATTTTGATTAGTAATATATCTAAATTAATTGATAAAATTTGTATTTAAAATAATAAAAAATGTATTTCCATATAAAGGTTAAATTTAAAAAAAAACATAAACTGTAGTATATAAACACTTTATCCATTTATTATTTAAATAATGTTTTCAAAATCAATTAATTATTCATTTAATTCATGAGATATTCATTAATTTTATTTAAAAAATCTATGTTTATTTAATTTGTTTAATTCATTAATTTAATTCTATATTAAGTTTTAGATCAACATAATAAATAATAAAGCATATTAAGTTTCACCCAAGACAAAAGTGGGTCAATTGTTATTTAAAGGTAAATTAAATAATAATGTATAAGTATAATTTTATATGTGACATAGGTTTTATTATTTACTAGTTACTATTATAAATAAGCATAGCTATAAATTATAAAAAAGTTAAAATTAAATATTCCATTTTATTTAAAATACAAACTTATATCTATGCAAATACATATACATGTACAACACATAACATGTATTAGTTAAGCAATCTATATTAAAATTTAAATCTTTATTTTACCTCCCTTATAAAGAATATAAAATTATATAGATATTAGTTTTTCATAAAAGTCTTTTTGTTAAACATAATCTCTTAATTAAATATAAATTATTAATATTAATTTATTAATCAATAACCAAAAAGGCAATCGCTTATGATAGGACAGGTATATTCGTTCATACTATGGCATGTACGATTGAACGGCTAAGATTGGTTTTATCCGATGGTCCTTGATTAACCCTAAAACAGAGAACAAAATTTAGGGTTCATAGAGCGATGTTGGATTCAGAGACGAAGATCTGTCTGTACAAAGCGGGAGTACACAAGATCTTGGGAGTGCCGAGGAAATGGGCGCTGAATAAACCAGGTATGAGTTTAGGGGTGTTTAGGAAGGGGTTAGAGAAGCGGGAGGAGGCGCTGCAGAAGATAAGCAAGGATTCAATACAGGGATGTGCACAGACGGGTCCAATTGAGGATTCTATAGTATTAGAGAAGCAGGAGGAGACTATCAGTGAAGAGAATTTGAAGAAACGGAAGAGGGAGGAAGAAGATTGTGCTCCTGTGAAGGTCGAGAAACTGGATGTTGAAAGAGGAAGATCCTCAGAATATGCCCGATTCTCGGTATCTGCCAGATGCTCAGAATCTACCCGACGCCCAGAATCTGCCTGATGCCCAGAATGTACCCACTGCTCAGAATCTCCCGGATAATCAGAATGTGGGTTCTCAACAACATGAAGCTCCACAGGCTCCTGAAGAGAATGTAAGCATTATATATAAACATTCATGTATCACACACACACATCTATATTTATGTATGTATGTATGAACTGTATGGTATGAATGTGAACATTCATACAGACCATAGGTAGTGCACAGGCTATACATGGTATTACATAGACCGTATACTTTATGTATGTTGTGTATGTGTGTGATTTATAAACAGTGCACTATACTTATGTGCATGCCTGCATACCATACCACTAGTTAATACTATAGTGTTTTTTTTTTATTGTAACTTTTATATATTTCAGAAAGAAAGCAAGGAAACCGCTCAATCAGGGAATGTAAACGAGGAGCGTGCAAAGAGAAAAGCCGAATTACTGGAGAAACTTCAGACTAAAACTACAGAGAAGCATCGATTGGTGCAACTCCTAAAACAGGTACGCACGCGTGCACACACACACACACACAAAGCTTGTGCATTTTCTTTTTCCAGATACTAACAAATGAGGAAGAATCGAAGAAAAGATTACAAACGCCTACACTTATAAGCCCATGTCCAAAGCTAGCAGATTTAGCACAACCAGCACATGCAGTAGCACCACAAGTCCCTCTTCGTCCCATGGATCTGGAAGAAGGTTTGTATCCATGTGTATGTGCGTTTACGTGGTGCGTGTGCGTGTGTTTGTGTATGTGTGGTATTTATTCGTTCATCTAACATTCATGCACCTACAACATAAGTGCAATATGTGCTAAGATAGTTTTCTCTCTCTCTCGCCCCCCCAATACGTACTTATTGCATATGTATGTACGTTAAGCGGGTTAAGTCACATTCTGTATGTAATATATGTACATACATGCGAGGCGTATGTTTTCGTATACTATTCACGCTTTACATCTTAGGACTTCCACATGAGTGTACGTTCGGAGTGTCATATACTATGTATGTATGTATGTGTTTCTGTACATTTATCGTGTTAAAACTGTGTATTTGTACATCAGGTGAGCTGGATTATGCAAGAACACCAAGTCCACGATCCAAAGGTTTACAGCCCAAGCAAATACAACAGGCTCATCAAACTCAGGTAACTTACGTATATATATGTATGCTTAATTCAATCTTAATTATTATTTATGTTTGCCTAGTGTGCATACGCATATTTGCATATCTATGACACATCCTTCAATGATAGACAAACTTAGATTCTCTCACACACGCACGCACGCACGCACGCATTCACGCACTGTTTCTTTTACTACAACAGGGGGGGCCTAGTAGGCTTGGATATACTGGGGGCATCCTCATACATATCCGGTAAGTGTCTATTTATATATTAATTAATTATTTTGAATATATATTAAATAATTTTAAGTATATATATTTAATAGTTATATTTCAGCTTGTTTTGTTTTGTTAATGCTAATAAATTTTACAATCGGTTAATATAAGCTAATAAGTTCATTGTTGTAGAAGTCTGGAAGGATTGTGAAATGGGAGGATTCATAATTTGTAAAGAGGTATATGATAATGAAGTTGTATATAAATTTGTGTGTGTGTGTCTATATATATATATAGTTATTAATATATGGAGTTGCTTGCATAGGAGGTGCAATTTAAGTGGCATATGTAACTCCTTTAAATGCAACTCCAGAGAGTTAAATTGGCTTCTGATGACTGCACAGCACAAGTTTCGCTTTGCGGACAGATACGGGTCGCATATTCCATTGAATATTCTAGATTGTAAGTAACTTATTATCTCTTGTAAACACTGTTCATTGCACATATACACATTTTATGCATGTATACTACACACGTGTTATGTTAGGAGAGATGTATGTCGTGTGTGTGTACAGATGTATTAGGTGTGTGTACAGATGTGTTAGGTGTGTGTGATGTTATACGTGTGTACGTATTCTGCACATGTTGTAGATATATACAATATGTGTGTGTGTGTGTGTTGTGTGTGTGTTTGTTGAGAGGAGAGAGAGAGTACTATACATATGCATATGCATACAGTGTATATGTGTGTATATTCTGTACACATAGGTTAGACATGATTATACCTTGAATGTACATCCCAAGTTGCACTTCGTTTTCCATTGTTTAGCTTACACTCTACTCATATTTAGAATAGGTTTAGTCAACACGCACACACGCACACACACATACACATAGACACAATACACACAGGTGTATGTATCAAAAGTCAATTGGTGGAATTGACAATTTAAGTATACGTGTCATTATCCCACTTGCTACAAGTATTATAGATATAAAATATACAAGGACTTTGGATCGTTCAATAAGAATATGAAAAAGAGGCTTTAGCTATATAATATTAATAAATAATTTAATAAAAAGGTTGTTAGTGATCCTGTCATTTGAATATTCTTTTATAAAGTATGGAATATTTCTATTTATTCGATACGGAAGAAATAAATACTTTTCCTTTTCCCCTTTCTATAGTGGGAACCAGAAATTGAATTTTCATGAGTTTATATTTAAACACAATATATATAAAATGTATATTCTAATGTGAAACTATATAACAATGATATAATAATTTAAATAAAAATTGAATGATTACTTGCGAACTTGAACAACATGATTGAGAATTTTATAAAAGCGTATAATAAAACAAATTCCCATCATTTGTAGACAGAGGATGCTATATAATATATTATTTATATTAAAGTCCTTTATTATTAATATATTATATTTAAATATTAAATACTATATTATATTACAGCCCGTTTGCACATCCCTGTTGCTTTCTGTTCGTTATACATGAAATGATATATATGTTACGAAAGAAAATCCAGACAGCATGTTATGTATAAAACTGAAAGCAACCCCATTAAATTAATATAATTAATTAACACATAATTAAAATTAATATTTAAACTATCATTATCAAACATTAAGTTTGACAGAATAATGCAGCCGTCAAACACACATGTAAAATTACAATATAATTAAAAAAATAATTTTTTTTAATTAATAATATTAATATATTATATAAATGACTATTTCACACGAGTGGGGTTTTTTAAATAATATATTTAATATGTGTACAAAATACCATTGTGAAAGTAACTTATGCATAACTCAAACTCAGAATATGACCCTTCCGAAAACTACACTGTGCTTGTATCCACACGTATGTATTATACGTGTGTATAAAAATATATATATATTTATAATAAATAAATATATTAATTATATATATTTATTAAACTCTTTATGCGTGTCTTAATCACTCTTTATAGCCACGCCACCATCACATGTAGTTGCATATTCCAGTTCGTAAAGTTATACATAAGATGGCTGCATTCATACAATTTAAATTATTATTTAATTAAAACTTATTAATTTAAATGTTTAAGAGTTAAATAATTAATTAAAAAATCATTTAAGTTAAATTATGAACTGGCACATATTAACTAGTCAGCTGTTACGTGTATATCCCATTTGGGAAAATAACTATACGTTGACGGCTGCATTGATGCAATTATTTAATACTTAAATTGGAAACTCTTAATATTTTATATTTATAAATTTATATAGGAAAAATTAAATATTTAATTAATTAATAATATAAAAATTAATTAAACTGGCATGCATCTAATATCTCATTTCACTTCAGTTCGACACAGTGCATCTTTTTCTGCTTATGCATTTATATATACATACATGGCCTTCTTAATCTTCTAACGTATACGTGCATACATCATACATATCAAATTCATTGAATTTTCTATTGTTTTGTATAGAAATGAGGGATTTATAAGAACCATTTAGATAAATACAGTCTTTTTTTATTTGAAAATATAGAGAAAATGCAGGTTTTTGTATACATAATTCTGCTGTCAATTCTGCAAATTCACACAAATGCAGAAGATTGGAGAGTTTTACAGCAGAAAGATCGCGTAGATATGCTTCCTGGGCAGCCCAACAGCGCTGCATTTCGACAATATGCAGGTTTGTATGTGTGCACTGTGTATATGTGTGTGTATGTGTATGAATCAATGTGTATATCTTGCAGGATATGTGCCTGTATCTGAAGATGGTACAAGAGCTCTTTTCTACTGGCTTACTGAATCTCCTTTTCCCAAACATAAGCCTCTTGTTCTCTGGCTCAATGGAGGTACATTCTATTATATATAGAAATCTCTCTCTCTCTCTCATATATGTATACACACGTATATGCATATAATATGTGTATGTGTGTGTATATATATATATATATATATATTGTTTTTCAGGACCAGGATGCTCTTCACTTGCATACGGAGCTGTAGAAGAGATTGGTCCATTTAGAATCAGTGCAAATGCAACAGGACTGTATGATAATCCTTACTCTTGGAACAAAGGTACATACGCACACACACACACACACATACATATACACACGCACACACACGCATATTTACATATATACATATATAACATGAATAGTAAATGTATTGTGTGTGTGTGTGTGTGTGTTGGTTTAAACAAAAACACACACACATATCTATATCATTCTAAGGTCGCTTTTTAAATTTGACACACACACGCGCACATTTATAAATGTACATATATATACACACACGTCGTTATTCAAATGTGTGTGTGTGTATATATATATATATAAACTTGTATGCTGTGGTCCTGCAAAGAGCTGTATATAGTTGGTCTATTTGTTGGGAACGCTGCAGATCCACTTTTTATCCAGTTGAATATCTCTTTTTCTATTTATGGCAAACTAATTAACATTTTTAATTAAATTTAATATAAATGTGCATGAATAATTGTGAAATATTATAATTTGATATACATACAGAATATGTGTATACACACGCACACACACATATATAAATTAATTAAAAAATGCAGTGGCAAATTTGTTATTTCTGGAATCACCTGCTGGAGTTGGATATTCATTCTCGAATGCTACCACAGATGAAGATGAATTCGGTGATACTAGAACTGGTAATTACAAGTTAATTAGATTAATCAAGTTTTTAACATTAATTAAATGTGTAATTACTTAATTAAATTTAATGTTGCTGTTAGTGTCGTCTCACAGCTGAGGATGCATATATCTTTCTTGTGAAATGGTTCCAAATGTTCCCGCAGTACAAGAAACGCGAGTTTTACATCATGGGCGAAAGCTACGCAGGTACACATACAACACGCGTGCGTGTGTGTATTATACGTATACACACATATGTATTTATATGTGTACACATGTGTTTTTTACAGGGCATTATGTTCCACAGCTAGCAAAACTCGTACACGACGGAAACAAAGCTGGTTCAAAAACAGTTATTAACCTGAAAGGGTTCATGGTACGTTGCTAACGCACACACACACACAGGCACCTGTGTGTGTGCGTGTCTCTGTGTGTGTGTGTGTGAGAGAGAGAGAGAGTTCCAACTTAAGAACTTGCCTAACTAGACTAACGGGACCGGTGTTCATTAACATCAAGATAGACATGCACACACACATACGCTTGCACATACACACACGTGTGTGTGTGTGTGTGTGAGAGAGAGAGAGAGAGAGTCCCAACTTAAGAACTTGTCTAACATATGGTTTTTATTAACACCATAGACGCACACACATACGCACGAACACGCACTCACGTGTGTGTGTGTGTGAGAGAGAGAGAGAGAGAGTCCCAACTTAAGAACTTGTCTAGCTAGACTAACGGGACTGTTTTTTATTAACACCATATACACGCACACACACACACGCGTGTGTGTGTGTGTGAGAGAGTTAGAGAGAGACAGAGGCCCAACTTAAGAACTTGTCTAACTATACTAACGGGACTGGTGTTCATTAACATCAAGATAGACATATACGCACGCACGCACGTACACACACACATGTGTGTGTGTGTGAGAGAGAGAGAGAGAGAGTCCCAACTTAAGAACTTACACCAAGATACACACACGCACACAAAGTTGACTGGAGTTGACTTGATATGTTTGACTAACGTTGACTTTGACCAGGTTGGGAATGCGGTGACGGACTGGTACTACGACAACATGGGGATAATAGACTACTATTGGAGCCACGCACTCATCTCCGATGAGACGTATAATAGTTTGAAGAAGCACTGCAAGTGGAAGAGCGTGCGGCTGTCGAGTAAATGCGAGGAGATTATGGATTACGCCTCTAACCAGGAGATTGGCAACGTGGACTTACACAGCATTTACACGCCTGTGTGCCTCCAGGCGTCTTGGACTTCTTCTGTCCGCACGCCACACTGGAATCCCGTACGTATGCGTGTGTGTGCGTGCGTGTGTGTGCTTGTTCATTCTCTCTCTCGTCTCTCATTTACACGCCTGTACACCACACTGTACGTGTGTGTGTGTGTTCAGTCTCTCTCTCTCTCTCGGTGTATATCAAGTACATATGTTAAAAGACACACACGCACACACCTCAGTGTTGTACTGCACATGATGGGAATGTGTGTTTAAAAACTATAATGTATATGCATATAACGTGTGTGTGCGTGTGAGTGTGTGTTTACATGTATTATGCAGCTGTGGATGGGGCAAGCAGGATTTGATCCGTGTACTCCTGGCTATGCTGAGAAGTACTTTAACCGTCTTGATGTTCAACGTGCTCTCCACGCCAATAGAACCGGCTCCACGCCCTCATGGACACCTTGCAAGTAAGCCGTGGAGTGTGTATGAATGTGTATGTATGTATGTATATGTGTGTGTGTGTATGAATAGAGAGAGTCAGACATACATATATACATACATCTCTCTCTCTCTCTCTCTCTCTCTCTCTCTCTCTCTATCTATCTATATATATATATATATATATATATAATATATAATGTTCACAGCTATGGAATATTGGAGAACTGGCACGACAAAGCATTCTCTGTGCTACCTATTTACCGTGAACTTATCCAAGCCGGTCTTAGAATCTGGGTTTACAGGTGTGTGCGTGCGTGCGTGCCTGTTTATAAGTTAATCTGTAAAAAGGATATTATTAAGTATATATATATAAGAACTCTCTCTCTCTCTCTCGCACACACACACAACACGCACGCGACACGCACACGCACACTGAAATGTATATATTCCAGTGGTGATGAAGATGCAATGGTACCTGTAACTGGAACAAGATACTGGATCCGCAGCCTTAAGTTACCAATCCAGACAAAGTGGTATCCATGGTATTACGATAACCAGGTCAGTTTAAATTAAACTTCATATAATTATTATATTTAACACAATTAATTACTATATAATTTTTTATTATTATTAATCAATATATATGTATTTTTTTTTAATGTAGGTGGCAGGGTGGAGCCAAGTTTACCATGGTTTAACATTTGCTACAGTTAGGGGAGCAGGGCATGAAGTCCCTGTGCTACAACCAGATAGATCATTATCTTTGATTCAGCATTACCTCAAGGGAAAACCACTCCCTAACGATGATTAACTATTTTCTTAAATAATAATTTATTTTTTAAAATAAAATAAATTTTATATATATATATATCACACACACACACACACTATTAGAAAGTCGTTAATAAATGTCACCATTTAATTCTATAATGTTCTTATTCGTTAATAAAGAATAATAAAATAAAAGGTTTATATATAGCTTTTTTAATATAATGTTAAATAAGTTCTTAAAATATTAATTACATTCCCCTGTCTTAGGGTTCATGGTTTTAGGGTTTATATTTAGGGTTTAGCGATGCTGCAGGGAGTGAGAAGGGCGCTGCTTGGGAGAAATCGCTCGGTATTTGCACGCACGCATACGCATACGCAAAATGTACAGATATATTTTGCATTTTTACGAATTATTTTTGTTTTTCAGGTGTCTAGATTGCTTAGAGATTCGCATAATCTTCAATTGTTCCAGGTTAGTTCAATCTGTTGAGTTTAATGTGTTAATCTCTCAGTTGATTTAGGTTAGCGAAAGCCGCTTATTTTCTGGAGGAGAATGCACTCAAGGAGGTAATCTTGTATGTGAATATATATAAGACAAATTTATATGAAACAACGCGTTACTGTATTATTAAGTTTACACAAGTACACATGTTTCAAACACCACCAATGAAATAATCGGCAAACAATGTATCTATATACATAACTATTAATTTACTGGGTCTCTGCATCTCCATGTTTTTAAATATATGTATGGACTGTGCTAAAGCTAATTATTGTATTGTATGTACTAAGTACTAGTAATATTACATGAACATCTCTCTCTCTCTCTCTCTCTCTCTCTCTCTCTCTCTCTCTCTTCTCTATCTATCTATCTATCTATCTATATATATATATCACTTTATTTGGCAGTGAGCCAGAAGCGTTACTTCAGATCGACTGCACCAGTTTGGTCTTCAGAGAATGACAAAGAAAAGAAAGAAACGTTGGTATCTTCTTTTTCGCCCTAGTAGGTTACTTGCTCTTATATGTGCTACATTTATATATACATCAATATAGACATGCGTACATACACACACGTACATACTTATGTTGTAATAAACTCGATATATCATTAGTTGGATAATGCTTGGTTTGAGTAGGCGAACGCAAAATCATGTTGTAAATTATTCTAACCTTTTTGTGTTTTCTTTTTCTTCTCTGCAGGATTTCTGTGACATATATAACCAAAGAACGTGAGACGAAGACCGTACAAGTTCCTCTTGGAATGTCCATATTAGAAGCTGCTCACGAGAATGATATTGACCTCGAAGGTACACACACACACAACACACACACACACATATATATATATATATATCACACAGAGGGAGGGAGGGAGAACTGTAAATACTAATTATTTATAAATAATGTGTAATTTATTTCAATCGAACAGGTGCCTGTGAAGGATCATTGGCTTGCTCTACATGTCATGTCATTGTGGAGGTATTGTGTATGTCATGTCATGTCATACACATACATACATGTGTGTGTGAGAGTCGTTGTGTTGTTTAACAGGATGAGAAATACTATAACATGCTTTCTGAACCGTCGGATGAAGAAAACGATATGCTAGATCTTGCTTTTGGCCTTACTCAAACGTAAGTATTGTATGTACTTATATATCAGGTATATCAATGCATATATGTATTAAACTGTTTATACAGTAACCTGTTTATGTATGATACGCTATACTTATGTTGTGTATATTCTCATGTAATATATACACAAAGACAACCATATACAGCATATCTATATCAACATAATGTGCTCTCTCTCCTCTCTCATATAGTACACATGTATGAATGACCTTCAAACTTATTTATAAAGGCGAATATAGACAATATATACGTGTGTTTGTGTGTGTGTGTGTGATACATACATAAGTATATAAGTAAATACTTATGTATTTGAATAGGTCTCGTCTGGGATGTCAGATAATTGCCAAGCCAGAGTTAGACGGAATTGTTTTGGTACTTCCGGCGGCAACGAGGAATTTTGCAGTCGATGGGCATGTGCCAAAGCCACATTAGAATCATAAAATAATAGTAAGTTTTTCAATTAATCATATTTAATCATATTTAATCATATATATCTTGGTAGTTTTTAATGCTCAATACAATTTAGAAAATAATCTTGTATTTTATTTATAAACAACAATTATTTCAGGGTAGAATGTGAAATTTAATTATTCATGAATATATATATATATATATATATATAGAGAGAGGAGAGAGAGAGAGAGAGAGAGAGAGAGACACACAAACCAAGAGTATATATCTAGGGAAAATTACATGTACAGTATACCCCTAGAAGTTTTATATTTACATATATACCTTTTAAATCTCAATTTAAAACTTCATAAATTTTATTAAAAAATATTTTTAAAAAATTAATAAAAATTTATAATTAATTTGTATTTTATTATATTTATGTCCAAAATATATTAAATATATATATCACAATATAATATAATTATTTTTAAAAACATTTTATTTTTTATTATGACAATTTTTTGATAAACTTAAATTATTTCATTTGTAATATATTATGAATTGAACATATATTTTTAGTTAGTATTGTTCTTTTAAAAGTTAAAATACTATGATTGAAGTTTTTAAATATAAAATTTTTAGGGGTATATATGTAAATATGATAAATTTCAGGGGTATAAATGTTAATTTTCCCTTATATTTACTTAATAAAATATAAATGTTACTCTGTCGAGATGATAAATTTCCCATTAATATAATTAATATGCAATACCCAGTGTTTTAATAATAATGCTCTCCTTTTATTTTCTTCTTTAAATGAATTAATTAATTAGACAGCTGTATTATATAAATGAATATAATGGTGTTTAATCATATGTATTAAAATAATTCACTTGTATTGAACTTTACATTCAAGAATGCATATGTAAAATTCATAATATACTCTAGACTTATCTAATGAAAGATATTCTTGTTGGTTGAATTTCATTATAAATTACAAATTAAGGATTGTAAGGTAACTACGTATTTACTGTAATTACTTACAGGATATTAAAAATAAATTATCAATTCAATTGTTATAAATTACAAATTATAATGAAGTTTGTAAGGTAACTATGAGTTTTAATTAAATATACCTATCCACTTTTATTGTTTGGTTATCTAAATTTTTAATTATTCTCCTTTTACCCGTGTTAGTTTTCCATATTCTTATATTAGTTGTCGACCAAACTAATCTTCGAACCCTTTAAGTTTGTTTACAAGTTTTTTGGAATTCAATGTTTAGAATTGATTAAATTGTTTGAATATGATATATTAAGTGAATTTTTAAGGATAAGTAATGTGCGAACATATAAAACTCATTTGATTAAATCTTAAGAAGTAAGGTTGATAATTACAATGATGTTTTTGAATAATTAATATGTCCTCTAGTGAGTTTATGCCGTGAGACTCTATTGCTCAAACTTAAATAAATTAATTTAATTTGTGAACTTAATTAAATTCATGTGGTTCTTTCATAAAGAACTGGTTAATGGATATGATTTTCAATAGATTTTTCTCAATTAAAACCTGAAAATGATTTGAACAACATATAAATTTCAGTTTATATATTATGATGGTTAATTTTTGGAGTTTTCACAGCATATATTAAATATACATATGTAGTGTGTTTATATATATATATATATAGACACACACATACACATGCATATATATTTACACAAACATATCTTAATTTAAAAACATACAGACACACACGTAGAAGTCAATCGACGTGAGTCATCGAACCTTATTATTATATTAAATATAGTATTTTTAAATTATATATAGTAATATATAACTAATTAATATTCTATAAGCAATGCCAGACGACTTCACTCCAGTGTTGTATCGTCTGATGAGTCTCAATGGTTAATAATATTTAATAATTATATAAAAATGGAATTTAATAATTATTAAGATCAATAAATAATTAAATTTTAAATTAATAATAACAACTTACACTCAAGAGCATTTCCTTTAAAAACTCCATGTTAGAACTTGTATGTAATAAATAAAATGTATATACATGCATATGTGTGTGTACATACACACACACACACACACACACATATATATACACATCTATTTATATATTATAAAGACTTTCTCTCTACACGCACGCATACACCTGAGGGAGGATCAAAAAGTCACGAGGAACAATTGGAAAACAGCAACATCCAACGGTCCCTCGTGATACAAACACCACGTCAGCACCATGCCACGCGGACGCGGATCATTTGTTATTTAAAATATATATTTATATATATTTGTTTAATGCTGATCATTGATTAACTTTATAAATTCATATATAGTATGTATATTCAAATACTAAATGGTTATTAATTAGAAATGTAAATAATATTTACTAAATGGTTTATGTTTGCCGAAGCCCATTAATCAAAGGGTAACAAATTAATAATTTAGTAAATAAAAATTGATGAATTAGTTAAATAGTAACAGTTTGACTAAAGAGAACCACTGATATACATTCTTCATTTGCATAACTCCCTTGAGGTAAGTTTACCACCTTTGTTAATGGAATTTAAGTTTATGTTTAAAGCCGACTCAAACATAATATTAATCAATATAATATATAAATTATATTTTTATATATTAATATTTTATATTACAATAAATTAACTAGAAAGAAAATTCGAATTAACTATTGTAATTAATGAAATCTACTGCAATAATTGACCATATTATTAGAATATTCTCTTTATTATGAATTTTATTTATAGATACCTAAGAATATCTCCAATATATTTCTGCCTTACAAAACCCTAACATTTGCGAAGGCAGCTTCTCATGGCGTCTATGGCGATCCGCCATCGGACAACATCGGTTTCCGATACGGAAGAAAGCCGGATGTTCAAATCAGGTATGTTTCCGCGGATTTTGTGTCTGATCCACTGAAAACATGCTTAAATCTTGCAGCGCCGAGGTTTTTGATCCCTTCTACAGTAGAGAAGAAGAAGATTGAGCTGTATTCTCCTGAGTTCTATGCGGCTTGTACCGTGGGAGGTATTCTCAGCTGCGGACTTACGCATACTGCTGTTACTCCTCTGGATTTGGTGAAATGCAACATGCAGGTATGTAGATCGATCAGATCCATCCGGAAAAATGTCGAATTTCTAGAATAATTAGATATTAGCAAAAGCTTAACTACGTATACAGATCGATCCGGCCAAATACAGGTCGATCGGAAGCGGATTCGGTGTCTTGTACCGGGAGCAAGGAGCCAAGGGTCTGGTAAAGGGATGGGTTCCGACGCTGCTCGGATATAGTGCACAGGGAGCTTGCAAGTTCGGACTGTACGAGTTCTTCAAGAAGTACTACACGGATTTGGCTGGACCAGAGAATGCGTACAAGTACAAGACGCTCATCTACTTGGCCGGTTCGGCTTCTGCTGAGTTCTTTGCAGATATTGCTCTGTGCCCACTTGAGGCTGTCAAGGTGAGGGTGCAGACCAAGCCGGGCTTTGCTAACGGGCTCTCCGACGGCCTTCCAAAGATTGTCCGAGCTCAAGGTGTTTCTGGGTAGGTTTTGTTTTCATCAGTTTTACTGGATGGCTGATGTGGATTCGTTTTCAGACTTTACAAGGGACTTGTACCGCTTTGGGGACGTCAAATTCCTTGTAAGTTTTGAATATCATCGTTTATGTATCGTTCATTGTGTGCATGTGCGTGTGTAGATGAGACACACACTAATATAATCCATGTTGCAGATACCATGATGAAGTTTGCATGCTTCGAAGCAACTGTGGAGGCGCTTTACAAGCACGTTGTTCCAAAGCCAAAGGACGAGTGCTCTAAAGTGGAACAGCTGGGTGTCAGTTTTGTGGGAGGATACATTGCCGGTGTGTTTTGTGCCATTGTTTCCCACCCTGCTGATAACCTTGTGTCTTTCCTCAACAACGCCAAGGATGCTACCGTTGGTCAGGTGCGTATATGCCTCTGTGTGTGCACGTACGATAAATATCAAATGCTGTTAACTGTAGTCATTGTGATTTGTGTAGGCCGTAAAGAGCATGGGCGTGACTGCACTCTTCACCCGGGGTTTACCTCTCCGTATTATCATGATTGGTACACTCACTGGTGCTCAATGGGTATCTACGACGCCTTCAAAGTCTTCGTTGGACTGTAAGTGTTCCTTTATCTCACCTCTATACATTGGTTGTACTCTCTCTCTCTTTCACACACACACACAAACACTCACAGAGTGTAGACAAGACATATTGAATGCATGTAATCTCTACATATTTACTAACATTTAGCTCATTTGTAAGCTCATTTGTAAGCTCATTCATAAACCATTATGTGTTATATAAAAGTCTCTCTCTCTCTCTCTCTCTATATATATATATATACACTTGTTAACTATAATATGTGATAATCGAGGTGTTTAATACAGGCCAACAACTGGAGGAGTGTCTAAATCACCGGAGCTGGAGCCCCTAAAACCGGTGCCCGCTATGTGAGAAAGAAGCTGATGAAGAAAGAAACAATTTTTGCTCATTATCTTTTTTGTTTGTTTTTTTCCCCTAAGGGAAGAATCTAGCCATTACGGATCAATATGTTTTTTTCCTTGGTTCTTTTTAGTTAAATAAATCTGAAAAGAACTCATGTTATTCAATTGATAATGTGGAATATGCACATTTATATATGCATGCTGATTATGGTATAGATAACTTGATGTTTTTACCCAGTAAAGTAAAGGTACAATATATATAGGTGTGTGTGTGTGTGTGTGTGCGCGTGCGCAAAAGACAAAAGAAAGAAACACATAAACATGTATGTCTATGCCCACATAATATTAGTTGAATAATAGAAAATAAGCATTTTTTCTATACATTCTAAATTATTCATTTAACGTTTCATTTAAGTACTTAGTGAAGAAACATACGGCGTATGTAAGGACTCTTAACATCACATATCATGAGATTAAAGTGTCCACAAATTGATTTAAATCAATATTATATATAAATATACCATGAGTATATAAATATAATTTATTACATAGCTTTTCTAAATGTACATTGACCTATTCACAACTATAAAACACTCAAGATTTAATTATATATAATAATTTTAATTCACCGTATTTTAAGTTTATTTCCTTATCAAATTTCTGTACAGAAAGCAAAAATAAAAAGAATTATCGAAAAAAATAATTAATTCATTTGATAAAGAAAATATTAATTTATATTGTTTAAAATTAATAATATATATGTTTAAAATTACAAATAAACATTCGCAATTCAAAAGTTAAACTTTAAAAAAGTATAAAATGAAAAATAAATTTTAAATTAAATTAATAGCCTTTTTGTAAGGAACAAATAAATCTTATAAATTGTTATATTTACAATTTCAAATACTAATGTATTTTTCAATTTCATTTTCATTTTTTAATTTTATTTATGTACCCTTCGATCTTTTTACATTTATATCACAATTTTACTTAATAAAGTAACTCACTTAATTTATGTATCATAACATAATTCATGTGTATTTCACTTTGAAAAATAAAAATATTAAACTTAAGGATTTTAAGAATTGTTAATAGTGTAATACTTATTAAAATGACTTAAAAAAGAAAAATAATATTAATTTGAGTTTGTAAACAAAGACATTCACTTTTTTAAAAGAATAATGAGTATTAAAATTTTGTTTAATTGAATCACTTATATAAATTATGTATTACACAATTAAGTAATATACAAGTCCTTTTTATTTTTATTTCTTATAAATTATCTTTATGAGTGCGATCAAATGTATTTGATATTTTAATTATTTGTTATATACAAAAGTCATATATATCATTAGTTTTAAATATAAACTTATTAAATGTTTAAAAATCTCACGTAATCCATAAAGCATTATGTATAAAATATTTTTAACAACACTCAAAATAAAATTATAAACTCTTTTTCTTTAAATTCTTTCTTTTTATATTTTCTTTATTTCTTATCTTTTTCTATATATATTTTATAATTTCTTTCTTTCTTTATTTTTTTACATTTTTCTCTCTTTGTATCTCTTTTATTTTTATGTTATATATCCCTTTAATACTATCAATAATTAATTTTTCTAAAAAAAAAATTAAAAATAATTACTCACTAGCATGTTCATAAGCATGTTAAAATTTTTTAACATGAATTGTAAAATTATAATTGGGTTGTTTAAATTGAAATTAGTTAATTTCTTTATAAATTTATATATTAGAGGTGTTGTTAATATATTATAAAAAATACCATTTAATTAAAAGATTTAACATAAATTATTTTGGTATAACAACTTTTCGTTCATTATATACATATTCTTCTTCATAAATTTCATATTATCAAATTTTAAATTTATTATTAAGTGTTATATTTATTTTATCACAATTGTTAATTTTTTTATGATCTGGATCTTATAAATTAATTATTACATATATTACCTTGTCATTACAATTATAATTTTATATTACATTTTGACATTGTTTTAAACAAATTTTATATTATTCATATTATTTTCTTTTGAATTAAATGTGCAATACAAAATAGTGAATTGCTCTTTATTATTATATAATTTTCGTTGAATAATTTTTCATGTTGTTTTGCCACATTTTTATATTGTATTATAATCTTAAGTTATTTTAAATTATCCTTATCATTTTTATTCTAAATTAAATATGCAATACAAAGTATATTATATTACAAACATAACATAAAGATAATACGAGTGTGTTCACGCATGTATTTAATACAATAAACTTATAATAATATGATTAAATTAATTTTAAATAGGTATAATGTAATAAATAAACCATTTATAACTAGACCTTTTAAAATATACAACGATAATGCATTAAGAAATACAAAATTATCCTCAATTAAATCATTATAGTAAAAAAATTATTTATCAATATTATTTTATATTATATTTTAAATAATTATAATAAAAATTTATTTAACTTTTACATGAGGTTTTAATTAATATAATTCGATTTCACTTAGTAAATTATAACCAGCAAAGAACATTTCATTATTGATAACATGTTATTTAAATATGTTATTAATAAATAAATAAATAATTATATTATTATTCTTTATTATTATACTTTTGATGAGCCTTAATATATATTTTATTAATTTCTCAAATATGTAATTTGACATTTTATATAATTTTTTTAAACGTTTTCTTGAGTTATATATCAATTGAAAGACAAATTTTAATAAACCTAATAATGAAATTTTAATAATAATAATTGCTTAATATATATATAATAATAATAAATAACTCATAGCACATTTTATAACAAATTTACCACACTTTTATTTCATTTAAAATAAATACCTTGTATAATTTAATGTTTTCATTATAAATATTTGTTTCAACTTTTTTTAATCTTTATCTTATTTTTCACGTTTTTTTCTTTTATCTTAATTTATAATTATTACATTACATAAATCTCAAGTGTCATGAATCATAAGATGTTGTTATAATAAAGTCATAATAATTGTGTAAAAAAAATTGTAAAAAAATGCTATAAAAAGTTATATATTACAAGAAAATAAAATAAAAATTCAAATGATGCAAACATTAGATGGGAATATATATTTTTTAAAGTTGTTTTTTCACATATTTTAAGTATTTATATGTAATTAAACCACTTGTTTTATATGTATGTATTAATTGTATATATGTAAATGTATAATTGTTATTTACTTCGTAATCTTTTTAATTCATGTTTAATATATGTTTCATTGATATATATACATTGTTTCGTGTTTTATAAGTTGTTATTCTTTATCTCTTTAATTCATTATCGAACTATAATAATAAGTACATTTATATTATTTGGGAAATTACTTAATTATCCTACTGAAACCATTATGAACGACATTTAAATAACTTTCTTGAATGGGACGATATGTATTTCATTTATATATATATATATATTATATATAATTTTGTGTTTTATAAATTATTGTTTTTATCTCTTTTAACTCATAGTTATATGTGTTTCATACATTGTTTTATATTTTGTAATTTGTTAGTAAAGGATACTTTAATATGTTTTAGTGATAATTATATTTTAATTAGTTTTTATAATAAAATTATTTTCAAGAAGGTAATCTTCATTTTTAAATAACCAATTATTTTTAACTCCTTTATGTACTAGTGATAGTTATATTTTCTTACAGTAAAACTATTTTCAAAAAGGTTTTTAATAAATAATTATATTAAATCCTCTTTCCTTTGATTTGAATATTAATATTCTTTAAGTGAACATTTAATTTCTCATTATTCCTTTAAATTGTGAACTTTAATATGTTTTAATATAGTGAAGTTTCAAAATTAATTGTATATTAATGTAGGGAAAAAACAATTTCCCGATGAAGTCGTAATTACATGTTTAATAATAGTAATAAAGGAAAAAATATAATGAGCAAAAATGTTTCCCTCTGTTCTCGTCAGCTTCTTTCTCACATACCGGGCGGCTCCGGCTTCGGTGTTTTAGACACTCCTCCAGTTGTTGGCCTGTGTTAAACACCTTGATTATCATGTTATATGTGTGTGTGTTGTGTGTGTGTGTGTGTGTGTGTGTGTGGTAAGAGAAAGAGAGAGTCTCACAATCATGAATGAGCTTACAAATGACTCCTAAGTGTTAGTAAAATGCGTTCCATATGTCTTCTCTACACTGAGTGTGCGTGTGAGAGTGTATAGAGGTGCGATAAAGGAACACTTACAGTCCAACGAAGACTTTGAAGGCGTCATAGATACCCCATTGAGTACCAGTCAGTGTACCAATCATGATAATACGGAGAGGCAAACCCCGGGTGAAGAGTGCGGTTACTCCCATGCTCTTTACGGCCTACACATAAATCACAATGACAAAAGTTAACATACGTGTGTGCGTGCACACAAATAGGCATATACACACCTGACCGACGGTAGCATCCTTGGCGTTGTTGAGGAAAGACACAAGGTTATCAGCAGGGTGAGAAACCACGGCACAAACCACACCGGCAATGTATCCACCCACGAAACTGACACCCAGCTGTTCCATGTTCGAGCACTCGTCCTTTGGCTTTGGAACGACATTCTTGTAGAGCGCCTCCACAGTCGATTCGAAGCACGCAAACTTCATCATAGTGTCTGCAAGATGCATTATATCACACAGTGAACGATAGTACATAAACGATGATATTCAAAACTTACAAGGAATTTGACGTCCCCAAAGCGGTACAAGTCCCTTGTAAAGTCTGAAAACGAATCCTCATCAGCCATCCAGTAAAACTATAATGAAAACGAAACGTACCCAGCAACACCTTCAGCTCGGACAATCTTTGGAAGACCGTCAGAGAGCCCGTTAGCAAAGCCCGGCTTGGTCTGCACCCTCACCTTGACAGCTTCAAGTGGACATAGAGCAATATCTGCAAAGACTCAGCAGAAGCCGAACCGGCCAAGTAGATAAGCGTCTTGTACTTGTACGCATTCTCTGGTCCAGCCAAGTCCGAGTAGTACTTCTTAAAGAACTCGTACAGTCCGTACTTGAAAGCTCCCTGTGCACTGTATCCGAGCAGCGTCGGAACCCATCCCTTTACCAGACCCTTGGCTCCTTGCTCCCGGTGCAAGATACCGAATCCGCTTCTGATTGACCTGTACTTGGCCGGATCGATCTGTAAACGTAGTTAAGCTTTTGCTAATATCTGATTATTCTAGAAAGTCGACATTTTTCCGGATGGATTTGATCGATCGACATACCTGCATGTTGCATTTCACCACATCCAGAGGAGTAACAGCAGCATGCGTAAGTCCGCAGCAGAGACTGCCTCCCACAGTACAAGCCGCATAGAACTCGGGAGAATACAGCTCAATCTTCTTCTTCTCTACTGTCGAAGGAATCAAAAACCTCGGCGCTGCAAGATTTAAGCATGTTTTCAGTGAATCAAACACGGGAAGAAAACACACAGAAATACCTGATCTGAACATCCGTCTTTCTTCCATATCCGAAATCGCTGTTCTTTGATGGCGGATCGCCATGAGAATCGAGACAATGCAGCTGCATTGCAGATGATTAGAGTTTTATGTGAGGACGGCAGGAATATACTGAAGAATATTCTTGTGATATACTGAAAAGTCTAAGGAAGGCAGGAATGTACTAAAGAATATTCTTGTGTATGTATTGAAAAGTCTAATATGGTTTCCCATCTCGAACGTCCGGACGATGTTTCGACAAGATTGCCCTAAAATTAAACTCTTCATAGTAAATTAAATTATTTTCTAATGAAATTATTAATTAAAGCTACATATGTTAATATGAAAATGGATAAAGACCATAATAATATTTCATTTTTAATTTGATTTAAGATGCCATTCACACCTTAAAAATTTATATAACTAAGTATGACCTCTAATAAAATGTGGACATTTAATATATTTCATTATTATAATGCATAATATAAAATATCAATAATTAAATTAATATAAATAACACTTTCTAATTTAAAAGAAAAATACATTTGTATCAACACATTTTTTAATATTTAAAAGAGATTATGAACATATTCTAAGTTAAGTTTTAAATTTTATAAAGTTATTTATAATATATGGTACATAAAGAAAATACTTATACAATTAAGAAAAAGATTTCAAGAATAACTAATTAAAATTTGATATTAATAATACATATGAGTTCCACATATATTCATTGTCCAATGTGTAAATAAGTTATTTATTTCCATAATTCTTAAAACTTTTTCATTTGTTTATTAAAAAATTTCTAATTGCTTAATAATTTTAAGAAAAACATTATAAAGAAATTATTAAAAGTGTTCGAGATTTATAAAATATATTATAAGACTCATCAAGAGTAAAAAAATAACAATAATAATAATTTATTTATTATTAAAAATATTTACTTGAAATAATATGTTACCAATAACGAAAATGTTATTTATAAAAGAAATTAAACTATATCAATTAAACTGCATGCATAGTTAGGCAAATGTTTATTATAAATATTTAATATATAATGTAGAAGGATTAATTCATATATTTGTATAAATTAATATGTATATAATTAATTTAGAAAAAAAAATTCACTAACAAATTCTTATTAGGAAATACTGGATTGTCATTAAATTAAAATTAATTGTTTACGAATTCAATTTAGTAAAAAGTTTTATAAAAAGAAATTATTGTTTGTGAAAACAAAAGAAAAGAGCTAATGAAATAATGATAATATTAATTTAATATTTACACTTGTACATACATTTATACACACACATATATATATATCATAATTTTAGTATGAATAAGATTGTTAAAAGAAATTGTTATGTATGTTGTTGTAGTAACATGTGATGCATAAGAACATTATGTTATATTATATATAATCGAAAAGATAATTAATTATTTATTACGATTTTGTAGTTTAATAGGTTTTTCAAAGCTATATAATATTACACATTGATATTAAAGTGGCAAATGAGAATTAAATGAAGATTTAATAATTATTAATTAATATATTTTTAAAGTAATTAACATACATAAAGTTTAATATAAAACACATAAAAATAAATAAATTTAAAGGTTTATTAATATGGATAACAAATTTAAAAGCATTTTAAATTAGATATTTTAAGATTTGTACAAAACATGTGAAATTATAACTTTTAAATGTAAAAAAAAAAAATTTTTTTACATATAAAGTTTAAGTTGTTTTGAACGACAATGAAATAATCAAGTATTAATTTTTTATTTTTTCTTTATTATGTTGATATAAATTGATATGCAAAAAGTTTTGTGGTAAATTATTTTAATTTTGATTTAATGGCAATTCAATTATTATTTCGTACCAAATGTGAACATTAATATATTTATTATATATGTATATAAATGTTTACATAATCAATACACTTTTCTATTAAGATATAAAAATATATGTATCGAAAATAACATAATATCTTAGTGTAAACATATATGTTATATATTTTAATTAATATGTAAATGAAAATTGCAAAAATAAGAAAATTAATGAAGATGTTATAAAGCACTATTATGAATTTATACGAATGCAAAAAATGATTGAATGTATTATATTAACATAAAAGACATGAAATAAAAACGTTGTAAACATTATTTATATTATAATAATTTATACATATATACATATATAGAATAAAACAAAGTCAATTTATATGAATTTAAGTTTATCAATTAATATTGTTATTTATATTATTAAAAATAACAATAACTATATAATGTTACAATTGATAAATATTAGGGTTATGAATTACTCATTTAATTAGGTAGTTTTAATTTAATAATTTTATGTGTTGCATTGTCATTTTGATCTTTGTATTATTGATTTAATTTATTTTTAATTATCTGTATCATTTTATTCCAAATTAATTATGTAATAAAAAGTGTAAGTATTATATTACAAACATAAATAAAGATAAAATTAATGTGTGTGTGCACATGCAAATCGTATTTAGTGCAATAAATAATATGATTAAATCAATTTTAAATAAATATGATATAATTAAATAATCATTTATAACTTTAATAATTAAATATTTTGAAGCATTTGACCATAATGTTTTAAAAAATATAAAATTATCCTTAGTGAAATGATTATATTTAAATAATCATTTTTAAAAAATGCATATGAATTTTTTACACACATATATATAAATTAAATTTCTTTATATTATATATTAAATAATTATAAGAAAATTTACCTAGCTTTTACATGGGGTTTTAATTAATATAGTTTGATTTCATCTACCAAATTATAATTAATAAAAACATTTTTATTATTGGTTACTTATTATTTTAAATATTTTTAATAATAAATACTATTATTTTTATTGTTATATTTTTTAATTTATTCTTGATGATCCTCAGAATACATCTTATTAATTTCTCGAATCAACTAGTTTATTGTAATTTTAATGTTTTTTATAGCTTTTTTAAGTTATAAATGAATTGAAAATTAAATTTTAATAATGATAAGAAAATTTAATAGTAATTATAGTTTAATAAGTATATAATATTTATAAGTTATTAACATGTGCATTTTATAATGAATTTACTTCAAATTGATTACATTCTGATTTCGTATAAAATAAGTACCTTGTATAGTTAAATATATTTATTCATCATTTTTTTAAGAACTCTTATTAACCATTTTTATCACATTTTTTTTTTTTTTTTTCTTTATTCCAACTTATAAATTTCAAGTAGTAGAAACTATAACATATTATTACAATAATATCATTGTTAAAGTAATGACTCCATCATGAAAAATAAATCATTTAAAAATTATATATATATATAATGAGAAAATAAAAAAAAGAATTTAAGTGATGCATGCATTAAATAGTAATATATTGTATTTTCAAAGTTGTTTTCCCACACATCCTAAGTATTTATATGTTATACATATGTATTAATTTTAATGTGTAAATATATAAGTTTTCAATTATTTCATAATCTTTTTAACTTGTTTTCCATATGTGTTTCATTAATATATATATGTTTCATGTTTTATAAGCTACTGTTAAAGAATACTTAAATATTTACTAGTGGTAGTTATTTAATACATGTTTATTATAAAATTATGTGTTTAAGAATGTATCTTCAATTTTAAATAAACAATTATACTAAACTCCCAGTTATAGTTATATTTTAATATATCCTTACAGCAAAATTATTAGTAATTATGTTAAGCTGCTGCTAGACAAGTGCGTTTCACTCTTTTCTTTTATTTAAAAATTAATATTCTTCAAGTGAACATTTAATTTTTATTCGCCCTTTAAATTGTGAACTTTAATATGTTTAATATAATGAAGTTTTTAAAATTAATGTATATTAATATAAAAAAAGTTTAACCAGGAAAAAACAAGCAGTGCCATGCAGTGAGTATATTTATGGTATATGTATGTGTATGATAATCCAATATGATATTGTATGTATATACGAGTTGTATTAAATATTATGAATGGTTTTTATGATGTATATCATAATTTACATGCATACATATTATATATTATGAACTGAATAACATTAAATTTTTCAGATTTATTTGACTAAGAAAATTAATAAATCCGTAATGGCTAGATTTTTCCCTTAATAATAATAATAAGGGAAAAAAATTAAAAATTAAAAAAGGAAATGTATAATCAGGAGCAAAAATTGTTTCTTTCTTCTCTTGTCAACTTCTCTCTCACGCAGCGGGCAGCGGTTTTAGGGCTCCGGCTCCGGTGATTTAGACACACCTCCAGTTGTTGGCCTGTGTTAAACAGTAATATATATATATATATAGAGAGAGAGAGAGAGAAAGAGGAGAGAGAGAGAGAGAGAGAGAGCTCAATTATCACATATTATAGTCAACAAGTATAGAGAGTGGATGAGCTTACAAATGAAGTAATTCACAAGGGTATCCTTCTAAATGTAGTAAAATATGTAGAGCTTACATGCATTCAATGTCTTGTCTATACTCTGTATTAAACACCTCGATTATCATGTATTATAATAAGAGAGAGAGAGAGAGGATGAGCTTACAACTAAGAAATTCACTAAAAGGGTATCCTTCTAAATGTTAGTAAAATATGTAGAGCTTAACACATGCGTTCAATCCGTCTTGTCTATGTGTGCGCGTGTGCGTGAGAGAGTACAACAATGTACAGAGGTGCGATAAAGGAACACTTACAGTCCAACGAAGACTTTGAAGGCGTCATAGATACCCCATTGAGCACCAGTGAGTGTACCAATCATGATAATACGGAGAGGCAAACCCGGGTGAAGAGTGCTGTCACTCCCATGCTCTTGACGGCCTACACATAAATCACAATGACAAAAGTTAACAGCATTTGATATATCATCATACGTGCACACACAAATAGGCATATACACACCTGACCAACGGTAGCATCCTTGGCGTTGTTGAGGAACGACACAAGGTTATCGGCAGGGTGGGAAACAATGGCACAGAACACACCGGCAATGTATCCGCCCACGAAACTGACACCCAGCTGTTCCACTTTGGAGCACTCGTCCTTTGGCTTTGGAACAACGTGCTTGTAAAGTGCCTCACAGTCGCTTCGAAGCATGCAAACTTCATCATAGTGTCTGCAAGAATGCATTATATTAGTGTGTGTCATCTACACACGCACACGCACACAGTGAATGATACATAAACGAAGATGATATTCAAAACTTACAAGGAATTTGACGTCCCCAAAGTGGTACAAGTCCCTTGTAAAGTCTGAAAACGAATCCTCATCAGCCATCCAGTAAAACTATAATGAAAACGAAACCTACCCAGAAACACCTTGAGCTCGGACAATCTTTGGAAGACCGTCAGAGAGCCCGTTAGCAAAGCCCGGCTTGGTCTGCACCCTCACTTGACAGCTTCAAGTGGGCACAGAGCAATATCTGCAAAGAACTCAGCAGAAGCCGAACCAGCCAAGTAGATGAGCGTCTTGTACTTGTACGCATTCTCTGGTCCAGCCAAATCCGTGTAGTACTTCTTGAAGAACTCGTACAGTCCGAACTTGCAAGCTCCCTGTGCACTATATCCGAGCAGCGTCGGAACCCATCCCTTTACCAGACCCTTGGCTCCTTGCTCCCGGTACAAGACACCGAATCCGCTTCCGATCGACCTGTATTTGGCCGGATCGATCTGTAAACGTAATTAATCTTTTGCTAATATCTAATTATTGTAGAAATTCGACATTTTTCCGGATGGATCTGATCGATCTAAGGAGATGAACATACCTGCATGTTGCATTTCACCAAATCCAGAGGAGTAACAGCAGTATGAGTAAGTCCGCAGCTGAGAATGCCTCCCACGGTACAAGCCGCATAGAACTCAGGAGAATACAGCTCAATCTTCTTCTTCTCTACTGTGAAGGAATCAAAAACCTCGGCGCTGTAAGATTTAAGCATGTTTTCAGTGAATCAGATACAAAATCCGCGGACAAATGGGACAGAAAACACACAGAAATACCTGATTTGAACATCCGACTTTCTTCCATATCCGAAACCGATGTTGTTTCATGGCAGATCGCCATGAGAATTGAGATAATGACTTGCAGATGATTAGGGTTTGTGTGAGGAAGACAGAAATATACTAGAGAATATTCTTGTGTATTATAATTGACGGCTCTTTAAAAGTTAACCATCCGTTAGTGAAAAGTAGACCTAAATGTGACGGAATCATTTCGGAATATCCAGTCGATGTTTCGACGGGTTTGCCCTAAAATTAAATCTTAATAGTAAATTAAATTATTTTAACGTTTAAAACTATTAATGAAATCTATGACAATTGAAATTACCACGGTTTATATGCCCCTCATTTTTTATCTTATTTAAGATAAGTATATACATTTCACATTCCATGTAAAAAGAGTTAGGGAGACACGTTTTAATATATAAATATTATAGTTCAATCACTTTTTCTTTTTTAATTTTTTATAATTTCATATTATTTTTGAAATTTTTTAAATCAATACTATTAATATTAATATTTAACGAAAAACAATGTATTAATATTGTTTTAGCCTATTCTCAAAATCTTTTCAATTGTATAATAATATTATAAAATTTAAAACTTTATTTGGGATATTAAAGAAATGAGAGAGGAGGAAGAAAGAGAGAAAAATACCTGTAATAAATAAATAACATGCAGTGCAAGTCGGAGTCAATTCAGAACAAAATAAGTTCTTCTTTCTATATAATTTTTAATTTATGGACAATATTGGTTGTTACATTTTGCATATGATTTTGAAAATACGATAAAAAAAAATTATAAAAAGAAGAAGTATATGTTTTAAATTAGCCATTTGTATATTATGAATAAAACCGAACTTCTTTTATACTAAAAAAACACACAAATCATGAGTAATAATATTCATAATTATTCATGCATATTCAATCAAATGTTAATAATATGTAGAAGATAATGTTTTATTGGTAACCACCTACAATAAATACATATCACTAAAGAAATTTAATTTGAATCTTCATAAATGTTATCAAGTGCATAAACATATTATGTACAATTCAAAAAGGGGAAACATATTGAAACTATTTTAAATATTAAAGAATATTATTTTAATGTATTGGTATCAATATATTTTTCTTTTAAATTTAAGAAGTGCTTTTATACTAATTTAATTATGCATGATACTTTATAATTTATATTATGCATGATAATAATCAAGTAATCTTCTTTTAACAAATGTAATTATAATGAAAGCAAACACTCTTTTAAATAATTTAATTAACAAATTGGTTTAATATTTCATTTGATCTTATTACTTTTGCACAAATATATATAATAATACCTTTTTGTGTATTAACACAAGAACTAAAATAATTTTGACTTTTTTTAATTTATTATTTACATTTTATGTTTTAGATTTTATATATTTTGAAGAATGAAGAATTTGTTAACATTTTGATATTAATAATGATGTTATTCCACAATAAATCACAAATGCATAACATATAAAAATGAATAATAAACAAGTACTAATATAAATATTTTTATTTTGTGATTATGTAGTTAAATGTCTTATGAGTCACTTAGTTGTTATATATATTTAAATAAAAAAAATTGTTATTTTATGTAGCATTAAAAAAAATTTATAAATCAAGAAGCAATAAATAAACGTAGTAATAAAAAAAAGTAAAAATGTGTTTTTATTTTCATTAATAAATTCTACATATATTCATATATAATGTGTAAATGTATATATTTATATATGTTATTTCTCATATATAATTGGGATTAATGAGGAAATCTATTTATACATATGTTTTCTTATTTGCATTATAATATATATTGAGATACAATTATTAAAACTTTCTCATCATGTTTATTAAAATTTACTTTTTAATTGTTAAATAATAAACAAAACATTACAAAGAAATTATTAAAGATATTTGAATTATTATGAATTTGTTAATTCAAAAATTAATAAAATGTATTATAAGACTATTAAAAAGTAAGAAAAATAACAATGAACTAACAACATGCATAGCTAAGTAAATTTTTATTATAAATTTGTAATATATATTGTAAATGAATTAATTCATATATATGTAAATTAATATGTATAATATATAAAAATTTATAACTTGTTAATAAATATTTATATTTATGTAATAAATTATTATTATTTATGAAAATAAGAAATGAAGTAATAACATAACTAGTTCAATAATTTACACTTATATATTACGCAACACATATACATGCACACACATACACATAAATATTCATAATTTCAGTATGGATAAAATTATTAAAAAGAAATTTAAGAAAATCATTGTGGATGGTGTTATACAAAACATAAATTATATTATATTAATATTTAAAATATGCAAAAGGTAAGTTGTATTAAAATGAATTTAATAAGTTTCTTAAAATTATATAATACTAGTATATTGTGTATGGCTGTAGTTATTTGTAAAACTTAATACTTTTAAAGTATTAAAATAATATAAATTTAATATGAATAACCTTATATCTTGAATCTAATTTAACTTTTAATAATGAAGACTAAATTATTTTCATAATCATTAGTCGTACGTAGAATTGTTATTTAGTTTAATTATAAAAATTAATTATTTGCAATTGTTGATAAGTGAAAATTTAATTATTTATAACCGTTAATAGACTCACTCACACTCAATTTTATAATTGTTTTGATTACATAATAAAATTTATAAAGTGAAAAAGTAAGAATTGATGCATCACTTTTGAAGATTTATTAATTATTTAATTAATATATCTTAAAAATAATGAAATACATAAAGTTTAATATAAATCACATAAATTAATATTGACATGAATAAGGATATTTAAAAGCATAAAACTTATATTTATATGGGTGTTTTAAGATTTAAGATCTAAACAAAAAAATTTTAAAATTATTTATAATTTAATATAATTTTCTCTTTCAATTTTTTTTTATAATAATCTATACATATACATATATAGAATAAAACAAAGTCAACTTATAAAAATTTAAGTTTAATATTTTTTATTCATAATAAATAATTATAATAATAATTATAATATTATAATATTAAGATATATTAATTTCCACACAATTGGCATATTTATCAAATATAAGGCATTGTTAAAATTATTTGTGTTTGTTTGAGTGTGTATACAAACTAATGTACATGTTTAATGTACATGATGTAATTAAATAACTATAATTAATCTTTTTAAAATTTATTAATCTTAATTTAATTAAGAAGGGAAACCCTTGTTGCTTTAAAACTACAATGTAATATTAGCAATACATATTAATATTTTAGTAATAGTATAATTCTTTTATTATTTATATATATATGTTATAAACATAACACAAACAATATTAAGTAAATAAGAAATAATATTTTCTTATTATCCAATTCATATATATATGAACTAGTTAGTTTCACTATCCATAGTTAAGTTAATAATTTTAATGATTTTATATGCATTTAAAAAATATAAATTAAAACAAAACCTTTAAGATTAATACATTTCATCTATATACATGATTTAATATATAACTTTTCCTTAAATAATTTTTTCCCTAGTTCTTAATATTTACTAAATAATCAAAGTTTTATTTAATTATCACTAATACAAAAGGGTGGTTGGATTATCAAAGCGTTCCTATCAATTTTTTAAAAGTTTAATGAGGTTATTTCTTAAATATTAAAAAGCATGCCCCTTTAATACAATAATAAAGATAAAAAATTTATGAGATAATATATTAGAAAAATAATTATACAATTTTAAGAATTCCATTTTAAATTATAAGAAATAGAAGATAATAAATTTATAAGGTCAAGATCATAATTCAATAATAACCAGTAATAATTATAAGATAATTAAATTCACAATGTTAATATTTTTATTATCGTTATCAATAAAATATGAAATGAGTCGTACAAAACCAACGTCTTACAAATGTATATATAATTAACATTTTGTTAATATAATACATAATGAATCATATACATGCAATTTATGTTATACGAAGGCTTATTTTATTTGATATAGTATATTCAATTGACAAATATATATACATATATATCTGAAGTTGATAATATCATATAAAACACTCTATAATATAATATTATAACAAAATAATAAGTAACATGATCACTCTAATTATATAGAATTACCATATAAAATGTTGTATTCAATATAGATGTTTTTGAGTAATGAAAGTTTAATTCTTAATAAATAAAAAGATGTCTCGAATATAATAAACACGTGTACAAGACAAATAAAATAAAATAAAACACTTTTAATTCAACTCAAACAATTAAATTTTGAAATGTTATGTAAAAAGTATACACACCTCTTACATCATATTTTATATGTATGTATATGTGCTTATATACACATATATACGTAATTAAATATTACACACGCGCACACACACACATGACGATCTCCGTATGTATATAAATTTAAGTATTGAGTAAATGAGTAAAACAAAAAAACTGAGCAGCTGGTTCTAGTTTTCTTTGTGAAACAGGTGTAGAGGCAAACTCATTCCTATAAGCACATATCTCGTGAGGAGATGGACCGTCCCACACACCCCACAGCTTCTGGAACGCTGCATTTTGTTGTACGCAGTCAGCAAGGGATATATTTGTTAGCCCTGCTCTTATATCCGCTCCATTTCCCCCAGCCACTGCATCAAATACTTGTTCCCAACCTATCAAACAGTATATAAATAAATCAGAATCTTATTAATAAAAAAATATAAAAACATTTTTAAAATACATTATTAAATTTAATTAGCAGATTAATTACCTGGCTCCCAGGTTACTTTCGACGCATCACATAACTCGACAGTAACGCCTTCGGTGGGTATCCAACCGGACCTGTCTATATGCCACCACCCTGAGCTCTTATATAGTTTGTCCACAATGTGGTTGCCTCTTTACCACTCACTTTTGGCGTGCATGGCCTGCAGTAAGCTCCGTTCAATGGACCTACGTTAAAACGCTTAATTAGCTTAATCACAGACTAAACATTCATTACATTTTCTAATAAATACTAAATATATTTTATTATATTATGTTATGTACCTTTACTTTGAATGGAGGCAACAGGGGTATCGTCTACCGGCCACGGGAAATTCCGGTGACTTAAAATGCAAAACGGTAGCATCTCCTTGATGGGCCGTACACCGGCAACGTCCAAGTGAAGCTGGAAAACACGCTCCGAGTGAATATTCCGGTAGCCACGTGCATGCAAGTCTGGAAGTATACTAATCCTGTTTATTGACTTAAGCGTCGTTTGTCTGTCTCCCGCTCCAAGCCTAACAAGGATTATCATCGTATTATATAAATAGAATATACGAGTATATTCTTACCTGTCATTTAGGCCTCCAAAATCGTATCCGTATGGGACCGTATATACGCCTGGTTTGAACTTGTAGGCAATGGAGCTGTCCAGTAACCATCTAAACGTGTACGTATAATCCAATCGTATTGAAAATGATGTAATTTTCATGTGCTGTTATTAGTTGCCAACATCCTTCAACCAAGTTGAAATATTGCAGTAAACCCTGTAAAACCCTTGTAAACACACACAGGTGCACACGCACACACGCGCACACACGCACACGCAGAGAGAGAGAGAGTGAGAGCTTTAATGAGGTATATGTGTATCTATACATAATTTATGATGTGTATATATATGTATATATGTGCATCACACCTGCACCCCTTTGGGAGAGTTTTTTGACTTGAGTAGTTCTTTATACATGGGACTCTCAAATATCTCATATGGCCTGAATATTCTTGCAATACTAAACCGGTTCTGCCCTGCATAATCAATAATTTAATAAAAATGTAATTAGCAAATTAATATTAATATTGAGATATTATTACCATGGAGAAGGAAGATTTTCCACGTGTTTTCATCCAGAGGCACATTGAGAAATATATCAGCATTTTCATGCACGTCGAGAATATACTTCTTGATAGTTGGACCAGTCAACTCAAAATGCCTTAGTTGACCAAGTAAACATACTGCGGTCCTTGGGTTTGACTCATTCTTATTAAGTGCGTTGACCGTGTTGTTGTTGTTGCTAGTGTAATTATCCGTGTGTAAATGTACATGCACGTCCACCTGTTCTGAAAATTCTCATTATTAATATAATTATTACAAATAATAAATAAATAATATTTTTTAATATCCAGGTGTCAACAACAGGGAATGGGTGCAAACCCACTAACAGCGTTTTCATTTAAAAATTACACACACACACATACACGCCACACACCGAGGATATGTGGGACGTGGGTAAGAACATGAGGTGTCTCTGCATTCCATATGTCCAGACTACAGCTCCCATATTCCACACATCCTACACATACCAGGAGTTGTATATGCATGGATTTTCAAAAAGTGGAGGGAAAATTTGAATTCAAAAGATAGGGTTAGAATTGTAAATACCTTGAGGGTGTCAAAAATGACCCTTCCAGTTGTCAATAGGAGCAGGATCCCGACAAGAACGAAGCGCTCACGGAGCATCTTCTATCTTGGCGGGCGGTTGATACGAGTTGTTGGATAAGGGCAGCTGCATTTGAACAGAACCGTCCGGTTTATGCGATCTAGATTGTCCATTTTCCTGTATTAGCAACTGGAATTGAACCCTTGACGTCAAGAATTAAGAATTTCTGTTGTTAACTTTTTAAGTAATTCAACAGGTATTAAAACTATAAGTTTGAAATATATTTTATATGGATTAGTAGTTATATTAAACTATTAATATTATTTATGAAAAAAAATATGTAATAAATAAATCAAGTATATATGCACATATATGATTATGCATATGTAGATATATGTACATATGTACATTTAGTATGTTGAGGGTTCTTTTTACAAAAAAAAAAATTATGCTATGTATGTAGAGAAATATGTTAATTTGATAAGTCTTCTAAGATTTATAATTAACTTGTAACATTTTAATTTATATAATTAAATAATAGATGATCAAGCTTTTAATTGCTGTTCCCTTGTTGGTTCAGTTCTAATAATGTCTATGTGAGTAGTTTTGAATAAAAAAATTATTTATATTATCACTTGCAAAGCAATTTATAAGTGGGTTTAGGCTTCCCGTGAAAAACTTGGAAGAGCACGTTAAGATTTTAATATTTTGCCTAGCATTTGCTTCTTGATTTAAAAAACAAAATGAATCTAAGTTTAAAAGTGTGTAAGAAATATAAATTATTTAATATACTAATAGTAGGATTAGAGAATATTAATCACTAGAGAAAATCTAAAATTGTGGTTTAAAGACCAGTAAGTAATCTCAATCAACAATTTTTTAAAATAAATTCACTTCGGAATTTACTACAGTTTATTAAATTGATCATCTAATCAGCTAATTACTTTATACCAAAAATAATTAAAAAAACATACCATCATTATGCCATTATTAAGTTTTATAATAATATTAATATACAACATATAGCAAATCACTTACAATAATTTATTAGAATGCTTATTTCTTCTATATATTTCTAAATTATTCATGTAACGGTAACGTGGAGGTACACGGACACATATGTCTATGGATTTCTTCCATTTTTCTTTATGCCTAGACACCTTTGAAATATATACACACACAAACATCTAAGACACACACACACACACATATATATTGTACAGCGATAATACCGGCCACGGAAAATTCCGGTGACTTGAATGTAAAACGCTAGCATGTGTTCGACGGGTCGTACACCGGCAACGTCAAGTGAACCTGTCCGAGTGAATAGTCCCGGAAGTATTTATCGCTAAGAAGTAACAAAATATTTTATCATCATTTTTATTAAATATATACTCAGCTGGTCATAACTTTATTTTAAATGGAGATTATTCATATCTATTTAAACAAGTAATTGTAAAAATGAAACTAAAAATAAAATATTTCCATAATAGACATAAAATACTAAACATGTAATTTCAAAGGATAAAACTATAAGGCATCACGGTTCGAAAGGATTTGAGTTAAAAAATCAGTTTTAATAAATTATATTTAAAATTTAAACTATATAATAAGTAAACAGTTTATACACATTATTTTCTTGAACTATGTAGATTATATATGATAATATATAATATAGTATTCATATATAGTGTTATCTGATATATAGAGTACATAGTCTTACAGATGCACTTACATATAGGTTTCTCTTTTCTTATCTACAACATAATCAAGGTGTGTATATATATATATATATATATTTCTATGTATGCATGTGTATCTACATATACATACATGTATAAATTCACATTTTACTAAACTATGAATTTAATTATAAATGTTAAAAGCTAAAACTTACACATAATAATACATAGTTTACTGTTTAAAACTTTACCAAAATGTTATGTTAAGTGATATCTTCCATAAACATTTTTAAAACTTTACTTATCATATTATGAGAATTTACAATTATTTTAAAAAAAGCACAATTACAGTTTAAACATTTTCTAAAACATATGGACCTTATTAAACATGTCTGTGTGTGCATAAGTGTGTATCAGCTTAAGTAAACTTTGTGAACCAGCTGAAATTTCATTCAAGTCAAGTTTAACTTAGTTTTTATATTATAAATTCTTGATATTAACCATTCATGATTTAATTATAATATTATATCATTTGATGTGAATTGCAATTGTCTCAAATATTAACACGTTTGTTTAATTAGATAAAATGATAAATGTTTTACATCCCACTACTTTATTTTTAATTTTAAATTTTAGAGTCTATACTATAATAATATAATTAAGAATATATTAGTGATTAATACAAAATTATAAAATATAATCAAATAAAAAAGTTTACGTTACGTCTATTATTATACACCAATTAAAAAATAAATTGACTAAAGGCAATATACTATATAGTATATATATAAAAAGTAATGTTGTTTAGAGCTTAAGTAAATCAATATTAACCTTAAAGGTATAAAATGTAGATTTATATATTAATATGATAATTATTTCTTTAAATAAATTATATACATAACATATTTAAAATACATGTATATTTATATTAAAGTTTCAATGGTAGAACATAATATAATTCACACATGTTATATCTTTTAATAATAATGTTCATGTCAGGGTCTAATGGTAAAACCTATTTTAATTTTTATCAATTTTGCCACTTTGTTTCAATAACATTACATATCAAATGACATGTTTAAAAAACACAAAACAATTTTAATATTTATTTAAGTAGCATACAGAAAATATTAATAAAACTTGTATTATTTAATATTATAATTAATATTTAAAAATATTTATATATATATATCATGGAATAAAGTAAAACATCTATATTCGTATTAAGAATTTAAATAGTAAAGAATTCAATCTTATGTAATATAATTTAAATAAATACACATGCGCACACATATATGCCAAGTATCTATTACATGTATGTACAGAATTACAATAAAGTTTTGGAATTTTTATTATTTTCTATTAATTTATACTTTATCTCATCATGTAATTAAGATTTCATTTCAGCTATTGATTATTAATTATACATTCTCATGATATATTAATATGTCAATATGTTTATATTTTAACTGAAAGTCGGGTCTAATTATATATTACTATGATAATTATTTCTTAAATAAAATATATGCATATTATATATTTAAAGTTTTATTATTAAATGATGAATACATAATTCAATTCTATTGTAACGCAATATATAACTTTAAAAACGTATTTTAGGCTTTAATGGTAATACATCTTTTAATCTTTTATAACTTTGGAACTTAATTTCAATGCTAGACACACCATATAAACTTTAACATGTCTAATGACATGTTATACAACACAAAACACATATATAAAATAGAAAGTACAACATATTTTAATTTTGTCTTCTGATATTTATCAAGCAGCATACATAAAATATTTATTATTTCATATTATATTTTATATTTAAAAATATTATATATACATGGACTAAAGTGTATACGTGTATATTAATATTAAGAATTTAGCATATATGATATAATTTAAATAAACACAAACACATATACACACATATATATCAAAGTTTAATATAAAAATAAATTAAATTTTCAACAATTATCAATTCTTAAATGATTTTTAAAGTTAAAATAAAATTCATTTATAACATATCCTTAGCATATGTTGATCTTGTTTGCTTATTCAAAACTATATCTATCTATAAAGAGAGAGAGAAGCGCATTATATCTGGTTTACTTTTGAATTACATAATTATCTACTTTTTGTTTAACTTTTCATGAAATAAGATTAGCATTTCAAGATTGTATTTATAATTAAGAAATTATTTGATTTTTGTATTGAAATTGCTCGTTTATAAGAGAATACTCCGAGAGATTATCTGTTTTACATCTACATAAAAAAAGAACTTCGTTTTGAAATTTGTAGAACGCAACGTAAATTTTTCATAAAATCGTATATTCCATCTTTATAGTATAAAAACTATTATATATTTTATCTTGCCAATTGGAAACCGACGATAGTTAGAATTATGAATAACTTAAATTTACATTATTAGAATATTTTATTATATAAGAACCGTATAAATTTTAACGATGAATAGTTAAAAAATAATAATATAAGTGCAGTTTACTTAACCTGGTCCTCCAAAGTGCGTTTATTTAACTTCCATTTAAATATTTAAGCTAATGCACGCACAGACGTATATACTCTATTCTTGATTTTATTAGATTATTAAAACTTGTATTAAACAGGGATGCCGTGGCAGAACGTCGCATAGCAGAAATACCTATATACGTGCGGAAACATGCATATATATATATATATTATTCATACATCTGTATATAAATTTTTTAATAACTTTTACTTTTATATCATGAGGATGTACAATCCTTGTTGCTGCTTCAACCGCGTTTGTAACCATTTCTTTAAAATTTCTTGTACTGATTTTCCCTACACTGATATTATAAATGGAGAAGATCACTAAAAAAATTTTTAACACACACAGATATATATATATATATAGTGTAAATATTAAACTAACCGTGCAAGTATTTCATTAGCCACCTCGTCTCCTGTTCCGATAGATCCACGGTTGTTGGTCAATAGCCTATTACATACGTATTATTATATATGTATAAAGTAATTTTAATAAAATTTTATTCTAATTCTGCACGAGATTCTGAGTGATATAGTTCAATTTTATTTATAACATTATAATCAGTAAATAACATTTTCATATTTGATAATTTATTAATATTTATTATTATTCTTACTCTTGATGAACTTTACAATACATTTTATTAATTTATCAATCAGTCTTCAGAACGCTTTTCTAAGTTGTACATCAACTTAAGCGCAAATTTTAATAAACCTGAACAAAAAAAACTTTAGTAATTATATTTTTACTATACTAATGACTCACCTGCACACCCAATGACGAATTTACTTGGTATTGTCTTGTCTAACACGAGTACCTTGTACAACTGAGTTTGTCCGTCCACCACCCTCTCAAGCACTCCTCTTTACCTTTGCTGTCTTGTTTTCCACGTTTTTTTACCTCTCTCCCCACTTCTGGATTTAGCGGTCCGAGTACCAACGTGCTTGGTCAACATCCTGTCCCCACAGCATACGCAATGCAAGTGTGGGTCTCTCCCTCCTGTATAAGGCTCAAGTCAGTAATACATATACATATATTAACTATACAATACTAAAATGTTTAGTACATATGCTTTGTAATCTATCTAGCATGTCCAGCTTCTATATATGCGTTATATATGATTGTAAGACTTTAGAAATGTACATACAATAGCTAGCATGATGTGCGCGTGTGTTGGCAACACAGTGTAAAGAAAGAAGAGAGATACTTAATAAGAGCATACCTAAGTATTCTTGCGTTCCCCCCTACCAGTATTTTCCCTCATCTTGTTTTCGAATCGCCCCTCTGTATGTTTCCCTGCACCACCAGGACGGGGAGTGCAGGAATTCATCGTATCATTCTCAATCGTAAGAAATTGGAGATGTCCATGTTCTATTGTCTTCGTAGCGTCGACAGGGGAGTAGAAGAACTTCTTGAAAGCAGGAGAAACTAATGTTCGTGAACTGTAGATCTCTAAGTCAGACGACGGATGTTCTCGACGTACCGGAGTACCCCCACCGGTTTAAAAAAAATTTACTTTAGATCAGTATGAGGTTCTAATTGATATAATTCAATTTCACTCATTATATTATAATCAATAAAAAGCATTTTTATAATTGATAATTTATTATTTAAATAATTTTTAATAATAAATAAATAAATAAATATCATTATTCTTACTTTTGGTGAGCCTCACGATACATCCCATGATTTCCCAAATCAACTAGTTTTAACGTCCTTTACAATCTCTTGAGAACGCTTTTCTAAATTGTACATCAACTTAGACGCAAATTTTAATAAACCTGTAAAAAAAAATTAATAATTATGTTTTTACTATACTAATGACTCATTTGCACACCCAATAACGAATTTACCTGGTATCCAAAACACCTTTGTCTCGTTTAACACAAGTACCTTGTACAACTGAGATTGTCCGTCCACCACCCTCTCAAGCACTTCCTCTTTACCCTTGTTGTCTTACTTTCCACGTTTTTTACCTCTCTCCCCACTTCTGGATTTAGCGGCCCCAGTACCAACGTGTTTGGTCAACATCCCGTCCAACGAAGTTCCTCCCTCGAGCATACGCAATGCAAGTGTGGGTCTCTCCCTCCTGTATAAGGCTCAAGTCAGTAATACATATACATATGCTTTGTAATCTATCTAGCATGTCCAGCTTCTATATATGCGTTATATATGATTGTAAGACTTTAGAAATGTACATACAATAGCTAGCATGATGTGCGCGTGTGTGTGTGGCAACACAGTGTAAAGAAAGAAGAGAGATACTTAATAAGAGCATACCTAAGTATTCTGGCGTCCCCCTACCAATATTTCCCCTCATCTTGTTTTTGAATCGCCCCTTTGTACGTTTTCCTGCACCACCAGGACGTGGAGTACAGGAATTCATCATGTAGGAGATTGGAGATGTCCCTGTTCTACTGTCTTCATGGTGTCGACAGGAGAGTAAAAGAACTTCTTGAAAGCGGAAGAAAGAAACTAATGTTCGTGAACTATAGATTGCTCGGTCAGACGTCGAATGTTCTCGCGTACCTGAGTATTCTTGTGTTCCCCCCACCGGTCTTGCTCTTGTTCTCAAATCGCCTCTTTGTCGGGGGACATTCGGACTTGTTGAGGGTACCCGGACGCCGCTCCTTAAAAACTAGCTTCGCGCGGATAGCATTTCTTTCATGTCCGTACCGTACTTTACATTTTGGATTTCGGCAATAAACGAATATTCACATTTTGAATATATTTACAATCGTGTGCCACGTCGTGTTTTAAAAAGTTAACTTTAAATGATTACAGTTAACTAATCAGGATCGTCAATCGGTTTAAATCCTAGCCATTAAATTGTGTAGTGTTAAACAGTAGATTAACCTAACTTCCTTGGTTGATTTTAATTGTAATTATTAATTTAAATATTATAAATATTTTTGCACTAACGTGGACAAGGCAAACAATACACACTTTGATATGTCAACCAAGATGTTTTCAACAAGCCAACATTTGCAAGCTTATATATACCACTGCATATTGTTTTGTGTTTTTTGTGTGTAAAGTAAAAGTCTCACGCTCTCTTTATATGTAGGTACATATGTATATATCATGTATTTACATTACACACATACACACACACACACACACACACACACAAACACTTATATGTTATATTATATATTAATTGTAATATGTGTGCAGGTTTTATGCTTTCTTAGATAATTATCATGCAGATCAAGGAGTCACTGAAAGCTTCTCAGCTAGACAAGAGCAAGAACATATTGCTTTTATTGAAGAAATTAGCAGAACTGCTCCTATTCAATACTTATTTAAATATCTTTGCGCAAACATGTTTTATTTTCCATATTATAATTTTTTAAATTTAATTTATTAACTAATTAATTAATATATACTTAACTTTTTTTTATAAGTTGGTTTCTGATAATATGAACGAGTTTAAAAAGGTTTTACACAAGCTTTGGTTTGGGTCATGTACGCGGGAAAATACAAAAAACCTCTTCGGCTTTTGAACATGTTTTTGTTGGGGAGATAATAACGATTAAGAAGTTTCTACTGGATAAAAGTATTTAACTTAAATAATCAAAATATTTTCACTTAATTAAGTATTTATTATATTAAAAAATTAGAATGTAATTTATCTAAAATTATGATATGTTATATGATATAATATTTATTAGTAATATTTTGTAGTTTTACATGGCTCTTTGGACTATCAAGGTTACATAATGCCCAGACGACAAGACGTGGATGAGGTTGTTAATTATTTAATAATATAGAGTAATACATCAAATATTCAACTTCACATAATATGATTTTATTATATTAAAAAATTAGAATGTAATTTATTTAAAAATTATGATATGCTATATGATATAATATTTATTAGTAAGCTCTTTGGACTATCAAGGTTACATAATGCCCAGAGGAGAGACGTGGATGAGGTGTGTTTGTTAATTATTTAGTACTATAGAGTAATACATCGAATATTCAACTTCACATAATATGATTTTTTAATTATTTATTTTTTTTTATTTTATATTAATTAATTAATTATGCAGCCTGATTCTTATTCACGCTATACAAATTATTTTAGATTTTTAATAACGATGTGAAGGACATATTCGTAAATCCACACAGCATCGTTTCAAAAATAGCTCTAGCAAATATCAATTTATAAAATAATAATGATATATTCTAAATTTGTTTGGATTTAGTGAATAAGTTATCAATGCTTGAAAGTTTAACTATTTCATAAACTTGCCAGAACATTTTTCTCGTATAGTCTATTTGAATAATATTAAAAAGTACAAGCCATAATCTATAATTGTACAGGTAAAAAACATTAATATATGATGATTTATGGCAATATTCGTGAATAACTTGTTTGAAATATATTTCTTAAATTAAACGTAGAATGCTTTTTGAAATGAGTTGTAAGAGAATATTTAATAGCATATACTATTAGATGATTAGATTAATTAAAAACTATGAGAGGTAGAAAATATAATTCCAAAACCAGCCCATTTATAAAAATTAGATTCGATTAATAAAGATATTCTAAATATTATCTATTATAGGATTAAAAATAAAGTAATGTGTTTAATTTTCATTATTAATCTATAATATTAATTTATATTGATATATTATAATAATTCAGTGAGTTAATAATAAGATTAATTATTTAATTAATCTCACTGATAAAATTAATGGTGTGTGTGTGTGTGTGCATATATATAAATTAAGTTATTAACGCCTTAACTAACCTCTACATTAATCTAATAATTTCATTCACCGTGAAGTCATATCAAAAACTATAAATGGCAAGTAACTAATTAACATTAACATTGCCACACTATTATATGTTAAATAAAATTTAAATGTAAATTATGATTAGTATATAATCATTTATTTGTTATTACAATTTCTTAAATAAAGTTTAAAATATTCAATTAGGACAATTATATATTCTTATGCAGGACTATTTTATTTTAAGGAATTAGAATATTTTAGCCTAACCATTTTATACCTTATTATCATTTAAAATGTTTAGTTTAGTATTATATATAAATGATATTTAATCTATCTATATTTAAAATTATGTAAACTAATCATAATTTAATTAAGCTTACCCATTTAATACACCACCAAGAGCAGCTGGAATAAGAACATCACATTCGTCAGTAAGTAAAGAATTTGGGTCCATTGAGTGACCGTGCTTATATAAAGCAGGAATATCCAATCCAGATTTGTTTTTAACTATATCACTAACTGCCTTAACCTTGCCTTTAGCTTCCCACATCAGTTGTGCGGTCACATTAATATTAATTAATAAACTAGAAAATTAAAGTATATAGTTACTACATTTCATTATATAGTTATATTAATTTTTTTAGTTAATTAATTAAATGCATCTATACAAAACACTGCAACAGATTTTACACACACACACACTCACATATGGCATGTATATGTATGCATGCTTTCGTATATATATAAATTTAACAAGTTTTTGTTATAATTTTTATTTAAAAGGAAAGAGGATATATAACAGATAAGACATGGAAAACAATACTCTTTAGATATGTCAACCAAGATATTTTCATGTATACACACGCACACACACACATATGCATACATACATACACACACACACACATATTGTGTTTGTGTGTGTGTATATATATCACACACTTATATGTTATACTATATATTAATTGTAATATTTGTGCAGGTTTTATGGTTTATTAGATAATTATCACGCAGATCAAGGGGTCTCTGACAGCTTCTTAGCAAGGCAAGAGCAAGAACAGAACTTCTCCTATTCAATACTTATTTAAATCTTTGTGCAAACGGGTTTTAATTCTTTATTTGTTTATTATATTTTTAAAAAATAAATAAATCATTAACTGATTAGTTAATAATATACTTAACTTTTTTATAGGTTGGTTTCTGATAATATGAACGAGTTTAAAAAGCTTTGGAGAACACAAAAAACTCGAAGTTCCTGGTTTTAACTGGATATAGGTATACAAAACTTAATTAAGTATTTATTGTATTAAACTATTAAAATCTAATTTATTTATAAAAGTAAAGGCTTATGTATATTATATAATTTTTATATGATATAATAGTTTTACATTGAGAAAGCTAAGGGCTCTTTGGACTATAAGGTTACATAATGCCCAGGCGACGAGACGTGGATGAGGTGTGTTAATTATTTAACACTATAGAGTATGTACATCAATATTCAACTTCACACAATTAACATTTAATTATAGAAGGTTTAATTAATTAATCCTAGTTTTCTATACTCATTCCTGTATTTCTAAATTTCAGATAATTCAGTAGAAAACCTACTTAAAATATATAAATTTAAATAACTCTTTAAAATAATCATTTTTTTTTACTTTTACCCTTTAATTGTTTTACATTAGTTTTACTAATATTTATTTTTGTTATTCTTTACCTACTTTATAAACTTTGAATTATTTTATATTATTAAAATAATATGTTGCAGCTCATTTTAGTTTCTCATTGGTAATATTAGTTACACATTAACCTATCCTCTTCTCATTATTTTTGCATTTTTATTCATAATATTAATTTTATATTCATTATGTAAACGTTTTCAAGTATACATAAATTACCATATATTTTTACATTTTCTAATTTATAAATTCGAAAATTCGAAAATGTGTGGATATGATATAGTAAGTTACTTTAGCTTCAAATTAAAATAATTAAATAATATTAACCAATTTCTTTTAATGTGTACAAATAATACGTTTGCAACTTAAATTTTTTTTGAAACAATAAATATTTATTTAAAAATTAACATTTTAATAATATAGTTCAATACACAATGCAAAGTTTAAAATTGCTTATGTACATTATCTTTTATGGATAACTACAAGCAAGCGAGATATTGAATGAATACACACAGTCACACATTACCTACAAAAGATACATAAAAGTATTTTAGATGTTAAGTTGTAATAATATTAAAAAAAAATTACTCGGGAATATTGATTTTATATCTGATTAAACATACTATGTAGAATAAAGATTTCATGTGGGAAATGCAAAAATCATATTATATATCATTTAGTTTCTTTTTAAAAAAAAAATATTACATTAAGATGATTTGTTTAAAATTTTGTAGTGTGTATGGGTTGAGTTTATTCTTAAACTCCGGTTTACCGTCGGTCGGTTTTGTGACACGTCATTTAATCCCAAGTATACATGTATTTGAGGGCCTCTAAGTGCGTATTGTACCTAAATATAGAATATATAAACAATACATGTATATTTATTCGCATTACATATGGAATTAACTTGTAAAATTTACCATTTAATTTACATAATTATACGTGTTTATACGTGTGTATACATACATACATACATATATATATATATATTAGATACCTCATCCTTGTTAAATTCCATCCCAAAAAAAAGAGAGAGTTTTGTCGTAGTAGATGGACTGTTATTGTCAAGTCGTTTAGAAGCGGTGGTTCATTATGGCATGTATTGTTTAAATGATTTATAATTAACTTGTAAAATTAAATAATAGATGATCAAGCTTTTAATTGCTGTTCCCTTGTTGTTGGTTCAGTTTTAATAATGTCTACGTGAGCAGTTTTAAACAAAAAATTTATTTAAATTATCATTTTAACACCACACTTGTAAAGCAATTTATAAGTGTATATATATACACACAAACATCTAAGACACACACACACATATATATTGTACAGTGATAATACCGGCCACGGAAAATTCCGGAAGTATATTAAGCCTGTGTCACTGAGAAGTAAACATATTTTATCTATATTCATATCTATTTAACACAAGTAATTGTAGAAATGAAACTAAAAATAAAATATTTCTATAATAGACATAAAATACTAAACATGTAATTTCAAAGGCATAAAATTATAAGGGCACCAGGGTTCGAAAGGGATTTGAGTTAAAAAATCAGATTTAATAAATTATATTTAAAATTTAAATTATATAATAAGTAAACAGTTTATACACATTATTTTCTTGAACTATGTAAATTATATATGATAATATATAATATAATATTCATATATAGTGTTATCTGATATATAGAGTACATAATCACCAAAACTTTTACGAAACATATATGCACTTACACTATAACATCTACATAGATATACATATAGGTTTCTCTTTTCTTATCTACAACATAATCAAGGTGTGTGTGTGTGTGTGTGTATATATTGTTATGTATCCATGTGTATCTACATATATATACATGTATAAATTCACATATTTTATTAAAATTTAAATTTAATTATAAATGTTAAAAGCTAAAACTTACACATACAAACATAGTACTGTTTAAAACTTTACCAAAATGTTATGTTAAGTGATATCTTCCATAAACATTTTTAAAAACTTTACTTATCATATTATGAGAATTTACAATTATTTTTTTTTAAAAAGCACAATTACAGTTTAAACATTTTCTAAAACATATGGACCTTATTAAACATGTCTGTGTGTGCATAAGTGTGTATCAGCTTAAGTAAACTTTGTGAACCAGCTGAAATTTCATACAGAGGAATCACCGAGTCAAGTTTAACTTAGTTTTTATATTATAAATTCTTGATATTAACCATTCATGATTTAATTATAATATTATATCATTTGATGTGAATTGCAATTGTCTCAAATATTAACACGTTTGTTTAATTTAGATAAAAATGTTTTACATCCCACTACTTTATTAATTATAATTTTTAAGAAGAAATTTTAGAGTCTATACTATAATAATATAATTAAGAATATATTAGTGATTAATACAAAAATTATAAATGATATAATCAAATAAAAAAGTTTACGTTACGTCTATTATTATACACCAATTAAAAAATAAATTGACTAAAGGCAATATACTATATAGTATATATTATATAAAAGTAATGTTGTTTAGAGCTTAAGTAAATCAATATTAACCTTAAAGGTATAAAATGTAGATTTATATATTAATATGATAATTATTTCTTTAAATAAATTATGTACATATAACATATTTAAAATACATGTATATTTATATTAAAGTTTCAATGGTAGAACATAATATAATTCACACATGTTATATCTTTAATAATAATAGATGTTCATGTCAGGGTCTAATGGTAAAACCTATTTTAATTTTTATCAATTTTGCCACTTTGTTTCAATAACATTACATATCAAATGACATGTTTAAAAAACACAAAACAATTTTAATATTTATTTAAGTAGCATACAGAAAATATTAATAAAACTTGTATTATTTAATATTATAATTAATATTTAAAAATATTTTATATATATATATCATGGAATAAAGTATAAACATCTATATTCGTATTAAGAATTTAAATAGTAAAGAATTCAATCTTATGTAATATAATTTAAATAAATACACATGCGCACACATATATATGCCAAGTATCTATTACATGTATGTACAGAATTACAATAAAGTTTTGGAATTTTTATAATATTTTCTAGTAATTTATACTTTATCTTATCTAATGTATTAAGATTTTATTTCAGCTACTGATTATTAATTATACATTCTCATGATATATTTAATATTTCAATATGTTTAAATGTAGCACTCGTTTGTATTGTTTCAATACACAATTTAGATTAAATAAAGCCCCATAAACTTGTACATGCACACGAACATACACTTGTATGTACACACACACGTGTGTGTGTATACTTAAACTAATTAATGGCATTATTACAACATGAATTGTTGTTCCTGCTCTCTATGACGTTATGAAACCACATAAGGTACATACGTATATTTAGCATCTAAACTGAAAAGTCGGGTTTAATTATTATATTACTATGATAATTATTTTCTTATATAATATTTATATGCATATGATATATTTAAAGTTTTATATCAAATGATAGGACATAATTCAATTCCAATGTAACGCAATATAATTTTAAAAACGTAATAATAGATATTTTAGGCTCTAATGGTAATACATCTTTTAATCTTTTATAATTTTAGAACTTAATTTCAATGCTAGACACACCATATACAACTTTAACATGTCTAATGACATGTTTAAATAACACAAAACACATATATAAAATAGAAAGTACAACATATTTTAATTGTCTTTTGATATTTATCAAGCAGCATACATAAAATACTTATTATTTCATATTATATTTATATTTAAAAATATTATATATACATGGACTAAAGTGTATACGTGTATATTGATATTAAGAATTTAAATAATAAGTATTTAACATATATGATATAATTTAAATAAACACAAACACATACACACATATATATCGAAGTTTAATATAAAAATAAATTAAATTTTCAACAATTATCAATTCTTAAATGATTTTTAAAGTTAAAATAAAATTCATTTATAATATATCCTTAGCATATGTTGATCTTGTTTGCTTACTCAAAACTATATATATGTAGAGAGAGAGAGAAGTGCATTGTATCTGGTTTACTTTTGAATTACATAATTATCTACTTTTTGTTTAACTTTTCATGAAATAAGATTAGCATTTCAAGATTGTATTTATAATTAAGAAATTATTTGATTTTCGTCTCGAAATTGCTCGTTTACAAGAGAATACTCCGAGATTATCTGTTTTACATTTACATAAAAAAATACTCCGTTTTGAAATTTGTAGAACGCAACGTAAATTTTCATAAAATCGTATATTCCATCTATATAAAGTATAAAAACTATTATATATTTTATCTTGACAATTGGACATCGATGATATTTAGCATTATGAATAACTTAAATTTACATTATTAGAATATTATATTATAGAAGAACCGCGATGAATAGATAAAAAATAATAATATAAGTGCAGTTTACTTAAGCTGGTCCTCCAAAGTGCGTTTATTTAACTTCCGTTTATTAAATATTTAAGCTAATGCACGCACAGACGTATATACTCTATTCTTGATTTTATTAGATTATTAAAACTTGTATTAAACAGGGATGCCGTGGCAGAATGTCGCATAGACAATGCATATATAGCAGAAATACCTATATACGTGCGGAAACATGCATATATATATATATATATATATATATATATATATATATATTATATATATATATATATTCATACATATTCATACATCTGTATATAAATTTTTTAATAATTTTTACTTTTATATCATGAGGATGTACAATTAAAGCTAAATATCTACGAAATAAAATCAGCATTTACATAGATATAGTAAAATCAAATACATTTGTTAAAGAAAATTAAAAGAATCCATTATGTTTTGTATATAATGTGTTTAAAGATTCAAAAGAATACAAATACGTATTAAAAATGTATACATAAGTTTAGAGTGAATATAAATAATGAATGTGTACATGGTCCAGTGTGTGTCTCTATACATACATACACACACACACACCACATGCATCCATACCTTGTTGACGTTGCAATAGTGAAGTATACTGTGTGATGAATCCAGCGCGACTAGTAAATTAGAAACCCTCCATTTCCATCCTCCTAATAAGTCATGTTTACCTGTGCATAACCTCATATCATTACCGATTAATTATATGTATATAAGAATATGAAACAATAACAAATTTTCATGTATATTTTTGTAAATAAGTGCTTATGATGCAGATAAACATATGCATGCTGTGCTTATGATGCACATAAACATATGTATATTAAAACATCCGTATATAAAGTCGCTTAGAACGAACATAACATTCGCTTATATAAGTATATACATATTATATTACATATTTGTTACCTATGTGTATATGTGAATGTAATGGCACGTATGAAATATTTCTATCATATATACAACCGCGGTTTAATTAATATTACTAATAAAGCACATATACACCTAAGGTAAGTACGTGGTACTACTTGGCCACCGCATAATGTGCCTTGTGTAGTACATGCTGCTTCAACCGCATTTATAATCACTTCTTTAAAATTTTTGTAGTGATTTTCCCCACACTGAAATTATAAATGGAGAAGATCACTAAAAGAAATTTAAAAAGAAACATTTACACACACATATAATATAGTGTAAATATTAAATTAACCGTGCAAGTATTTATTAGCCACCTCGTCTCTTATTTCGATAAATTCACGATCGTTGGTCAATAACCTATTTAATAAAATTTTACGTTAATTTTGCATGAGGTTTTAAGTGATATAATTCATTTATATCATTATAACCAACAAATAATATTTTATAATTGATAATATGTTATTTAAATAATTTTTAATAATAAATTCTAGTGAACTTCACAATACATTTTATTAATTTCTCGAATTAATCAGTTTGCTGTAGTTTTAATATCTTTTACACTCTCTTCAAAACGCTTTTCTAAATTATAGGTGCAAATTTTAATAAACTTGAACAAAAAAATTTAATAATTATATTTTTACTATACTAATAACTCACATACACACCCAATAACGAATTTACCTGGTATCCCAAACACCTTTGTCTGGTATAACACGATTACCTTGTACAACTGAGTTTGTCCGTCCACCGCCCTCTCAGCACTTTCTCTTTACCCTTGTTGTCTTTTTTCATGTTTTTTACCTTTCTCCCCACTTTTAAATTTAGCGGCCCAAATACCAATGTGCTTGGTCAACATTCCATCCCCACAAATGGCAACGAAATTCCTCCCTCGAGCGTACGCAATGCAAGTGTGGGTCTCTCCCTCCTGGCTCAAATCAGTAATACAATACTAATACTATCTGTGCACATACTTAACAGTTAACTAATTGTGTAGAAATGTTTAGTGTCAAGCTTCTATATATGCGTTATATATTTAATCAGGATCGTCAATCGGTTTAAATCCTAGCCATTAAATTTGTGTAGTCTTAAATGGTAAATTAACCTAACTGCGTTGGTTAATTTTAATTAAATTATTGATTTAAATATTATAATAATTTTGAACTAATGTGGACAATTCAAGAAATATATAACAGGCAAGACATGGCAAACAATACACACTTTAGATACGTCAACCAAGATGTTCAACATTTGCAAGGTTATATATATCACTGCATATTGTGTTTGTGTTTTTTTGTGTGTGTAAAGTAAAAGTCTCACGCTCTCTTTATATGTAGGTACACATGTATATATCATGTATTTACATTATACACACACACACAAAAACACTTACATGTATTAATTGTAATATGTGTGCAGGTTTTATGCTTTCTTAGATAATTATCACGCAGATCAAGGAGTTAATGAAAGCTTCTCAACTAGGCAAGAGCAAGAACAGATTGCTTTTATTGAAGAAATTAACAGAACTGCTCCTATTCAATACTTATTTAAATATCTTTGTGCAAACAGGTTTAAATTCTTTTTATTTTCTATATTATAATTTGTTTAAGTTTAATTTATTAACTAATTAATTAATAATATACTTAACCTTTTTTTTTATAGGTTGGTTTCTGATAATATGAACGAGTTTAAAAGGTTTGGTTTGGGTCATGTACGCGGGAAATACAAAATAATATGAATTTTTATATTTTTATAGTTTATCTTAAGCTTCACATAATATGAATTTTTATAATTTATCTATTATTTATTTTATATTAATTAATTAATTATACAGCCTGATTCTTATTCACAACTTATGACGCTCCAATTTACATGGAAAGGCGCCAGAATCAAGTACGTCTTATTGGAGTGAGTCCCGAGTTTGAGATTGCGTTATATACATTGTGTTTCTTTGGTGGTGAAGAAGATAATCATCTTGTTTTGGGACCTTGTTATGTTAATGTTAAGTGCTACAGGTATGGAAGAAACATTGGTTCCGTGTTTCCCATTGCTGAATGATACAATTAACATTTAATTATAATTTTTTCTAATTAATCATGTTTGTTTAGTTTTCTAAATTGATGCCTCATTCTTGTATTGTTTTAGTAATTTTTTTCCACTGTACAATTTCATTTTTAACTTTCAAAACGACACCTTCCAAATATTTTGGGTTTTAACAAATTTAAATGTACCATGATAAATTAAAATTCTAATGGTTTCATATGGTGTAGATTGCATACCTAATCAAGAATATACCTTTCCTATTGCAAAAAATAATAATTTTGTATAAATAAGAATATATATGTATGTGTGTTTTGATTAAATGTAGTTTGAATTTATCTATGTATTGATATAAATATAAACATGTACTTGTTTTTATAATATATTATTGCATTAGTATTACCACAAAATGATATTATTAAATTGAGATTATGCATATATACTATATATTTTTTATATTTTATACATTATATGTATCATATTAAACTATATAATCATGTGTTGGAGTTCTAAAATACATATTGTCCTTCGAGAAGAAATTAATTTTAATAATGTGCACTAAAAACATTTAGGACAGCAATGTTAAGATCACACACTAAAAATTATTTTAAATTTTTATATAAGATGTGAAGGGCATATTCGTAAATTCACACAACATCATTTCAAAAATAACTCTAGCAAACAGTGATTAAATCCGTAGTCAAAAAATGCTACGGAAATGTTTAATTATTAATTATTATTAATTTATTAATTATTAATCTAATTTAATTACTAATCCGTAACATTTTTTTACTACGGCATATATCACTGCTAATAAATATCAATTTATAAAATAATAATGACATATTCTAAATTTGTTTGTTTGGATTTAGTGAATAAGTTATCAACGCTTGAAAGTTTAACTATTTCATAAACTTGCTAGTAAATTTTTCTATTTGAATAATATTAGAAAGTACAAGCTATAATCTATAATTGTACAGGTAAAACACATTACTATACGATTTATAGCAATATTTGTGAATAATTTCTTTGAAATATATTTCTTAAATTAAACGTAGAATACTTTTTTAAATAACTTGCAGAGTTGTGAGATAATATTTAATAGCATATACTATTAAATGATAAGATTAATTAAAAACTATGAGAGAGTAGCTATTAGTTAATTAGCTATAGTATATACTATCTCTCTTAAATTTAAGTATATACTAATTATATTAGTTATTTTAGCTAATTAATTAAATGCACAGATTTCACACGCCAAAATATATATGGCACATATATGTATGCATGCTTTAGTATATATAAATGTAATAAGTTTTTTTGTAAAATTTCTACACACACATATACCTCATCCACGTCTGGTCGTATGGACATTATGTAGCCTGATAGTCCAAAGGGCCCTTATCTTCCTCAATGTAAAACTACAAATTTTTTACTAATAATTATTATATCATTATTTAAGTAATTTAAATTAAATATACAGGTATCCAGTTATGTAAACCAGAAACGTCATCATTGTTAATCTCCCCAACAAAAACATGTTCAAAGCCGAAGAGGTGTTCTCCCGCATACATAACCCAAACCACTAATTAATTAGTTAATAATTTAAATGCAAACAAATTATAGTATAGAAAATTTAAACCTGTTTGCGCAAAGATATTTAAATAAGTATGAATAGGAGCCGTTCTGCTCTTGCCTAGTTGAGAAGCTTTCAGAGACCATTATCTAATAAAGCATAAAACCTGCACAAATATTACAATATATAACATATAAGTGTGTGTGTCTATATATATAACCTTGCAAATGTTGGCTTGTTGAAACTTGGTTGACATATCTAAAGAGTGTATTGTTTGCCATGTCTTGCCTTCTCCACATTCGATTTCGTAATCTAGTTCGAAATTATAACAAAAAAAATGTTATGTACGAAAGCATGCATGTGTGTGCGTGTGTGTGTGTGTGGAATGCACTTCTGTATAGACGCCTGGATGCATCGCTCTCTGCGTGTGCGTGTGCGTGTTACCCTGGCCAGGGACCAAACGGTTAATATCTGGTTTCCACAAACGACTGCAAGCTTTAGTGTAGTCATTAAGCTCCTGATTAGTGGGATTAACTTTAATTGAAGAATCCACTTCAGAATATTCTTGTGCATGTTTGCATCTCTCTGGTGCCTATAGATATTTATCAATAACAATAACAGTAATAATAAACTGGTTTAAATACACTAAACAAGGGATGTGTGTGGGTGTGGGTGTTGTTTGTGTTTGTGTGTGTGTAACGCTTCACGGACTGGGAAAAGTTAACTTTCTACGAGTAAAATGTAGTTTAAAATGAGAGATTAACGAATATTAATAATCATAAAATTTAAAAAGTTACTGTGATAAAAAAAAAAGTTATACAAGCACACAGACACAAACACACACACACACACACTTACTATGTTGCCATGGAATATTAAACCTCATACACAGAAAATATACATCCCACACATATTATAGCCATACATGTATATATTATGTATGTAGATATTTATTAACATAGGTATATCAAGAACATACAACATTCTTTTACTATAAAGATATGAATACACATGTTAAGTTCTCTTTCTATATATATATATATATATATATATACACACACACGTGTGTGTGTGTGTTTAATACGATAATTATTTAATACTATAGAATATGCTCCATATAGATATGATTTTTGTTTTGTTTATAATTTATTTATTATTTTACATTATTTATTTAGTTATTTATGCAGCCTGATTCTTATTCACAATTTATTAGGGTGCAATTTACATGCAAAGGCGGGAAAAAGCCAGAATCAAGTACATTTATTGCAGTGAGTCCTGAGTGTGATATTGGATGAAGAAGATAATCATCTTGTTTTGGGACCCTGTTATGTTAATGCTAAGTGCTACAGTAGAAACATTGGTTCCGTATTTCGCGTTGCTGAATAATACAATTAAAAACAAATTTATAATATATACATTAAAACTCATTACATACACGTTTAAGTGTACTTTGTACTTATGTGTTTATAGTTAAACAAGTGGATTTAAAAAACATATAAAATAATATATTGCAACTCAATACTTACACATTAGTATATATATGTTTTACTAATATGTGTGTGTATAATCACTATATGTAAATATGTGTGAATGGGGCTTCTTTCATGTGGTTAACCGTGGTGTTTGTGAGGAAAATGTTAATAATGTTATGTGTGAAAGAGAGATATAAACAAATGTGTGTGTGTGTGTGTGAGTGAGAGAGAGAGAAAAACAAGTGTAAATGTGTGCACACATGTGTGTAAGGGGTTTCTGTTATATATAATGTATATTGTGATTAAAGCTTAATGCTTATACATTTTAAAATATTTTTATATAAAATTAAATTTTAATTTTAAATTAATTCAAATGTAAATCACTTCTTGAGGAGACATGGGATATTTAACACCTTTAAAACTTAAGTATTTAAATTCTCCAGTAAAAGTTTTATTGAAAATATGTAATTTTATAGTAATTAATTTTAATATATACTCTTCATTAAGCTTACATTTTAATTAATTTAAAAATTCTTCTTAGTTTTGAAATGATGTTTTTTATAAAAACTTTAATATAGGATTCATATTTAAAACTTAAATATAGCTATTATAATTTTTTTGCTCTACCTCTTTATAAAGATTTTAAACAAGCTCAACAAATGTAATATAATAATTAAAATCAAAGTCATTTACAAGAAAAACCAGGAATATATAGACAATACATGTATATTCTAAATAATCGTATAAAAATAATCTTTCTTTGATAGAAATTTAAATTACCTTTCTAATTCCATGTTGTTAAGAACTTACAATTTTAGAAAATTTAAAGATATTAAAATTTGAGAATTCATATAAAAGTAAATATATTTAAATATAATCTGATTTTTAAGCCAAATTAAATGATTAAATCAGTTTTACGTATCTCTATGATTTTATCTATACAAAACATGTATCTAAAACTTAAATTCATAATAATATAGTATTCTGGATTAAGTTCACCGTAAACAAACTACATAAATTTTACCACTGATTGAGAACAGCAAGCATACAGTGAGATAAAACGCAATTCTTAAGGAAAACTAAAAGTTGACCAGAGTATAATTAATATATCCTATTAATATTATACTTAAAAACTTGTATTTTTATAAAAGGAATTTATTATAATAATCCTATAATAAAACTTATTGTAGGCACAATTGTAATTCAAACATTTTCTAACATATGAACCTTATTAAACTGAGCACTAGCATAGAAGGTCCATATGCTATTTATATGCGTGTACACATATATATACGTCTTTGCGTGCATAAGTGTGTAACAGCTAAACAGAAGTTAAATAAAACGCACTTTGTGAACCAGCACAAGTTTCATATGGAGGACCAGTCCAGCTTAAGTAAATAAACTTTATTTTAATTACTCAACATTAAATGTCATACGGTTGTTATATAATAAAATATTCTAATAATGTAAATTTAAATTAATCATAATGTTAACTATCGTTGATTTGCAATTGTGTCGAATATTAAGATAAACTATATAATAATTTTATAGTAGAAGGAATAAACCACATATTTATTAATTTGAAACTTTATTGATTATTTAATTAATATTATTTAAATTAAAAATATGTATTTTTAATTTGTTGTGAATTACATAAGAATATATACAATTAAGGAATAAACGATTTATGAAAATTCACGGTGAATTCCACAACTGTTTAAAAAAAAAATGGTGTAAATGTTAAATTTTTTTAAACAGTTTTAAACAGAATGTAATTCAGCATATTAAAGATATTTGATATTAAGTAAAATATTGTGTGTGTGTGTGTGTGTGTCTGTATATGTGTGTGTATATATATATATATATTGGAATTTGATTAAATGTTATTTATTGGAGTACGTTATATAAATACAAAGTGTGGTTAACAATAAATATAATAATAAATTTTAAAATTTACACATTAGACATATATATATATATATATCGTATGCACCTGAAACATACACTTGACACCCACACGCATGTGCGTGTGTGTGAGAGAGAGAGATTTCATATTGCATATTCATATATACATGACTTAATATCCAGTTTAATGAGTTTCATATGACACTGGCAATTAATTTAATTCTATATTTTAAATTATATATCTGATATATATTTCATGAATATTATAATATACGAGAATCACCCAGGAATTTGACTTGTGAAAGCTGTCTGATGGAGATGATCACACACACACACACACACGAAAACATTGCATGTGTGTGTGTGCTATATCCCTTGTTATAGTGCATATACACAAAATTATATCATATACAGGTTCAATGAGTTTCATATATACTCTGTAAGGTTAGTTTCTTTAATAATTATATTTATGTATGGATTGAAATCAACAAACCGTAGTGTATTTTCCTGATAAAGTGGAACCTGATATTGTACTAATTAATAATTTTTTTAATTAATATAAAATGTTAATACATAATATATATATTAAATTTATTAAGGTATATTATTCGAAAACAAGCTTATAAAGGTGGGTCGTGTGCGGTTAGTAAAAATCATATAGAATATTTTATATAGTAAAGTTTTATAATCTTGACGTCGGATAGAGAAGATCGGACGGAGAGGGAAGGCTAAAGGGTTAAAAGGGTGATTAAGCTAAATAAATTAGGGCAGGAAATTAGGGTTTATGGGAAGGAGGATCGATGGATTGGGGCAATGTCACGATCGACGAGCTGGTGGATGCGCTCAGGGAGGTCGAATGGACCACACCACCCAGGCCGCTAGCTGAATTCTTTGCCAAATTCGCCCTTCCCAAAACCAGGGCCAAATGGGAGAGCAGGATCAAGTGCAATCTCTACTAGTGGGCCTTTCTCTCTCCCCCTCTCTCCCTCTCCCCTCTCTCCCCTCTCTCCCTCTCTCTCTCTCTCTCTCTCTCCCCTCTCTCTCTCTCTCTCTCTCTAATCCTGTGATTTAAATTTTCAGCTACAGAGCAAATTACTTCCTCTTGCTAGCTACCACACTATGTAAGCTATATATATATATATATATATATATATATGGTAACTACTAACACACGCCACGCACTACATATATACTGCGTGCATGTATATATGGTTGAATCCACAATGTATATATATGATGAACTATAAATGAGGAGCCTGTTTATGGTCGACCATATATTTGTATCAGTAGATACCATATGGTCAGCTATAAAGCCTACATAAATGTATAGATCCTGCTGTAAGCTACATACATATGTATGTGTGTTTCCATCATCGGATACTAGATGCCACATATATGCAAGTACATCATTCTACTGTAATTCACATGTATATTATATATTATTATATCAGATAGTAATTTTAGTTCCAGCTGATAGTTATATTCTACATACATGCACATATAAATGTATAACGATATATAATATATTATATATGAAACAAATTATACATAATTTTTATAAATACAGGCATGCATATTAAGTAGAGTTATACTTCCTCTTACACTGTGACTCATTATTATTAGACACACAAAAAACAAAAAAAAAAGTTAAATATCATATTGACACGTATGGATCGTATAAGCATAATTGATAGTCTACAGACTATGTAAACTATGTATACAGCTTATACATGCAATGGAAGTATGTAATGTTGTCTATACTTCTATAACAGTACATATATTACAAACTAGATACCAGATATAGAGCATTTCACACTGTAGTATATGTTTGTGTGTTTTGGTATACATCTATAGATACACAGATGAATGCACACGCAAATCTTGCTAATATATATACGTTTGATTGTTTTTCAGGCGTGGGCTTTATACGCAATCCTCTTGCTTTTGTTGCTGTTCTAGTATCAAGTTTTGCAGTTGCGTGTCTGAATGATAGGTGCGCGCGTACATATACGTAGAAATAGACATGCTAATACTGTTTTTTTCCTGCTTTAGCTTTGCTCTCTCTGTAAATGAAAAAGTAACAAGGGCAGTAAGGAGAATATATCCTCCTCTTGCTGCCAAGTTGCGAGGACCTACATCGTAAGTAGATACATCTTTATGTCATATGTCATATAGACACACACACGTATGTATGTATGCATATTTACAGTGTGGGAGTACGTGGACGGCCTTTGAAAGGGAAAGTGTACATATGTGGAAGAGACAGGAGGATTGTGGTTCTCGGCATTTTCTTTTGTACGATAACACATACACATTTATACAAATTCATATATAAAGCTTATTATAGTTTTTAATGTTACATGTTTTTTGCAGTAAGCGCTTTGTTTTGGTATATCTCTTCGGCTTTCAAAACGGTTCTTCTTTCACTTGCAATTGGCATAATGCGTAAGTTGTCATATTCTCTCTCTCTCTCTCACACACACGCACACGCACGCATGCACACTCACATTGTCAAGTTTACTCCGTTTTAATTACTATGTGCAGTTTGTTGTTTTCATTTGAGTTTCCGAACTCCAAATCTCAAGGCTCGTTTGAATTCTTATCGTGAAGAGTTCCGAGCAGTGTGGCGTGGTTACAGTGATGCTTAAGAGGATATTCCTTTATTGATTCTAATAACGTGGTAATGTAAAAATTCTAAACTTTAATCTGACGAAGTTTTATCCTTAAACGGCTTCTATACTAAATTAGCTTGGTTATATAATATTAGTTTAATATAAATATGATGTATTATATTAATTTAATTTCATTATATAATATGTATATGAAAATAAAGTATTTTATTATTTATTACAAGTAAAGTTATTAAGATCTATCACATAAACAAACTTGTTTAATAAAAGGTTATGTTGTTATTATTGTTGATATGTTTAACGAATTAAGTATGTATGAAATGCAAAATGTCTTATTCTAAATTTGATCTATAATGGTAATTTTGAATAAGTATTAAGTCATTATTTAAATGCAATGTTATGTTTCTTATATAAATATGGTACTCTTTGCAACAACTTTAAATGAAAAGTTATTTTATTTTGTGGGTGAGTTGGTTCAGGAAGTGAGATGCCGTATCATTTTATAATTATTTAAATGATGAAGTGAAGTTTATTTTCATTTTATGAATCAATTTACTTACGGAGTGAGTAGCCATGTCACTTGTGAACCATTTGAATTAATAAAGTAAGCATTAAAGAACAGCCACATATGTGTTAAAAATTTGTTTAAAGATATTTTTTTAGGGTTATAGTCTCGAATTACATTTATTTACTGTGTGTTACATTGATTATGTATATAATCAATTTTTTTATTTTTTTTCACAATGTTATTTATTTAATCTGATTTTTACAACCGCAATTCAAAAAATTAATTGCATTGTGAAGAGTATGATAATAAGTTTTTATGTTTGTTCTTTGTAAGTATTAATTAATTATAGGTTGAAAAGGGTTCTCATGTAAAACTAAAAAAATGTTATGTGATAAGATGTTACACTTATGTTATATATAAATCAACTAATTATTATATATAAAACTTAAAAAATAAGAATGCCTTTTACATCTTATAGTAAAATAATGTTGTGATTCTTATTTATTTTCGCTAATAAAATGGTATTGATAGTCATGGTTATGCATGATTTTTTAAAGTTCTTGTCTGCATAAAATCTCTTCAATTATGTGGGTTATCATAGCCTGCAATATGACACAAGGACATTGTAGGGCAATTAAGAACCGACCATGCAATTCTATATCATGCCCTACACACTCATGGTTGGACTGGTGTCTTCACATTCAAGAGTGTTGTTAATGTTATAAAGATGCTTTTGTATATGTTGCCATGGAGTAGTTTTGCACTTTGTTAGGTTTTGTTATAACCACAAGTATGTTACATAGAGCATGATTTAATATATTCAAATGCAATGAATCGTCCTCATTCACAAAGCATTATACATAAAACGTGTGTGTTGGTTGTGACTCCCATTAAATAATCAGTCAAGAACATGTGATGAGGATCATTACTGGTAGAAGCCCTTGAATGAAGATTGTTTAATATGCCATGATGAATTCACAAAAGTGGGCAATTACTAGCTAAGTCTGTATCATATTATATGCTTGGTTCTTTTATTGTTAATAATAACAGATGTGCCACATCCAAGTATGTAGTGCATGATTACACATGGTTACATTTGGTTTTGCAATAGTCAAAATTATTTATTTTGGAATTGGTTCCGTCATATAAATTCAACAACTCAATAGAATCATGCTTGATTATGGAAGGGTATTGCAAAGAATAAGCAAAAAAGTTAGGATTGTAGGTTGTAGTGCTAAAGATTAAGAATGAAACCATTAATATTGACTGTATGAGAGATAGCATATTAGAAAGTCAGTAATAACGCCAAACACCAAACCAGAATCGATCATATGATTTTAATGATTGATTTATTTTTGAATTGTAATTATGATTAAAATAATGTTTTTAATGGATATCAAAACAGAGTAACTTGTAATTACCATGAAAAGTAGTTTTGTAATGCAAATTATTCGAATTATTCAGACTAGCCAAGAAATCGTAGTTTTTGTACAAACCAATGTAATATATTAATTGAATTTATGAAAAATTAAAGCTAATTAATGGGAACTCATTGTATAAATTAACATTGCCAAAAGACCATGAAATGAGACTAGAGGATCATGAAGTGGGACTACAAGACCATAAGTGAGAGTATAAGACAACAAAGTAAAGCCCCAAGGACAACGAAGTAAAGTCTCGAGGACAATGAAGTTAACCTCCAAATGGGTTGAATCCATTGTAAGAGTGAAATTAAAAGTTAACAAAGTGAAATTTCAAATCCATGAAGTGAGATTCCAACCATATTAAGTGAAACTTCAAGCTCACAAAATAAGACTTTCCATATGAAGTGAGACTTTTACATTACAAAGTGATTTGTCATGCTTAAAAAGTGAATTTTTTATCTTACAAAATGAAATTTCAAACCCATGAAGTGAGCATCCTAGCCCACAAAGTGGGCCCTTTTGGACACAAAGTAATGTGTCATGTCTATGAAGTGAACCTCATATCCCACAAAGTGATTTGCCAAGCCCATGAAGTGAGAATCCTAAGCCTACGAATTAAAAATCCTAAGCTCATGAAGTGAAAATCCAAACCTATGGAGTGAGGCTCCTAACTCATGAATTAAGCCCCCTCAGACACGAAGTGATTTGCCATGCCTATAATATGGTGAGGACATAATATGAAAGAAATGAAGAGTTGGAAGCTTAAATAATGACTCAGTTAATTAGGGAAAGCAATGAAGATGATTGTTTTTTAAATTACGATTTAATGTGTTTTACTTTTTTTAACAATATAAATCATGAACTGCATCTTCTATGTATTATGGAGCAACATTAAAGTGTATAAATAAACTCATTGTTTGTGTGCATATCCATGTGTGTCATTGACATAATAAATTCATTCTCAATAGGAAACAAATTCAGGTCAAATTTATTACCGTGATGAAATAACCATATTCTTTATATACAAACCCTATCAGTGAAGTAAGCCCCATTGATTGTGTTCCCTATCCAATGATGAAACAAACCTCATCTTGTAGGTATGTTCATTATGCATTTGTAATTATAAATGGTTTGCCAAAAGTGTTATATATGAAAGTTGCATAAATGAAGGTTTATGGTGCTACACCCATAAACCCTAAACCCTAAAACCATAAGCACTCGATCCCACAATTAACCCTATATATAAAACACACAATTTCAAGTCGTATGCTCACTTCTTTGAGACATGAATATAATTCACATATATTCATTTTTTTTCGATTCGTTGTACCCAATTTCTGTATATAAACCTTATACACTTTGAAATCTTTTTATAAACAAGACATATTAAGAAATAAATGATATGCAATGAGGCATAGACACAAGTTGGACATTCAAGAGCCGATGTTTGATTCTATATAAAGTGAACTTAATTTGTATATAGGTGGATGGATTTAGAAAATTCGAGTAAAAGGCTTTGTTACTATGTAGGAGGCCATGGATACTTATGAATGCATTATGAAAAACTTAATTCTTTATTCCCAAACACTTCATATAAGATAAAGCAATCGACACAAACAATGTAGGTTACAATTGCATATACTTATGTTGTGCAAGATTATGCAAAGATGATGTAACTAATGTCTCAACATATAATTAACAATTGGAGTCTAATCTAGTAAGGAGAAAAAGAACATAATCAATGTGATGAGAGGCATTACAAACATTGTACTTACAATGGCAAAGATTTTAAAGTATATTAATAATGCAAATAAATGATAAATACCATGTCATTTTTATTAAACTTCCTTTAATGCAGTTTGTTCTTTCTTAATTTGAATTTGAAGAACTTGTTTTTTGTATATTTTGTAACACGTGAAGTTTTGCTTTGTGGGGTTAAATTATTGGTTCATAGACTGGAGTTTCACTTTGTCATACTTGAAGTCTCACTCTACTAGTTTGGAGCCGCTCATGGTCTTAAATTGTTAGCTTGGAGCTTCATCTCATGGGTGTTTCAAGTTTCTCTTCATGGTTTAGGGGTCACTTCATGTGCTTAAGGTTTCACTCTGTAAGGCATGACCCTCACTTTGTTAGACATAAACTTCATTGTGTGGTGAGAAAATTGCACATTGTGGGCATGCAATGTCACTCCATGGGCTTTTGGTTTACTCCGTGAAACATAACTTTCACTTCATGAGCCTTGGAACCTCACTTTAAAGGCATAGTTCTTCACTTTGTAAAGAAAGAATTTCACTTTGTGAGTTTATGCTTTGCTTTGTAAGTAAAGAGGCTCACTTCATAAGCTTATTATTTTACTTCATGGGGCATGGGTCTCACTTCATGGGACAAAATTGAGTTTCACTTTATGGGGTTTGTGTCTCTCTTCTTATAAATAATGTTCATTTCTTTTATTTAATAGTTAACAATGAAAGTATGTAAAATTTTTTTTTTTTATTTAATAATGTAAAATTTTTCCAATGGGAATGAGAAATAAATTTTCATGTATTATTACATTGCTAACCCAAATGTCAAAATGGGGTTAGGAAGTAAAGTGAATGAATGCTCGAGATAATTTTATTTTATCGAATATTTATGTAGTAATATGAATGTTTACTATGTGAACTATTCATTTGTAATATTTTTTCAAATAACATTTTAAAAACATGTGAAAACTTATTTATTTTTAAGGAAAATATGTTTTTGTATATTTAATTACACTAATTGAATAATGCAATCATGAAGTAAATTTTTAATTTAACAATCTTTACTATTTAATCAAGTTAAATTCAATAAGGACATGGCAATTAAAGAGTCTCATTTAATTACCTCATGTTATATTGCAAAAGACACATCAAACTCACGATTTTAATTAATAAAGGGATGGATAGTTCATATATGTCCATGATAATCAAATTTTACTTTGTAACAATAAAAGTTCATTAATAAACCTACACATTTTCACAAGTTTTTTCATAAAATATTTAAAATTGAGACAACTCATTAAATTATTACAAATCAAAACTTTTAAATGGACATGTTTACTCACGTATGACTCACTTCGTTAATATTTTATGTTATTTAATGAATCACACATTATAGTCATTAGATATTTTCTTAATCCATTTGATGATATGTAATGAACATGCTACATATCATGGTGTAATTAATGATGTCCATGTGAGATTAAACATTTACAATTAATTCATTTCAACTTAGACGGTCACTTTAAAGCAATACATTTACACTTTTTTTCTTCCTAAAAACAAGTTTTAACCACGTGAGACAATACGCATTAGATACGACATTCATAACACATATATACTTATTCACAATAAATAATTTGTAAATTTTACTCTTAACATTGTCTTTTAAAATTTTAATTAATTAACATAATTTGACTTAAAATGTTAATTCTTGTAGTACGAGTTAAATATGAATTATTTAGAATTATAAAGAAAGAAAAAAAATGTTTAATGGAAGTTACAATCAAAAATCTTGAAACCCCAATCATATCACTGGGACCATCGTTCTTTTAATTTATGAATACGCACATGTTTAAAAGATCACATTGGAAAAGTGATAAAAGAGTTATGTTTAAAAGATTAAGTTTGTGAAAGACAGTTATATTTATGTTATATAGCTATGCTTATCCTGTGAGATCATTATTTTGATAAAGATTTAGTACTTATAAAGATCTAATTAAATACTTATGGCTGACGTCACTTTGCACTCATAATAATTTTCCATCTAAGAAGAAGGTATATTCTAGAATAACTTCACATGCTCATTTCAACATGTTTAATAAAAATATAAAATTATGTACATTTTATACTTCTTGTAGCATGTAAGTTGGTAACACGTGTTAAAATGTAGTTTGATGCATTTTATCTTTACATATTTACATACGTGCAATTTTTATTATATTAAAAACACTCTCGTAGACACATAGAATTCAGTTTCCTACAATTCACATGAACATATATATGTATATAATAATATGTGCATGTACAGATATACCTGTCTATAACCATCAGAAATGTCACAAATCTAATATATATTATAATAATATATTTTAATAACTTGCTAAATAAAATAAATATAGATAAGCTTTATTTAATAATATAAACAAAATAAGCTATAATTACAATGCACTATGTTATATATAGAAATAATAAAGGTTTAAGGATATGTAAATACTAAATAATTTTATGTAATTTTCCCTTAAAATAATATATACCCATAAAATTTCTTTTAAAAAATTACATTTTTATCTTTAAAATTGCATAAATATCGTTATCAAACTTCAACACACTTTAAATTTTTTAATTTTAACATATAATATTACTAACAATAGCGAATTCACTTAATTATCACTTTATTTAATGAAATATTTTTGTTATTAATATGATATTGATACCGCTCCTTCTCCAATATACATACGTACATATGTACATATATATATATATATATATTATATATATATTATATATATATATATATATTATATATATATATATATATTATATATACTCAGGAAAGTATTTGAAATATATTAATTCATTCAGTTCCTTACAACTGTAGCTTATAAATATATGTAATAAAAAAAAGAATTATCCTTGGATTTAATTATATTGAACACATATATATATTGTATATATACACTTGGTGTGTATACAATATATACACTTTATATAACAAAATTGTAACATTATTATTTACCTCATGTCAGCAATTTGCTTTGGTATACGTTTGATTTAAAACAAATATGCAACATTCCTTTTACAATTAAAACTGAATTAATTTAAAAATATTTGATACTTCAACTATATAATATATGCATATATATACTAATTGACAATTAAATAATAACTATACGCTGCATTATAATTAAGTTTAGATAATGTATTAAATTAACATTGCCTGCTGAAATCTTAATTAATTAAAATAATTAATATTAATCACCTGTTGTACAATCCAATGAAGGCCCTAGAAGCTCAAAGATCTGAGCTGTTGTTCCACTGTTGAATAGCAGAGGTTAGATTACAAGTGTCAAGTGCATATGTACAGTTTGACACTATACTAATTTAATGTTTTCTTATGTTTTCAATTGGTAGATATGCATGTGCTGTCAAGTTTCACATTTTCCACATTATTAAATATATAACGTGTTAACTCAAACTCGGACGTGAACCAGATATAAATATAATGTATATACTTTATTTGTTCATCTGTCACCTCTTTACTAAATAATATATTAATCCAAAAAGTGACATACAAATCTCGATATTATTCTTTCATGACATCTTTGCATAACTAACTTAAAAGAGTTTCTGGTTTCAGACTTATGGTAAACCTTATTTTGCGTGTCCACGTCAAGCACGTGTCCTTGCCGGGAGGTTCGACCCACAACAGCCCAATACTCACCTGATATTATATTATATATATATATATATATATAATACACACACGCACACACACACGCATGTTATATAAGTGGTGTACAAGTTGCTGACGTTTGTTTGTGGTGAGGAATACATGCATTTTACGAAAGCACACAACTTTCTGTATATAGAAGAATCCAACCAACCATAAATTTGTTGGAGAAAAGACAGCCATGGAAATTTTCTCTTTTTCCCAACCAATCAAAAAAGTTTGCTTTTTTATATATAAATTAATAAAATATAATATAAAGATATACAAAAAAAGATATTCAACCAAATATTATATTTATTATGATTTTGTTTATATAAAAATAATATTAATTTATAACAAGGTACACATCAACTTCCCGTGAAACTCTTGTAACACAATACTTTTAAACACAACCTTTATATTTTGAGATATTATAATATTTGTCAACAAGATTGTGCTAGCACTACATATCCAAGTAATAATTAAAAAAAATTAATTTAAGTACTTAACCAGTTTAAATATATAATTTATCATGTAGCCATTATCCGACGATCATTTTCAGATACATACTAAACTAAGAAGTTAATTTTTTTGACTTAAATTTGTGGCTAGGGAATATTTCAAAGTGGAAAGGTGGTGAACATTATCATTATAATATTTTAAAATATCTTAAAGAGACAGTGAAAAAATATATACGCATAGATCTCGTCGGAACACGTGTTAATTACAGACAACACGACGCGTGTAGCCACTTCCGTGGCAAAAAGCAAAAAGTGCCACAGCCTGACAGCATCAACGGTCTTGATCTGTACACGTCAATGTCGATAACGTACGGTAATGCCATTATTGGCGGATATTCACCAGAAATATCTTTTTTATTATCCGAGACTTTGCTAGGTTCGGTGATGGATACTAGGTATGTATGGAGGCTCGGAGTGGCCATATTGGGTAGGGTCGGACAGGTCGGTAGCAAACTCGTACTTTAGCGGTGGCTTTTGCACTTTATGAGTTCAGAATGTTAAACTATAATCTTGACCGTCAAAAAAGAGGATGGACGGCGGGATGGAGTTCAAATGGGATAAAGACTCTAACATAGTCATCTTATAGGGTTTCATTTTGGGAATGCTCTCTGCTATTAGTTATTTAAGGTGAAGAATTTTAATATTTCTGGTGTTTTTGTGAAGAATTTCCGATTAATTTCCATAATTTATCGTTTTTTTCCAAATAATATTTGATAATTTGATGAATTTGAAGAGGATCTCATGAAGCAGCTGAATTGGAAGACCTGGAGACGTAGTATTACTGATCTTGGTTCTTTTTAGTAAATTTTCAAAAATTTCAAATTTGAATTTTCAAATGAGCTCCAGCCCTGCAGTAGCGTTGCAACAGGTATGGATTTCTCTACTTCTGCACAATATTGATATGATCTAATTTTTATGTATTTTGCAGATTAGGAAGCCTTACACAATTACGAAACAGAGGGAACGATGGACAGAAGAAGAACATGTGAAATTCTTAGAAGCACTAAAGTTATTTGGTAGAGCATGGCGTAGGATAGAAGGTATGTGTGTGTATGCGTGTATAATACATGTATTTGTATTGTACGTAGTAAAACACTAGATACATATACCAATGTACGTGTATACACTGTGGTATTAAGATGAGTATACGCAGAACACGTGGGGACAAAGTCTGCAGTTCAAATCCGAAGCCATGCACAGAAGTTCTTCACTAAGGTTCATATTAATCACAAGCTTAATTATAATTAGAGATTATTAAACATTAGTTTTACTTAATGCAGCTGGAGCGTGAAGGTTCGAATGAAATAGAAATCCCACCACCGAGGCCAAAGCGAAAACCCACTCATCCCTATCCCAAAAAAGCCAATCTTCATGAGAAGGAAGATATCAAAATTCCCGAAGTGACCTCCCAGGTATATACACATATAGATACGTGTATATAAGTATTTACACACAGCACGCACACGCACACTCATATTTGTGTACAGCAGACCTTGGAGTCTCTCCCGACTTCTGCAAAAAGAGGGCTTAAGTTATTTGGAAAGACAGTTCTTGTTGATATGCTTAGTGAAGATCCATCTAGTGAAGATCCATCATCTGACGTTACAGATTTACGTGAGTATATATTTTTATATAATTTTTTAATTTTTTACTTATGTTGTTATAAACAGAGTCATCAGGCAGTTTTACGAGAGAAACCGAAGAATCTACATCCTCACAAGAGAATATACCAACATCATTCAGCAAAGTTTACCATCATTAAACGTGGTAACTCAACAGTTCTTACCTGCGGTAGTAACTGAAGAACAGATTGCAATGAACAATCTCTTAGTTTTGAGCATATTTGGCTGGTCAAGTCAACGTTGTCAATTACGGTCAAAGTCCAGTCAATGTTAGTCAACCCGTACGTTGGCAGTCTGTTACTGATTCATCAGGCAGCCCAAGCCATGTGGATATGAAGAATAATAAGTGGGAAATCTTGAAATCTGACTCGGATGAGGATGAAGTTCATACAAGAAAAAGCTCACACGCTTCAGTGAGTATATATACATAATTGTATTGTACATACATACACACACACACACACGCACTTTTGCTTACATACGTTTTGTATTATACAGCTTGGTAGGAGCAGCAGTTCAAGCATAACTAGTTGTTCAGATGAGGAAGTGGGAAGTTGTACAGTAAACGAGATTAACACTAATAGTAATTCATCACCATGTTTAGTAGAACAAGGACGGAAGGTTTGTTCCATACAAGAGGCCTTCAACACTACAAATTAACTTAACTAAATTATTTTAAATTCTTTGTTTTTTTTTTACAACATGTTATTTGCGCACCATGTTTAAAATGGTTTAACGGTGCGTTTCTTTTTAACAGAATGGTTAAAAATATGTAATATTTTTCCAGTAATAAATGATGTAAATTTTATCTAAAGATGTAAATAGTTAAATAATTAAATAAAACCTTGTTAAGTATTTAATTAGTTATTTTATTATAAAAGAAATTGAAGTATACATACGTTAAAGAATTTAGCTTCAAGAAAGAATAATCTGGAAGTCATTTAATATATGATTGCTTTATAGAGAAATTTGTTATATCAGGTAAAAGCTACATAGATTTTTCTGACTGAATTTAAGACAAAACAATTATCAATGTATTTTATATGTATATTCTAAAGTATATATTAAATAAATATAGTAATATGTATAATAATTAAATCTGGAGACGTCTTTCTCTTGTAGGAAAGTGCAGTGAAGTGTACAAGAGCGATTGGTTCTGTCGGGTAAAAAGCAAGACGCAACAGATAAATAAATATAATATAATAAAAAAATTATTTAAAAATTATTTATTTTTATATATAGAAACGTGTGGCCCAAGTTTGAGTTATGCAACTTTAGTTTTAATGTCCAGATGTGAAAACATGACAGCACCAGCACTTGTGAGCAGTTCCTTGGGACCAAAGTAAAATAAATAAATAAAATACTACAATGTCAAACTATATATACACGCACACAAACAAACATATATAGTTAATTAGTATAATGACTATAGATATGCACAGGACACTTGTGAACACACCTGTAACGTGGGACTATCTTTTCCCAAATCAGATATGATCAATACGTAATTTAAAATATTTTATACTAGCTTAGTAGAAATTCAAACAGTAATTGTTTTAATAAAGAAACACACCTCAAGGAAAATGAATAGTATATACATATATACATATATACAAACATACACAATTAAACACATGTGATGTGTGTGTATATATATACCTTTACATTCTTTACCTGCATATCATATATTATATTATATAAGTTTAATAATATAAATAATACATCTCACTGAATGTGCGGTTCCAACATTAATGATAAAAATTATATGGGAAAACAATATCTATTAATATAGTTACCTGATGAAGAAAGTATAGTACACATACATATATTAATGGAATCTGTATGTATAGATATTACGTATATAATATTATAAGGAAAATATTATACATATTACATACATCATGTGGATAAATTTAATGACTCTGTAAGAATTAAGATTGTTCTATGTACATATGTACATATATATACATACATACACACTCACACACACACACATATATACATACACACATTGTCACCCGGATAAGGGCGCTGCTGTTCATTCCCAATTGTAACGTCCTCCGAAGATTGATTAATTATGAATTTAAAAAACAAAAAACGATTGTGTGAGAACACATATTCATTGTGCACAATAACTTAGGTTATTTGACATATTCAAGTGTTTAGAAAACATACATTTAATCAATATTCAACAGTGCTGCTGATTAAATAACTTTTTAATTCAAAATATAAGATCAAATTATTTAATTATTTATTTTAAGTGCAGATGAAAACCGGTTCCAGTTTCCGTAACTATATATATGTAAATATAAAACTTCTAAGGGTATATATGTAAATATAATAAATTTCAGAGGTACGACCTTTTTTGATATTTTATATTTACATATTTAATTTTGAAACTTCAATTTAAACTTTCATGTAAAATAAAAACTAATACGTGTACCAGCTTTATTGATTTAATGTAATTTAAATTATTTTAAAGTAGTTTAATAAATATGCTCTATTTTGTATACTAGAATATATTAACAGTAAATTGATTTAAGGAATGATATATATTTTTATATTTTCATTAATTGCTTCAATAAAATAATGAATTTCCTCGGTAATATTTTCAACATTAGTTTCAAGATTAAATTCACGTAGATAGGCATATACGTGTATGTACGTGTATATATAAAGTCAGTTGTGTTCTTGCTTATTCCATTATATGTATAACAAAAAAAATAAATAAAATAACTACAATGTCCAACTATATACACACGCACACGCACACACATGTAGTGAATTAGTATAATTTAAACTATGTGATCACAGCTGTGACCTTTTCAACAGTGGGACTATCTTTTAAAACTTTATTAATTAATTTTAGTTAAATTCTTTTAAAGTAGTTTAGTAGAATTTAGACTTCAGTAATTGGTTTAATATAATAAACATACCTCAAGGAAAATGCGGTCACCAATACATATATACAGATGCAGACACACACATATACACACACAAGTAAACACATATATATGTTGGGTGGTGTGTGTGTATCTCTCTCTCTCTCTCTCTCTCTCTCTCTCTCTCTCTCTCTCTCTATATATATATTATATAATATATATATATATATATATATTACCTGTCTATCTCACACACACCTGAATGTGGACGTTCTTTAAATAACACATCTATATTCCGCAGTATATGTATACATGCAGAAATACATATACGTACACAATCTGAAAAACTTTATACATTATCAACTATATGCTTATTGTTTAACATTAATTGATTTATTCATCAATTGGATGAGTTGGTGTAAGCTGATAAGTATCTATTCTTCGTATTTTAGTTTGTTATTTTAAATTACATAACCTTTTTATTAATTACTTTTAATTTCTTAAAATTAGATTTCTAATTAATATATTGAACTAGCAATGTGCAAATAATACATCGGTTATAGTCAATCGGTTTAAACAATTTAAAATATCTTACTATGTACGTATTTGTATGAGATATTTACGAATATAATATTTAAAAGTCTAATACAACTCTACATTTATATAATAAATTAAATTACTACATACTCTGTTTTGTATTGCTTATGGAACGTTCGTATCTACATGTAAAATAATTAAATAATTTGATCTTATATTTTGACTAAAATATTAATCAAAAAGTTATTCAGCTGAGCAGCATTATTAATTAATAATTAGAAAATATGTTTTTAAACACTAAAGATATTGAATATACTGTTTGAATATTTCAAATGACTCAAATTATTGTAAAAAAGGAATATATAACTAAATTGACATATACAATATAGTATATGTGTGTATTAGGAGTCGTTAAATTTATCAACATATATGTATGTAATATGTATAATGTATTCCTCGTAATCACAACCATCTGCATATCTACAATACATATTCTATTACAAGCATATATGTATATTATAATTTCTTATATTAATAATTGTATGCATAACAAATATATATATTGTGTGTACGTAGTGATAACAAATATATGTGTGTATGTATATAAAGTATATTTATATACATCTCTAGAAGTAAGACATTTATAGTTATTTTTTATTATTATTATTATATATATATACATATATTATGATGTGTATAGAGTTTTCCGCCTAAGTCTGAAAATAACTTGAAGTATTATATGCATATACTAATATTATATTAAATTTGTCATAATATATTTTATATAAAAAACTTGTGGCTGACTGCACCAATATTTGTGAGCCTAAAACACTTACACAATAAATAAATAAATAATAAATATTATAAAATACATGTAACTAATTTAAATTAAATTATTTTAAACTAGTTTAATAAATATGCTCTATTTAATAAACTAAAATATATTTGATTTTAAGGCATGATATACATGTACATATACTTTTCAATTGAATTAATTGTTTTAATAAAATAATAAACGTAGCTTCAGCCTCCAGGACCATTTATTTACAAGTTTAGAAGCTGTAATGAATTTCCTGGGGAAATCTACAAGATTAAATTCACGTAGACAGGCATACACGTAAATATAAAGTATATATCGTACACACTATCCCATTGTGTTCTTGCTTGCCAGTCTCCACTTGGGCGCTGTTTTTTATAAGTAAATACATTGCCTAAATTAAATATATAACATAAGTTAATTAAATGTGTTCGATTATATATTAATAGAAAGATCATTAGTTATTTATCAAAATAATTAGTTTGATCATGTAGAACGAATTAAAACAGAAAATAACATTTTTATTAAATCGATTATGTACAATTTGAATTAATTATATATTAATATTTACTTGACGTCTTGGTCATTTGTAGTCGATTTTAAACTACACAAAATACATGTAGTAAATAAATTTTATTTAATATGTAAATTATTTATGTCATTTTAATATATAAATATATGCAGAACGGGACTATCGTGGGTAACACGATTGTAGTGTTTAATATATTACCAAATTTTATTATAGTTATGTATATGTATATACAGAACGTTGTTGTTGTGCGTTTCGTTAGAAGAATCGGCATTACAACTTGCTAGACACATGATTTATTTTAAATAAACATTATTATAAGAACATATGGATTAATATATTGTTTTTGCAGTTTTATTTAATAAAACATTTTAACATTTGAATAATACGTAAAGGATATACCGACGAATATTCTGCAAAGACCCAATAAATAATGTGTTAAAACCGTGTCTAGGGAGCAAAATGGAGGATCTGGTGAAGGGATTGATCAACGTAGGAATCAAAGCAGTGCAAGAAATCGCTGGCGGAGAACAGCGAACGCAATGCAGATCCAAGGCACAACCAGGTAATTTAATAATTTCCTGATTAATAAATTCTTAGAATTTTTTTTTTTTTTGAAATTTCATTTCAGACAATTCATCGCAATTCTGAGTCAAATTATGATTCTCAAGAACAATGGGGACAGCAGCGCCCTTATCAACATTATCAGGTGTATGCGTGTGTATGTGCATATTACATTACAATGGCATTATACTCGCGTTTCTGAATGTATATATAATAGCACACACACACACACACACAACTTAATATATGTATGTCTATACGAGGTATGTAGAATGTTGTATCTTCTTGATGTACCTATGTTAATAAATATATACATACATATAGATGCTATAATATGTGTGGATGTATATTTTTGTGTTAACTTTACTATATGTTTGTTATCACTATTGCATTAGCTTTGACATAGTGTGTGTGTGTGTGTGTGTCTGCGTGTGTATATTATGTGTCTGTGTATGTATATAACTTCTTTCTTTTATCACGATTTAAGCTAATATTGATAAATGACAATTTCTATAGCTTTTAAAAAAAATATGTTTATTAAATATGTCAATGTCTCGTTTTAAACTACATTTTATCCGTGAAATAGAAAGTTAAGTCCGTGAAGTTTTATTGTACGTTACACACGTGTTTTAATTAACTATTTAATATATATATATATATATATTAATATATATATATATATATATATATATATATATATATATATATATATATATATATATTTATTTATTTTAAATAGGCACCAGAGAGATACAAACATGCGTTCAAGAAAAATGCAGATGAACAAGAATATTCCGAAGGCGTGGATTCTTCAATTAATGTTAATCCCACTAATCAAGAGCTTAATGACTACACTAAAGCTTGCAGTCGTTTGTGGGAACTAGATATTAACCGTTTGGTCCCTGGCCAGGGTAATACGCACGCACGCACACACACACACACATATGGCATGGAAATGTATGCATGCTTTCGTATATATAAAATTTAACATTATTTTGTTAAATTTTTAAATTAGATTATGAAATCGAATGTGGAGAAGGCAAGAGAATATATAACAAGCAAGACATGGCAAACAATACACTCTTTAGATATGTCAACCAAGATGTTTTCAACAAGCCAACATTTGCAAGGTTATATATATATATATATATATCACTACATATTGTGTTTGTGTGTGTGTGTGTGAAAGTAAACTCTCACGCTCTCTCTATATGTAGGTACATACGTTTACATCATGTATTTACATAAGAGATATGCTATGTAGATATCAGCATATATATATATATATATATATATAGAGAGAGAGAGAGAGAGAGAGAGAGAGAGAGAGAGAGAGAGAGAGAGAGAGAGAGCTTATATGTCATACTACATATTAATTGTAATATTTGTGCAGGTTTTATGCTCTATTAGATAATTATCACGCAGATCAAAGGGTCTCTGAAAGCTTCTCAGCAAGGCAAGAGCAAGAACAGATTGCTTTTATTGAAGAAATTAGCAGAACTGCTCCCATTCAATACTTATTTAAATATCTTTGTGCAAACAGGTTTTAATTCTTTATTTATTTTTATTATAATTTGTTTAAATTTAAATTATTAATTAATTAGTTATTAATATACTTAACTTTTTTAATCAGGTTGGTTTCCGATAATATAAACGAGTTTAAAAAGGTTTTACACAAGCTTTGGTTTGAGTTATGTAAGCGGGAGAACACAAAAAACTCCTCTTCGGCTTTTGAACATGTTTTCGTTGGTGAGATTAATAATGATGAAGAAGTTTCTGGTTTACATAACTGGATACAGGTATACTTATAAATTACTTAATTAATCAAAAATCTTTTCACTTAATTAAATATTTATTAGTTAGTATTATAATGTAATTTATTAGCTATATTATATAAATTTTATATGATATAAATTTATTAGTAAATATTTTTTAGTTTTACATTGAGGAAGCTAAGGGCTCTTTGGACTATCAAGGTTACATAATGCCCAGACGACGAGACGTGGATGAGGTGCGTTAATATTAAGATAATTATCTAGTATATACATCGAATATTATATTATGATTTTTTGTTTTGTTTATAATTTATTTATTATTTATTATATTAATTAATTAATTATGCAGCCTGATTCTTATTCACAACTTATTACGGTCAATTTACATGGAAGGGCGGGAAAAAACCAGAATCAAGTACGTTTATTGGAGTGAGTCCTGAGTTTGAGATTGCGTTATATACATTGTGTTTCTTTGGTGGTGAAGAAGATAATCATCTTGTTTTGGGACCTTATTATAATGTTAAGTGCTACAGGTACGGAAGAAACATCGGTTCCGTGTTTCCCATTGCTGAATAATACAATTAGCATTTAATCATAATTTTATTTAATTAATCATGTTTGTTTAGTTTTCTAAATTTATGCCTCATTCTTGTATTGTTTTAGTATTTTATTCAACTGTACAAGTTCCTTTTAAATTTCAAAACAAGAAACTTCTGGGACTCACTGTTAATATATTTACATGATAAATTAAAATTTTAACGGTTTTATTTATGGTGTACATTGCATAAGTCAATATGCCTTTCAATAGTTTGCGTATAAATTAGAATATGCCAATTAATTTCGTGTGTGTGTACGTGTGTTGATCAGATCCAATGGTATTGTTTGATTCATATATGTGTGTAATGTGTTTGTATAATATATTATTACATTAGTATTACCACAAAACGATAGTATTGAATTGGGAATATGCTCACAGGATATTCTATCATATTAAACTATATATAATTCAGGTGTTGTTTAAGAAGAAATTAATTTTAATAATGTGTACTAATAACGTTTAGGACAGTAATTAATAATACAAATTATTCTAGGATTTCATATAACGATGTGAAGAGGCAATTCAAATTCACAAAACATTTCAAAAATAGCTCTAACAAATAATGTATATGTATTCTAAATCATTGAAATTTGTTTGGATTTAGTGAATAAGTATTTTACATAACAATGCTAGAAAGTTTAACTATTTCATAAATACAGTAAATGTGGATGGCCTGGTCTGCTTAAATAATATTAGAAAGTACAAAATAATTTTACATGTAAAACACATTAATATATGATTCATGACGTCATTCTTGAGTAACCTATATAAATATTAATAAATTTTCTTAAATTTAATACCCTAAAATATTTTTGAAATGCATTGCACAGTTGTAATAGAATATTCAATACCATTCGATGTGAACGCATCACATGTGTGCGTGTATGTGCGCGTGCGTGCGAATTTATATGCACAAGTCATATTACATGTAATATCATATATCCCGTGAGGATTTAATTGACTTAAATATATTGCACGGATGTCAAAATTTGTGATTATGTGTTAACTGTTTTAAATGTATACTATATAGATTAATGTTTCTATGCATACACATATGTGTGCATGTATATCACAACATATATTATTGTATATACTGAGTTTGTGTGTGTGTATACACACACACACACGCTGTGTGTTACAGGACAAGCAACCATTAAAAGATGGAAATTGTGAAATATTATAAATAAATGTATATATGTATTTTAAATAAAATGAATTTTGTCAATGTACATGTATAATAAAATATAAACAAGAGTATTAAAATTAAAAAATAACTTAAGCTTGGAGCATGTAAAACATTAATACTAAAACCAAGATTTAATGAAAGAAACATAGATATTAAGAAACATAATGTATATCTTTGTTGTTAAAGAATTAAGAAAAAACTAAAATATTTCTCAAATACAATATGAAATGTATTTTCTTTTACTTTTGTTTTTTGTTTTATATTGTTATCTATTGATTATACTATATTTATATCAAGTATTTATATTTAGTTGTACTTTGTCAATATAAATACTTATACAAATAAATATAATCAATAGAAAATAAATAAACTATAATTATAGTTAAACATCTAAACAAAGTATTTACATTGACAAAACTTTTGAGAAAGTACAACTGTTGTAAGTACATTATTAGCATAATAATTAACTAATACACAAGTTATATGAATGTCAATATAATAAATTATTATTAATATTAAAAATGTATAAAAGAAATTAAGCTTCCCAGAGTAGACGAGCAACACATACGAAGGCAAAATAAAAAATTAATAATATTATTATGCTTTAATATCTAATGCAGTTTTGTTCATGTGCAAATAATACATGGTTATACATCAATCGGTTTAAACATTTTGAAATATAGCTTAATATGTACATGACATATTTAATAAATAGTACTATGAATTTAAAATCACAGTTATTTTAAAAGTCTAATACAACTTTACATACTATATAAATACTATATAATTTGCTTTGTACTGCTTATGCAGCGTTTGTATCTACATTTAAATAATTAATTAATTTGATCTTATATTTTGAATTAAAATATTAATCAAAAGTTATTCAGATCAGCAACATTATTAATTATTAATTAGAAAAATATATATTTTTCTAAACACTAAAATATATTGAATATACTGTTGAATATTCCAAATGACCCAAGTTATTGTAAAAAGAAATATATAACAAAATGTGACATATACATTATACGATTATGTGTGTATGATATAAGAGTCATTAAATTTATCAACATATATGTATGTAATATGTATAATATATTCCTTATAATCACAACTATTTGCATATATACATAATATCTACCCATACATATTGCATATATCGATACTATAGTTTCTTGGTGTAGTTGTATGCATAACACATATATTGTGTGTGTATATGTAAATGATGTATATAAAGTATATTTATATAGATCTCTAGGAGTATGACATAGCTATTCATATTATATTAAGACGTACATATATGAATAAGTATGATATATGCATAGATCCAATCTAAAAATAACTTGAACTATATTATATTAAATCAATATATTAAAACATATATAGTAATTTCATAATTTATAAATTTTTAGAGATAATCTGTCTAAAATAATAAGCTATAGTGTATATATATATATTATATATGAAAACCTTGTGGCTAATTTATGTACCAATATTTGTGAGCCTATAACATATATATAATAATTAATTAATTAATAAAATACTACACACACTTGTGAACACACTGAAGAGCACACACTAGATTTCTGTCCTGTACAAGTTTTATTTTGAATAATTTAATTTAGATTATTTTAAACTAGTCTAATAAATATGCTCTATTTTTAAACTAGAAAATTGTATGATATACATATACTTTTAAATTTCATTAATTATTTTAGTAAAATAATAACCATAGACGTAGAGACTTGTGGGACGAGCAACAACCTAAATAAATAAATAAATAAATTTTCAAAATTAGTAGATAGGCATGTACATGTATTTACGTGTATATAGAAAGTATATATCATACACGCTATCCACATTGAATTTTAATTATATACATAAAATTAAATATGCTCGATTATATCTTAAATTATTACATAGAAAAGATCATTAGCTAAATAAATTTCGAATAAAAAATAATTAGTAGTAAACATTTCTATTAAATTTTTTACGATCTTAATTACACACACACAACACACAACACACACACACATACATATATATATATTGAATCTTATATCATAAAAATATATAAATATTTTTTATGTGTGTGAGAGAGATAGATATCTACAATCCCGTATATTTCAGAACGGACTATCGTGGTAACACGTCTGCAGTTCAATATATTTTACCAATTTAGTTATAGTTATGTATATGTATACACAGACGTGTGCGTTGTGCGCATTTCACGTTATTGGCAATACAACTTGTTAAACACATTTATGTAAATAAATATTTATAAAAGTATATGGATTAATATATTGTTTTTGCAATTTTTATTTTGGGTTTTAACTCTTTTATTTTTTTAAATTTTGTTTGAATTAAATTATTTAACTAATTAGTTGATAATATACTTAACCTTTTTATAGTTTTGATAATATAAACGAGTTTAAAAAAGTTTAATTAAATATTTATTAGTTCCGTATTAAAAAAATAGAATGTAATTTATTAACTATATTATATAAACTTTATATGATATAATAAATTATTAGTAAATATTTTGTAGTTTTATATTGAGGAAGCTAAGGGCTCTTTGGTCTATCAAGGTTACATAATGCCCAGCGTGGATGAGGTGTGTTAATAAGTTAATACTATAGAGTATATGCATCGAATATTCAGCTCTGATTCTTATTCACAACTTAAATTACATGGAACCGTATTTCCCATTGCTGAATAATACAATTAGTATTTAATTATAATTTTCTTTTATTAATTATGCATTTTTTGTATTGTTTTAGTAGTTTTTACGTTCATTTTAAATTTCAAAACAACATCTTACAAACAATTTGTGAAATTGTGCCGACAACTACATCGCAGGTTAATAATAAGTTTATAGCCTGTTAATAAAAATTCTAATGGTTTTATTAATGGTGTAGATATAATCAAGAATATACCTTTACTATTGCAATACTGAGATAAACTAGAATATATTCGTATATGTAATAGTTGTTGTGTGTTGATTGACAGATCCAATGGATTATATTTAGTTTGATTCATATATGTATTGATATAAACATGTAGCTGTGTTTGTATAAACTTATTACATTAGTATTACCATAGTATTGAATTGAACTGGAAATGATATATACTATATATTTTATGTCTTATACATTATACGTATGTATTAAACTATAAGTTTATATAATCCATGTGTTAAGTTCTGTTCTTTAAGAAAAATTCATTTTAATCATGTGTACTAGGACAGCAATGTTAAGATCACAGAATAATCATAAACTATTCTATGAAGAGGCATATTCGTAAACTCACGTGTATATGTATGTCAAAGGCATTTCAAGAATAGCTATAGCAAATGTTAATCTACAAAAATAATGTTATCACTCTAAATCATTGTTTAATGAATAAGTTATTTTGCATAACAATACTTGAAAGTTTAACTATTTCATAAACTTACCAGTCTAGTCTATTTGGAATAATACTAAAAAATACAAGCAATAATTTTACAGGTACACATTAATATATGATTTATGGCCTATTAGTGACTAATATTTATTAAATTTAATAACCGCGAATCAAATAATGATGTAACAGAATATTTGATAGCATATACTACTAGATGATTAGATTAATATTATTTTAATTTAACATATGAGAGACAATTCCAAAATTCTTAATAATTAAAGAATATTTTAAAATATATGTTCTAATTCAGCCACGGTGTAACTATGACCTATTATAGGATAGTAATGTGTTAATCTTCATAATCTTTACTATTAAAATTTAAATTAATAATATTTTAAAAAATATTTGTAAGATACTGTATATATGCATGTGTATATACACACATGCGTAGTGACACATGGGTGGTGATCTGCCCCGTGTCTCAGCGCCACATGTCGCATGTGTGCCATGTGGCAGAAAGTCTCTTGTATATAAACAAGGTTTGTAGCTGAATAAGTATCACATTTGTACATATTTATTTATTCTTTCATTAGTGAGAAGTTGGGTATTCCTTCTCGTCTGCTCTTCCTTTCTTGTTTTCATGACAACGAATGTGGAGACGGCTTTTAATGTTATTGTGATTGCTATTGATGCACAAACTAACTTATTGGAGCACTTTGTTGAGGGTTGGTCCTCTTCTTCCCTGCCTGAGCCCCTGCCGGGGGATCTGCTTCTAATACTTCTTCATCTTCTTCACAAGCCATAAATCTGAGGTGATCCAGGAAAATGATGTATATCATTGGTTTAATCATTTCCAAGTTATTGTTGTTAACATGGTTGGGATGAGACTATACTCTTAAAGAATTCCCTACATGTTTGGAAGGCCCTGTGCTCAAATGGTATAATGGATTGGCTGCGGAAATTCAAGCCAATAATAATCGAATTGATGAAATGCCTCAAACGTACGTTTAGCAAAGTTGAGGACTCAATAATGCTTTCCAACAACTGCATGCGATACGATAACATTTTGGTGAGTCTGTTATGCGGTTCAGTATTAGGTTCGGGGATTTAGCTTAGCGTGCATATCCTAACATGCCTGAGCCCATTAAGCTTGGTATGTTATGGCCGATTATGCGACCCAAACTTGTTCGATTCATTCGGACTCTTCGTCCGACCACATTGGAAGAGGCTTTTGCACTAGCTCAACGATTTGAGTTGGTGCCTGGTGAGGGTCGTGGTCCCCTCGGGTTACATGCTCCTCCTTTTCAGCGTGCTAATCCAATGGAGGTTGACGCTGTTGCATATGTGCCTACGACAAGCCCTTCATGGTCGACCTTGGGGCTCACCCTGTGGACCACCTCCACGAAATCGTCCTGCACTTGCTCCAGTTCCTGCATGTGGTGGTCAAAATCCACGGATTCGTGACAGGAGGAATCGGAACAATGCAGGTTGACCCAATCAAGTTCATTGTTGAGCATGTTGGGCACCTGGACATACTTGACGAGCATGATTGTATCCTGATTAGCATCCATCACATCCATGCTGGCGACCATATGTTCTGGATGGTGTGCCTGTTGCGGCCATTTATGTCTGATGATGAGCTTTCAGATGATGAAACCTCTCTTGCATGTGGATTTTGTTGCGGAAAACCAGTAACCATACGAGCGATGGAGGAATCCCATGCGATGGAAACTTCACCTTTATGCTTTTTCCGCTATGCATATCAAGGATTGCAAGTTCCACCAGATCATTCAATTTTCACATTTTCTGCACGGGTGAATGATTTTTCATCACAGTGCTTATGGATACAGGATCTAGTATGTCTTTCATAATTACTTCTCTGGTGCATCGGTGCTCATTACCCTTAAGACGTGCAGATAAGGTCTTGCACATTTTATATGGTAATGGGCAGTCTTGTGTAGTATCACACTACACCACTTCGACTACACTAGTTATGGGTGACAACCGTAAGTTTTCCTCTGGGTCTCTTAAGGTTGTCCCTTCCCAAGTCTTTGACATTATTCTAGGATGTGATTGGTTAAAGCAATCAAAAGGTATGTGTGATTTTTCACTTTCTCCTCCCGTATTACGTTTGGAGTCTGTGTCTTTGCAGTCTGTTCCTTTATGTCCAGAGAAGCTTGTTGTTGTTTGTATCACGCATACAACTCCTTTGATCCGGTCTTGGGGTGGTGTTCATCTCAACATGTTCAAATGTTGGATCCATCACCTGAGTATCAGCACACTGCATCGAACAACTTAAGCAGCATGATCACACTCAAGTTCGCGTTAATGCAAACCGATGCTGCAAATCTTTCGATTCAACACCCGGTGGTTGAGTACTTGAGCCTGTTGAGCGGAATTATTCCACTACTGAAAAAGAATGCTTGCTGCTATTTGGGGTTTTGAACGACTTCATGCTACTTACATGAGAGTGAAACACTTTTGGAGTGTGATTATGTTGTTATCACTTGTTAAAACGTAAGAATTTAGTGGGTCGTGTAGCCAAATGGGCATTACGTCTCTAGGTATATAACTTTAAGGCGATGCACAAGCCTGGGTGAACAATGGTGGATGCGGATGCACTTTCTCAAGCACCCCTTTCCAATTCCACTTTGCCTGCTCATGCAGTAGCTGCGGCGTTCGGTTTGATACAAGCCCCTTAGGTATTCAATGCCAATTTACCATCCTTGGAACAGTGGCAGGATGCCCAAAAGCATGAATCGTGAACAAGGTAATTACGGGATGCATTTGCAAATCCTTCTTCCAAACCTAGGTTTCGACAATATTATGCTCAGTTTTGACTTTAGGATGGTTTATTATATTTGATTGAGACAAATTCAGAAGACAGATGGCATTTGGCTGTACTCTTTACATATGTTCCACACCTTCTTTGAGCATATCATGATTCGCCTATTGTTGGAGGTCATCTTGGTCACCAATGAGTATTAGAGAAGCTCCGCCAATCTTTTTATTGGCTCATGTGATCAGGTATATTCAAAGTTATCCATTTGTCAAATTCGGAATTCCTGTACGACTCGAACCATGGGAGTGTTAAAATCCATCAATGTCTCTCGCCCTTTTGAGTTAATTGCAGTGGATTTAATGGGACCTTTTCCACATTCTTTTCAAGGTAACTAGTACATCATTGTTGTATCTATTATTTAACTTGTTGGGTGGAAGTTGGTGCTCTTTCGGATGCAACAACCATGTCAACAGCTTTGTTTCTGTTCAATAATGTGGTTTTACAACATTCTTGTTCCAGAGCAGATGTTATCAGATAATGGCCCGCTTTCATTGTAGAGGTATTCCGAGTGTTGTGTGAGAGGTTAGGGAAAACACTCATTTGCCTCTCCATATCATCCACAAACTGATGGTTTGGTGGAGCGATTGAATCGAACCTTCAAGGATGTGATCTCAAAGTATGTGAACTTCAATCACACTGACTGATTGGTATTTGCATGCTTAAATTTGCTTATGTAATAGGCATATAGTATTGTATCTCTCCATTCAAGACATTATATAGATATGATCCTAAATTGCCTAGTTATCATTGAATTTGCCACGAGATGCAAAGATGTGGGCTCAACATTTGGATGCTGTTTTGCCTCTTCTGCAGAGTCTGCTGAACATCTTGGTCGAGCTCAAATACGATAGCAATTCGGGAGACTTGCACAATGGGGCCCCCCCATTAGGATATGTATAATAAAAAAAAAGGTAAATTATATTTACCCTAATTTTTAGGGGTTTCTTGAGTACATTTGTTAGGGTTTCTTAAACTTTATTTACTTACATCGGTGCTAAAACATTGTGAACATACAAATTAATGCATTCACAAAACTTTGTAAATGCATTTCCATTACCTACGAATTTTCTACGCCATATATATTCTTGAAAATAACTATTATACATACTTTTTGTAGTTCCATACCTCGGTAATGATTGTTTAACAGCTTCCCACGTAGATTTAATTGTATTTGTGTGCACTCCAGTATTAGGATCAACAAAGTTTTCAGAATTCACTGTGTAATGCTCAAAATTTAACCATTCTGAATTATAACCCTTCACATCACTTAAAATCAGACTCTTAGGTTCTACATATTGATAAATGAGATCTGTAAGTGTCTCCTTACTTCTATTAGGTTCTAATATAATTATTTGAATCCCTTTCTATACCATCAAACACCCATTGACCCTCTACATTTTTACTTTTGTTATATTTACGTTTACCAAACTTACTTTCATCTGTTTTTACTATTTTTCCTAGTCTTCCAATTTTAGTACTACTATTTATAAACTAATATAACAAATATCTCTACAAAAATTATACCAATCAAATAATAGTATGTGGAGAAACTTCACATTTACCATAGCAATCTGTTGTTGCATTTTAACTGACGAACAATATATAATCAATCATTTGTTCTCCATTTAAATTATTATGAGTAAACCAAATGCCAGGTCTAAAACCTTTAGTAGTATTACATACCTTACATTTTCATTTTATTCCATCTTTCTTTGATGTCTCCTTTCACTTTCATTAAACTTTTACATCTTTCACAAACACGGTCATTTGAAAGTAAGTCAATTTCAACACAAAATCAATTGCTTTTAATGGTGAACTATCATTTTAAGATATATACAATTTAAGAACAAAAATTAGACATTATGAGAAAAAATAAAAATGAAAGAAAGAAAGAAATAACACACAAATGAATGAAATGAAAAAACCCTATGTAAGACACTACTTAAAATACATGTACATCCTTAAATGGAAATGTGGAGATTCACGTTTTTTTTTTATTGTTTTGACTTATATTAAGAATAAAACATGTACACCTTTAAATAGAAATGTGTCGTTAAAAAAGCATTCATGTTGTTTATTTGACTTTTTGATTTGTTTGACTTATATGAAAGTATCATTTTTTTAGAATAACAAATTGCCCGAGCAAAATCATGTTTTTCTATTTTCGTTTCATTACCCATTTTCCCTCCCATGTCATAACACATTCTAAATCCTCCCTAAAAAGTATTGGAATAGGAGGAGGGGGCATTATGCAAATTAGCCACAATCTTTTTACAATGCACGACATCAAATTCCACCAGATTATGTTGACGGTAACTTAGTACTGGTACGTTTTCCCAAGCTGATTGCACCTGGGCTTGCAACTGGTTTATTACATAAGTGGCTTGGTCCCTATTGAGTACTCCGAAAGGTTGGTCCTCAGATATATCAAGTACAGTTAATGGGATCTCATGAGGTTGAGATAGTTCATGTAGTTCGAATGAAACGATTTGTCGTTTGAGACTCGTTGAGTACATTCGGTCATACCTTAGATGAGCCAGCTCATATGGATCCAAGACCATCAGATCCATCACCATCTACACAACCGCAGAAGGGAGGATAATGTAAATACTGTATATACGCATGTGTATATACACACATGCGTAGTGACACATGGGTGGTGATCTGACCCCATGTGTCAGCACCACGTGTCGCATGTGTGTGCCACGTGGCATAAGGTCTCTTGTGTATAAGCAAGGTTTTGGAGCTGAATAAAATATCACATTCTGTGCATATTTATCTGTTCTTTCACTGAAGGTCTCGTGTATATAAGCAGGGTTTTGTAGCTGAATAAAGTATCACATTATGTGCATATTTATCTGTTCTTTCATATTGATATAATATAAAGTTAATTATTTAAATTAATCTCACTGGATTACATTAATCCCAAGGGTAAGAAAATCGTTGATGGCCTTCATAATTCTTATGAACGCGTCAAAAGGTGTGTGTGTGCTTCATGGTTGGGTATGTATAATATATCCTAATAGTAAATAGAATTTAACTAACTTAAATATATTACATGGAGTATGATATATAGAATTACAGATTTACATATATTAATATATATATATATATATATATATAATATATATATATATATATATATATAATTGGACAAATATATATTGCCAAATGTCAAACTTTGTGAATGTTAGTGTAGTGGACAAATTATTATGTGTTAACTATTTATTAAATATATTAATTTTATTATATATAATTCTATTATGTATATAGATATTATTGTTTCTATTCATACATATTATTGTATATAATGAGTGTGTGTATGTGTGTGCAATCATTAAGTGATGGAAATTGTGAAATACTATAAAGAAATGTATATATGTATTTTAAGTAAAATTGAATTTTGTCAATGTACGTGTATGATAAGAATATAAACACGAGTATTAAAATTAATAAATAACTTAAGCTTGAAGCATGTAAAAAAACTAATATTAAAAACAAATTTAGTGAAAGAAACAAAGATATTAAGAAACATAAAGAAAAAACTAAACTATCTTTGTTGATAAAAAAATTAAGAACCAGAACTAAAAAATTCAAAACATTTCTCAAATACAATATGACAGTCTAGTATTCTGTTTTATATTGGTTTGTCAATATAATACTTGATACAAACAAACTGTAATCATATTTATAAATAAACTATTATAATTATGTATATTACAAATAAATTAAACATCTAAACAAAGTTTTTATATTGACAAAACTATTGACAAAGGATAACTGTTGTAAGTATATTATTAGCATAATAATTAACTAATACACAATAAATTATTAGTATTAAAAATGTATAAAAGATTAAATTAAGCTTCCCAGCCAGCACGAGCAACGGAACACCCTAGTCCTTGAATATTCTATAAAATTTAAAACTAATAATATTAATTATGCTTTATTATAAAATGCATAATAATTAGTAATTTAATTATTAAAATATTAGCTCGTACCGGAACCCATTCACAGTGACACCACCAGAGTTTGCAAGGACGTCTGGTAACACCACAATGCCTCTTTTTCCAAATTTCTACCGAAAACAGGAACATATGAGTGTGCGTGTGCGTGCGTGTGTGTTTGAGAGAGAAAGAGAGAGTGTATGATCTGTAGTATGACATATTACATAAGGTTTTTTAAAATAATATAAAAACTTTTTGATTTATTAAATTTACTTGCTGCTTAAAGATCCATTTCATTTTATAAATTTAAGTTATACAATTAAAGAATGCATTTTCATGGAAGTGTTTGGTTTGGTGACTTAAACCTGATCCGTATATATACGGATGATGTGTATATGTTTTTTTATATGTTAACTTTAAATGATTCTTATGCGATTAAACTTCAGATATTTAAATGTTAATCTCAATAAAGATAACAAATGTAAACACATAGTAAATTAAAAAATTGTTAATAAATACAATATATATATGCCTGGTATGATAGATAATAAATCTATTAAATCATGTATTTTTAAGTTGCTTTATTTATACATTCTCTGTAAATACACCAAACTCTCTGTACATTATCAATTAAATGAGGTTAATAAATACTTTGTTTGAGATAACACACATATATAGCTGTGGTGTGTGTGTGTGTGTGTGCTACTAATAAGAAGTATGATTTAGTATGGAGTGTGTATACGTGCATTTTGATGAGTACTACTTTGTACCGTGGGATGAGCATGTTGAAGGTGGATAATAGAATTTTCTTAATTAAATGTAAAATGTATCAAAAAACCATGGAGATCGAAAGAGAACGTGTGTGTTTTTGTATACGTATGTAAAATCTAGCTTTTATATATACTTCTACTAAAGATACACATGTTTTAACATATAATATTCACAATACACAACCATTAAAAGGTGGAAATTGTGAAATATTATAAATAAATGTATATATGTATTTTAAAATAAAATTGAATTTTGTCAATGTACGTATTAATTTAAAAAATTAATAGCTATCTTTATTGATAAAAATTAAGAAATATTTCAAAAAAACGATATGACAGGTGTCCTCTTCATATTTGATATATTGATTATAGTTTATTTATATTTAATTGTATGTATATATATTGACAAAACTTAACTGATATTATTAGCATTATAATTAACTGATACACAAGTTATATTAATGTCGATATAATAATTAAAAGTGTATAAAGTTTAAATTAAGCTTCCCAGCCACGAAGAATAGTAGCACGAGCAACACGATGAACACCCAGCGTGAAAGCTCCCATACGAAGGCTACAATTGTGCTTCTTACACGACTCTTTCACGTTCTTATATGCATCTGTATGTATCTTCGTAACTCCCTGTTCACTTTGTCCTCATCCCACATAAACCCTTGAATATTCTGTAAAATTAAAAATTAATTGTATTAATTATGCTTTAATATATAATGCATAATAATTAGTAATTTAATTATTAAATTACTAGTTAATACCTGAACCCATTCAAAGTAGCTCACAGTAACACCACCAGAGTTTGCGAGGATGTCTGGTAACACCACAATGCCTCTTTTTTCAAATATCTACCGGAAACAGGGAGAAACATGAGCGTGCGTGCGTGCGTGCGTGCGCGTGTGTGTGAGAGAGAGAGAGAGAGAGTTCTAACCTCGTCAGCTTCAGGATCAGTTGGATGGTTTGCTGCTTCTACCACGAACTTCGCCTTAACATCATTTGCGTTTTCCCTGTGCAAGACTTATCAATATGTGCGTGTGTGTGTGTGTGTGCATATATATAACGCCTTAACTAACCTCTATATTAATCTCAAATTATGAATTAAACAATTAGATTCTAAATATTCTTTATTAATAATTTCATCCATTGTGCATCATATCAAAAACTATAAATGACAAATAGTAATTAAGAATAACATTACCACATTATTATATAATTTAAGTATAAAATATCACTAGTATACATAAAGTCTAAGATATTCAATTAGGATATTTCTTATGCAGGACTATTTGATTCAAGGAATTAGAATATTCTAGCCTAACCATTTTATATTCTCGTTATCATTTCAAATGTTTAGTTTTAGTATTACATAATATAAATGATATTTAACTTAACATATTTTAATAGTTTAATTAAACTTACCCATTTAATACACCACCAAGAGCAGCTGGAATAAGAACATCACATTCTTCAGTAAGTAAAGAATTTGGGTCTATTGCATCCCCCAATGTGAAACCTCTCACACCACCGTTTGCTCGAGCGTGCTTATATAAAGCAGGAAATCCAATCCAGATTCGTTTTTAACTGCCCCCGTTATATCACTAACTGCCTTAACCTTGCCTTTAGCTTCCCATATTAGTTGTGCAGTGTAATAACCAACATTCCCAAATCCCTGTACATTAATATTTAAACTAGAGTAATATACTAAACTATATTATATTATATATTTATTAGTTAATTAATTAAATTAATATAATAAAACCTGGATTATGAACGACTGGTTTGAGATTGACTTTCCATGATCAGCTAGTAACGCATCTGTTGCATAAACTACTCCTCTCCCTGTAGCAGCTTCTCTTCCAAGTGAGCCTCCCAGATCCTGATATAAATATAATAAATTTATATATAAATAAATATAATTATTAATTATATTAGAAAAATAACGTATTATTAAGTTGTATTTCATATATATAATAAACTAAGCTTACTATTGGTTTTCCAGTAACAAACAGGAGAGTAACCATGGAATTTAGAATATTCGTCCAGAATCCATGCCATCGTCTATCCATAAAAACTGGTTAATTACTTAAATACAATTAAAATTAATAACCTTGAAAAAACAACATCTTTTTAAACCTTCTGCGGTACAGGAAATCTGTCTCTCCAATATTTATATAATATTATGAAATCGTACATTATATGATATCCATTAATACACTAAAACATAATATAAATTACAAATAATACTTAGATATTTATTATTATTAAATGGTTAACTACTTATCACCTGTGCATTAGTTCCATGTCTGGAGCAGGAATATCAGTATGAATCCCAATAATCATGAATTTTTGAGTGAAAACTCGTGTTAAACGCTCCTATTAAACAGTTTATTAAATGATGGTTTAAAAAAAAACAGATTGTAAAAATATTAAATATTTATAAAATTAATATGTTTAAAATATTGCCTGTTCGTGAATACTGAGTTCACGTGTATTACATCCCGATCCTCCTTTAGCACCTCCGTAAGGAAGCTTTGCCACTGCGGTTTTCCATGTCATAAGCTGTGCTAAAGCGTTTACCTCGTCGGGATCCACCTGTCAGTACATATACTGTAATTATTATAAATAAATATATACAATATATATTTGCTTTCAATATATTTGTATATCCAAAAAAGTATATACGACAAGTACAATATACATATACATGTACAAATATATATTGTCATTTATATATATATATATATAATAATATATATATATACCTCTTCATGATATCGAATTCCCCTTTCATCGGTCCCCTAGAATTATCATGTTGTACTCTAAACCCAACTACAGACAACAACGTACCATCGTCTTTTGGTATTGTACATTCCACTACAAAAATCATTAACAAATTAATTAAAAATTTATAAATAAAACAATGAATGAAAATTCATAAAACAAATAGCTAAAATAATTGAAAATTTGAAAGAAATTTAATGAGAAATCACCCAGTCAGTATCAATTGGAATCATACAACTTCCAACTTTGTAATAAATATGTTTAGTGATAAAAAAAAACAAATTAATCCATATAAAACATGTTTATATATATATATATATATATATATATACCTTGATTTCACGAAATGGGATTAAGAGGCTCCTCTCAACTTTGGAATCGAGCCCAAGTATCTTCGAAGCTTGTCTAAAGTAGCGATTGGTAGCTTCCAAAGGCTTCATATTTTTAACAAACTAGGTATGAGATCTGAGGTTTGACTCTTTATATATTTATATATATATTATTGTTATTTTTTATTTTTAATATATATTTATATATTATATAAAATATTACTAAATCTAATTATGGTCAAATGGTCAAAAAAACGCCCAACGTTTGCACAGAAACGTTTAAAACCTTGGCTTGTGTTATATATATATCTGATCATGACGGGGAAGATAACGGCTGCAGCCTGTATGCATTGTTATCTACTTAAACTAATTAAACTTTAATGAAAAAAGCTCGATGACGTGTTAGAATTCTTCTCTTTACACGTGTCCACTTTGTGTGTATACACACACGTATACGTACACCTGAATATATAAAAGGATTTGTTTTAATTGATTAAACATTTTGATTAATTTCCTCGTGCTTCTCTGCGTGTGGCGTCGTGCAGTATTTCGACATCGACCCCATCTACAGGCAGCTGAACGTATCTCACCACGGACCCCCTTATGAAGCAGTTCTTTACAGACATCTGCAAATAAAATTAGCTATGTACCTGTGTGCGTGCGCGTGTGTATGTGTATGTGTATGTATTCCTACTTATATGTATTTGAGAGAGAGAGATCTGCATTTACAAAGAGAGTAGTATGGATATACACACACGCATCATTCACCATAGATGATGGCACTAGATCTCTTCTCTCTCTCTCTCTCTCTATATATATATATAGAGAGAGAGAGAGAGACACACACAACACCACACACACACACACACACAACATTGTTGTCCATATGGATTTAAATATATCTTACATGCTGTATGTATACAATAAAACACATTATATAATAATAACCGTAACTATACTACATGCAACCAACCACAGATATATTCTGTGGTAAACACATATATAGATATTAACATGCATATATAAATCATAGACGCACACATTGAATGATACTTAAATCTCGTCCACAACTTTAATGTTTGCTACATGATACATACATACTTTAATCGTTCAAATGGTGCAGGCTCACACACACACAGATATACATATACATCTCTCTCTCTCTCTCTCTCTCTCTCTCTCTCTCTATCTATCTATCTATATATGTCTGTGTGTGTGTGTGTGTGTGGGGGGGGGGGGGGGGGGGGTTTACCATATGTGGGTACTTATTCTCGTCCACGACTTTGATGTTTTCGAGCTTAATGTTGAGATACTGATCCACAGAATGCAAAACCCCGTGATTGCCAAGTCATTCTTCAGCTCCACAGTAACCTCCTTCCCCACCAGCTCCTTGAAATACGAAAAGAACAGCTGCACACGCACACGCACACGCACACGCACACATACACATACATTAGGCCAGCGTATGAAATTAATACGAAAATATATCAAAAATACAAGAAAAATACGACCCATAAAGAGAATTGAGGAAACACTCACCATTGCGGAGACGAAGGCGCTCGTCCTGTAAACCCTAGAAATGTGCTCTGTTCTGTTCTAGGGCAAGAAATTAGGGTTGTGTTATGTTATAATTATTATTTTAACAACAATTCAAAGCAATAATCTGGTGGTTTAATTTCACACGATCTCTTCAGTTCATAAGTGTTTCTTTTCATGTAAAATCATCGTTAATATTTAGAGAAATACCAGTTTATAACCAACTGCTTATAATTTAAAATCATTAAAAGTAAGATTAATATGATAAAATCAGCCTCTGGTGAGCTGTATCAATTTCCATGAATAATAAATATTAAATATTAAAATAAAATGATACACTTCCCTGGGTTGAAGTATATTCTTCTAAGTCTTCGTTTTAAATAAATCCCGTTCCCTAAGAACCATATTGTATAGAAGCAAGAAACCGTTTGTGGAGTAGTTTTCACAACTCAGTCCCCTCTTTTAATTACAGTTAATTTAACGATTTATATATATTTAAAGGATATAAATTAAAAAGACTTTCAACGTTAATGGATTTCACTTATACACATGATTTTATATATAAATTTTCTTTAAATACATGTTTTTCCTTTGTTTTTTTAGTATTTACTAATTAATTAGATTTTAACTAATACAAAAGGGGTTGAACTGTGAAAGCGTTCCCCATTTGCGTCCAAACTGTACATCAATTAGTAATTAATTAACTCATAAAACGTAATAGTTATTAAATAAAAAATAATGAAATAAATCTATAATTATAAATTAGTTTAATTATTCTCTATATGTTTATTAATACCTACGTCCCATTGTAGAATTTCATTAAGTCCTTTGTCCAATCGCGTTCTTCATGTATCCCAAAATCAGCATAACACACAAAACACATATAATCGATAATAATTAAATTAATCACATAAGTTGTTTTTATTTATTTTATTAATTTTCTATTTAAATAATAACTAAATACGTTTTATGAGTGATCTACAGGCATTTTGGATACACAGACGGTTTCTTGCTCATACTGAATGGGATTTATTTAAACATGAAGAAATTAAATTTGTAGAAGAATATACGTCAAATCACAGTAATAAACAGCGCATCATCTTATAAGTTTTGGATATATTTCTTGGTAAGTGTATCATTTTAATTTTAATATTTATTTCATCAAAATTGATTATATCACCACATGTAGCTTTTATCATATCAATATTAATTTTTTAATGATTTTAAAGTTATCAGAAGCTGGCTATAATATGATATTTCTCAAGATATTAACAATGATTTTACAGAAAAGATTGCTTTTAATTATTATTAAAATAATAATTAAGTTATTTTATCATTCTTACACAAATTAAGTACAGTAGTTACACACATATTTACACCCTTTACATACACAACCATAAGGTGCCTTACAGAAGTATATTAAATTACATGTAATGCACATATCTGTTTAAAAAAATAATTAAATTAATTATTTATGATGCCAGCTCCACCGGTAACCTGTGTAAATTATATATAATTAATTTGGACCATCGGATTAAACGCAGACTAAACAGCTGGGTTACGATGTGAGGTAAAATGGTTTACTACAAGGCATATGTTAAGTAAATATGGTCACGTAATGCAGTAAATTAAATTTTAGTTAAATTTACTTACACCGGTGGAGGTAGACAAATTTATTTACATGTTTAATTATCACCCGTGGAGATTCTCTTAATGTTTAAATCAGCAAACATGAAATTTTCATTGTTGATTTTAAAATTAAAATTAAACTATTTAAAATTTTAATTATAAATTTAATTTAAAAATCAACAACGTATAATATGTAATGTATATAATATAATATTTAAATTTTACTATGTAACATATGGTTTAAAATAGAAATACACTTTGTTTAAGATTGCATATGTAAAAAATAAGAGACTATATTAATATTATTTTTTTATGTTTAAACCAACCTATAATTAAAAATTATTAAATAAAATTCAAAAAGGCAAAAGTATTTTTTAGCTTTTTTTACTAAGAGGTATTATTATATATGCTTGTGCAAAAGTAATAAGAATAAATTAAATACTTAAATTAATTTGTAAATTATATAATTTAAAAGAGTGTTTGAACAAATGTAATTCTCAATGAAATTAGATAAAATTATAAGATTATTATCATGCCAAGTATAAATTAAAAGTATCATCAATAGTTGCTATATAAAAAACATTTTTAAAATTTAAATTGAAAACACATTACTAAATATTTTAAAGATGCTTTTTACAACGTTAAATAATCAATATTGTCAACAATCAAATCAATAAATGTGTTGATTTTTCCTCTTAAAATCTTTTTATTATTTTATAAAAAATGACCTCTACTCTTTTCTCAACAAACTAAATCAATTTTATTGTTAACTATTATAAATATAATACATCTTTCTATATAACAAATACATTTATTTAATTTATAATAATTGTGTTATATTATTTTTCAGTAGTCATTATAATTATAAATGTTTTTTATAATATTATCTTTATTATAACCTTCATTATTGCAATGTTAATACAAATAATATTATTTCATCAAGTCTTAATTCTGTAATTAATTTTTACTTTTACTTATATTATTTAATATTAATGTTTTTCATTCAATAAAATATTAATGTGTATACAATTAAAAAAAAAATTAAATAATGAAACAATTTTAAAGTTCAAGATGCACATTCCTATGTTGAACTAGATTAATCTAAATTCAAACCCGATTTATTTATATTATAATTTAAATTTTTACTATATAAAATATAATAAAAGAATATCACATAATAAATCTTAAATAATTTTAAATTTATTTACATGCACTTAATTAATGATTCTAACTAATCATAGTGTAACAACACTTTAACAAACTATCATACATGGCCTAAATATTAATTATTAATTTAAATATTAGCCAGTGAATTTTGTAGTATTAAAATATCTAACATGTGTAAATTCATTCACTGATAATTATAACCATTGATTTAAACATTATATTAAACAAAACATTTTGTTTAGTGACACATTAAATAAAGTGTTTTGTAATTATAATCAAATGGCTAAATTAAAATTAACAAATGGTGATGACACATGCGTAATTATGTTTAATTTATCGTTCAAATATTTTATGCTATTTAATTTTATCGAAAATGAATTAATATAAATTAATTATGTTCCTCATGTAAATTTTAATCTCAATTTATATTTGGATCTTTAAATATCTTAAATAAAAACTAACTAAGTGTTATAAATTGTACTATATAAAGAATTTTATAAATAATGATTAAAGTGATTACGTAAATCTTTATTATTTATTTGCATAAATTCAACATCTTAAAATAATATATAATTCATTTTTTTCTTCAATTATATAATATACATAATCATTTCTCTTTTTGTACATATGAAACACATTCAATTTCCATTTTTAATTAATAAAGACTTGTATGTATCATTAAAAAAAAACTTTTTTTTCACATTTTTAAATTTTGATGTTATTAAATACTATTGTAATTTTTTTTGAGAACATCTTATTGTCATAATATTGTGATTTTTTAATTTACTTTATATAATTTCATAAAGATACAACAAATAAAATATTTAACAAAATTATAAACATTAACATAATTCTATTTTTAAATTATTAATGGATTTGAGAGTGTTTTTTGGTTTGATATCGAATTTAAAATGAAAATATTTAAAAGTGAAATAATAAAATAAACTATATATATACAAATGAATGATTTGATTTATTACATTTTTAATAAAAAAACTAAAGTGTTTACATTTAAAATGAGTATTTAATATGTTGTTAAAGTTACCAGTGTAGATTACTTGCAACTCCAACAAAATAAGGCACAACACATTAAAGATAATATTAACATATGTAAAAGATGTGATATTAAATTAATATTAATACATACTAAATGTTATTACCCATTAAGATTATGTTAAAACGAATAAATAAAGAATTATGTTTTTTTTTATGTAATAGTGAAAAATATTAAGTTTTAATGTTAAATCATTAATATTACAAAGTGGCAAAGTGAAAGCTAACACATCACATTAAAAAAACTAATATATTTCGAAACAATTAGAATACTTAGAAATATAATTTATTATGTCACAATATAACATATATAATATATATGCATAATAACAATATTTAAAGCATTATAAATTGGATTATTTAATATTTACAAACTTAAATATATACATACATATATTAAAATAGGAATTTCTTTACTTGATAATAGTTTTAAGTTGTTATAAACATTATTAAAGATTATTTTTGAAAAGTTTAAAAAGTTAAATTTAAATATGCAGCACAAGCTATATGAAATAATTTAAATAATAATGAAATTGTACATGATGAATAATAATTTAAATGTTTATTTTGAATTATCGATGTTCTTTAAATAAACTTAAAAAAATTAATTTATTGAAATAATGAAGTATTTAGCTTTTATTTTAATTATATAATACAAAATACAAAATGGTATAATTGGAATCTTAATAACTTAATATCATTAATAATAATTAAGATTTATTCTTACGATTTGTACTATAATCGAAGAATGTTAAAAATAAACATAAATTTTTTTTTTTAGTCATATAGACATTGATATTTTATTTGAATGAAAAATATTAATTAAATAATTACTACAATAACATACACTAAACAAAATTACATGAATAAAACTTGATAAAATAATATTATTGTATTGACATTGCAATAATAAAAGCTATAATAAGAGTAACATAATAAATAAAAAAACATTTAAAAGTATAATGACTACTGAAAAATTAATATAAGTAACATGATTATTATAAAGTAATCAAATGTAAGAGTAAGAAAGATATACTTTATAATAGTTAACTAAAAAAAATTGGTTTATGTTTTAGCTAATGGGAAAAAAAGTACAAGTCATTTTTTAATAAAATAATAAAAAAATTTAAAGAGAAAAAATCAATACACATTCTGATATATTAATGTTGACTTGTTACTTACCAATGTATATGTAGCTTATATTAATTTTAAAAACATCTTTTAAAATATATTGGTATAAATGTATTTATTTAAATTTAAAAAATATTTTTTATATCAATTATTGATGGTGTACGAAATCAAATTAAACATTCATTTAAATATATAGTTTACAAATTAATTTAGGTATTTCATTTATTCTTATTACTTTTGCTCACGCGCATGTAATAATACTTCTTTTCTTCCTAAAAGTATTAGAAATACTTTCACCTTATTAAACTTTACTATTCAAATTTTGATTTGCTAATTTGAATTAATGATCGATGCCAACTTGCAAACACATGTTTTCTTTTAAATATAAAACATATATGGTTTATTACGGGTCTATTATAGGCTGATGTGCTTTTATATCCTATGTTACATTATGAAATACACATTGTTGATTTTTAAATTAAATTATAATTAAAAATTTAATATATTAATTTTAATTTTAAAATCAAATAAATGGCAAATTATAGATTGATTCGTTAATTACTGTTTAGGGTTCGATTTAATTGAACACTGGTTTCTTATGGAAGGCTCTGCGCTAACTCAATTGTGCGAATGCTTAGATTCAGATACATACATGTAAGCAAATCATTTTTATATACATTTATTTTTCTCTTTAAAAATTTCAATATTTTTGTTAAAATTTCTTTTTATTTAAGTGAGGAATTGGGAAAGTCCATCCTTCTGAACTCCCCAGGTTGTGGCAAATGCAAGAGAGCTGTAATGAATCACAGATGGACAGGTGTCGTTTTGGTATGGTTCACACAAGCTTGCCATTTCTTCTTCAGTTATCCTCTTTGTACTCTGCTGCAGTATCTGCATTCCGCAATGAAGATGGTATAATATATATATATATATATATATATATATATATGGAGAATGATATACACATATACACACACATAGATACACACAAGTGGGTTTAACATTGTGTGTTTTTGTTAGATGTATATATGTAACTGCACACATACCCACACACAGACACACAACACATACAGAGTACTATATACTCGTGAGTATATATTAAACACGTGTGTATGTGTGTGTGCAGAGTGCGTGTTGTGTATATAAGGGTTATTAGAACTATTTATAGGTACATGCAAGGACAGGTTGATGTCTTACTCAAAAGCATTGGTGGTTTTAAATTCAGATTGCTTCTGCATGGAATGCAAGGTACTCTCTCATCTCTCTCTCTCTCTCTCTCTCTCACACACACACACACACACACGCCACGCACACTCTCTCTCTCACACACACACTAATATTTTATTTCTTAGAAAGAGAATTATATTAACCGAGACAAATGAGGAAGTTTAATGGCAGAACTTAGATTATCTACATTGGTTTTATCATTGTATCCAAAAAGCGAACAAGCTTGGTGTCAAAGGTTCTTTATTTATGTAACACAGATTGTTAATGACTAAATAAATTAATCAACATGCCTATTAACACTTAATATAGACGCTGGATTATAAAACGTTTGAAGGACATGAAAACTGGCTAGTATACTCGATGCAGAATCGAAACATGTCGGGCTGAGGTCCGTATATAAAGTGATATATAAATTATAATTGTTATTTTATTAGTATTTTATTTATTAATAAATAATAACCATAAAGAAACCTCGCTTATATGCTACTATTAATGTTTTAAAGTAAGATTATGTAATGCATTTACTAATGTCATTAAAGAGGTATCCTATGAATTATCGGGCTTGGAGACAACGTTCTTGGCTGTGCCTTTCATGGATATACTGCAGGTTTTGTAAACTATTGTGGTAAACTAATATTTTATAACGTTAGAGTAAACAAAATTTAACTTTATTATTTATTTTATGTTTTGATTTACTCCTTTGTTAATAAATAGGTCAGGAGAGAACTCCATAACACGAAAGAGTGGGTTTCCCATCATGTTTCAGATAATCTGCATTCCATTACCGGAGAGTAAGATTACTAATCATATCTTCTGAAACATAGCTGTAAACATATTTAAGCTTAAACATAGCTAATATTTACAGTTTTGCTCTTGCAGTTTTAATAACTCGAATGCTGGACTTCATTGGACTTTCTGAAGACAGCTTACTAATATTAAAGGTATTATGGTGTGTGTGTGTGTGTGTGGTTGTGTGTGGTGTGGTGTGTTTAGCGTCTGGAAAACCAGTTGTATTTGTAGCCTATACACAGGAGATGCACGTATGTGTGTATCACACGCCTGCATCTCTGTGTATAGTATACAAATATAAACATGCATGTCTGCATTTATATGTAATATAAAGCTGCATCAGTACCTGAGTGTGTGTGTGTGTGTGTGTGTAGAGAGAGAGAGAGACAAGCACAGACAATCATATAACTGTAGTGTGCATATATGTGTTGTGTGTGTGTGTGTGAGAGAGAGAGAGAGAGAGAGCAGTAGTGTTAGATATAAGCACAGAGAAGTATTTAACTGTAGTGTATGCATATAGTGTTTGTGTATGTGTTGCGTTGTATACAGAGAGAGAGAGAGACAGCATTAGTGTAAGATATAAGCACAGACAAGCATATATCTGTATGGTATGCGTGTGTGTGTTATGCTGATTTTGGGATACAGGACGAACGAGATTGGACAAAGGACTTATTAAAACTACATCGGACGTGAGATAAAAACATATAGATAATAATTAAACTAATTTATAATTGTATTATTTATTATTCATTAATTCTCTAAATAATAACTAAATACGTTTTAAGTTAATTAAACTAATTGACTACAGCAGTTGATACACAGACGTTCTTGCTTCTATACAAATAGAATGGTAATACTGAAGGGATTTATTTAAAAATGAAGAAATTCAATTTGTAGAAGAATATACTTCAATCCACCCCTGACAATCATGCATCCTCTTATAAGTTTTGGATATATTTCTTGGTAAGTGTATTATTTATTATTTCATTCAAATTGATCCAGATATTAATATTAATTATTAATATTAATATTAATTTTTAATGATTTTAATTCTCAGAAGCTGGTTTTAAAAATGGTATTTTCTAAATGCTAACAATGATTTTGCAGGAAAGAAACACTCCCGAACTGAAGAGATCATGTGAATTTAAACCACCGGGTTATTGCTTTTAATTATTGTTAAAATAGTAATTAAGTAATATTATCATTCTTTATACACACATTTACAAGTAGGGTTGCATATTTAACATCATAATAAATAATTTAAGTAGTGTATAAATTATTGTTTGACATTCAAAGTAATTAATGTTAATAAATATAATGAAACCAAACGTAACAAAGATTTCATCAGCACAAACCATACAAGTACAAATCGTCTAAATATTGTTTAAAGCTGAGTCACCCTTACCTTGAACAGTTAATATATAATATTTAAATATCAATTATTAAAATTTAAATTTAACATGGTGGTTAGTGTATGCAACATCTATGCATGATTTAAACACACAATGTATGCTTAATATAAACATATTTATATGATATATGCATATTGTACATGCTAGCATTAACGGTATAATGTTATTATAAGTTTTTTTTGTACAAATGGTTTGGGTCGAAGACCCTTTTAACTTAAATAAAAAAATTTTATTTTTATTTAATATTAAATTTATATATTATTAATTATATAATAGTATATACCTACATATCAATGTGTATTAATGTGATAGCATATAATATATATAATAAAACATTATATATATATAAAGTGATGTATATATGATATAACATTTTGTATGTAACATTTTAAAATATTTAATCGTAAGATTTTTATTTCTTTTTAATATAAATTTTTCAATTTTATAGACATCCGATTCTTATTTTATCTTTAGAAACACGTTAATACTTATGTTTATAATAAAAATTATTTTGTTTTGCTTAAAATTATCTTATTGAAATGTTTTTCTTGTAAATTATTTATAATTAGGAATTGTAAATGTTTATTATTCCAAAAGTATAAAATAGTTTTAATATATGTAACATTTACATTATAATTCTATATAATTCGAGTGGTCATGTTACTTATTATTTTATTATAATATTATATCTTATATAATTTTTTACGATTATTTTTATTATTTGTCAAATTGAATATATTATATTAACAAGTAAAGATAATTATATACATGATTTATTTATTTATTTATGCTAATGTTATATACATTTATAAATATTTGAACTTGTGTAGTTTTAATATAAGTTTTATTATACGATTCATTTCATATTTTTCAATTTAATAAGAATTATAAAAATTTCTTTTATACATTAAATGATCATCCTTATTTATAAAAATTATTACAATATTAAATAACCTATATAAATATTTTTAAAATAGATAACATTAAAATAAAAATATGAAACATTAAAAATATTATTATTAATGAAGTATGTTAAAGAATTATGAATTTATTAAATATAATATTATAAATTTTACATTATTGACATTATGAATTTAATTATCCTTCTTATAATTTATTATTATATCATGATTTTATCTTGTATTTTAATTATTTTTCATTTCTTATGTACTTTGTAAATTTTTAAAAGTTGTATATTTATTTTTTTCATCTTTTATCTGTCATTTAAAATATCTTATCTTAATTATATATATATATATATTAAAAATATAGATTGAATATTTTTAAATAATTTTATTAAAACTTTAAGTAAATCCATACATATATAGATTGTTATAACAAAAACATTATTTCTTTTTTGAATGAAATATGTTATTGTTTAAATGTTTATTTTTTAAATATAGACTTTTGATTTAAATGTGCAAGTTTAATATAATTTTAAAATTATTATATAATGTATATAGTAAATACTTTATACTATTACTATAATATATATAATTAATATTACATAGTATGTAATGTCCTAAAAGTAGATTAAGTAATTTATATGAATATAAATTATAGTTATTTAAGTTATATTATGTATACAAATTCAAAACAATACAAAGAAATTTGATAATGAAATCGTTTTAACAAATGAAATAGTTATATTTAATTTGAATTTTATAATTATAATTAAATCATAAATAATGTAATTGAATTATGTTTTCTTTATTTAAATTTTATAATTTTGTTGCAGTTTTCTTTATTTTTTCATTTAAATTTATGATTTTCTCTTTTCAAATTCAAATAAAATCTTATTTTCAACTTAAAAGATGACTATATGTGATATATCCCAAATATATTTTGATATTATTTTTAAATAAAATATATATATATATATATATATATATATATATATATTCTATTTAAGAAATAATATTAAAACATATTCCATACATAATTTAAGTTATGTTTGAAACATAGAGCAAAAATTGATTAGTCATTACATACAACAATTTTCTCATTAATGATCCATATATATATATATATATGCATAGATATGTGTTTTTAACGACGATTCAGAGAATATACTTTGTATATACTCAGAATTAGGGTTTAATGGTTTAGGGTTTAATAAGTTTAGTAAGTAGATTGAAATTTAGGGCTGTTCCGATGCTCAATGTGTGAGAAGAAGCAGGTTACAGGAAGAGTTTGTAAATGGCGCTTCGTGCATACTGCGGGAGAGGGAGGAGGATAATTGCGTATATAACCGAGTTGGAAAAGCGTCGCGGGCAGGGGATGTGTCGAGGTATGTGAAGCTCTTACAATGGTGTGCAAATTCAAGAGCATTACTAGAAGGGAGAAGAATACATATGCAATTATCCAAGCACGGCCTATTAGTACAAGGTAAACAATGATAAGTTATCATATGTGTGTGTGTGTGTGTGTGTGTGTGTGCACATGAATGTATTTATATGTACTTATGAATAATGTGACTAAGAATACACAGATTAGAGATAGAACAAACGGGTATATTGGTGAAATTGTGTATACGTAAGTGCGTATGAACAAATGTAAATAATTCAGTGTTTTCTTCATGTAATTGCGAATGCAGAATACATATGGACCTTTATATCTGTGTTATACATATACGGATAACAAATCTGAGCAAAGGTTTATTGAAATCACTAACATGTCTGTTCATATACACACACACATGCATATATAAGCAAACTATGTGAAGTTACTGCTATACACTATAAAAGATCTAAGTGTAATGCAATTACACACACATCATTTTTCCGGAAAGGGAATTTTTATGGAAACTACATTATTACACACACACGTGTGTGTGTGTGTGTATATATATATATAGAGAGAGAGAGAGAGTTGTATTAGGTACATATTAGTAATACATATATAGCACTTTCTGTATGGAAGCATATCTAACAAGATTGCATATACCCAGGTGGAAAGTATCGTTTTGGCAAACCATCTTGTGAACATGTATGCAAAATGCCGAAAACTTGATGAGGCCAACTTGGTGTTTGATAAAATTCAAAGGAAGAATCTTTACTCCTGGACGTCATCATGCCCAGGCAGGTAAACCTTTTACACAGAAGTACACACACACACGTATGTTGTGTGTGTGTGTGTCTGTCATATATTATTATATGATTGTCAGTAATATATATCTCAGGGGATAGCAAGGAGATTGTAAAGATGCTCGAGAGTATGCGAAGGGATGGTGTGAAGCCTGATGATATAACATATATAAATTCTCTTGCATCATGTACAACACCATCGGATTTGCCCAATGGAATACATATACATGATATAATTGCAGACTCGGATTTTTATTATGATGTGAAAGTGGGCAATGCATTGATCAATATGTTAAGAACTGTGGCAATATATTCCATGCTAATCGAGGCAAGTGTGTGAGTGTGTTATATTACCCAATGTATAAATATCTTATTTTCATTTGTAATAGGCTATACTAAGATATATTATATTTATTATGATTATAATTTTGTAATAATTGTGGTGGTATTTATATAATAATGTATTACTTGTAATTCGTTTTAGAATAGTCTTCTCGAAGATGCCTATTCGTAATGTGATCACATGGACAACCATAACCTCAGCTCATGCTCTTCATGGTCATGTCAAGGAAGCTCTTAACCTTTTCAGGTAATACGCACACACACACACACACACACACTTTACGTACTATATGGTACATATATAGACAGGCCTATGATTTGATATATATTTATGTACGTCTCTCTCTCTCTCTCTCTCTCTCTCTCTCTCTCTCTCTCTCTCTATATATATATATATATATAGAGAGAGAGAGAGAGAGAGAGAGAGAGATACATAAATATGTGTGTGTGTGGGCGTATTACCTGAATTGTTAACTATATATATATATAAGTTTGATAGGTTTATGCAGCTTATTGGTGTAAGAGCGAACAAATGTGCCATGTTAACAATACTCAATGCATGCAACTTCCAGCCGTACTACACGAGGGCAGAATGATCCACTCCTGCATCTCCCAGTACGGACTCGACTCGGACATTGTTGTACGGAACTCAATGATCAGCATGTACGGACGATGTGGAGATGCAGAATCTGCCAGGAGGATATTCGATGAAACTCTCTTTAAGGTGTTTGCATGGTGTATGTGTGGTCTACGTGTATAACTAAAGAATCATATACACACGTACACACACAAAAAAAAACAAAACAAAACAAAACGTTAATGTTCGTTGTATGTAAGTATGTGTGTATTATATATTATTGTGTACTTCGAAATGTCTATGCTACTTAGTATGCGTGTGCAAATGTACATAGATACTAATATATCCTGTTTTAAGGACTTGGTATCGTGGAATGCGATGATTTCGGCATATGCTCGGAATAACCAAGTGGAAGATGCTGTGGGAATATACTTGAAAATGCAGATTAAGGCAGATAAGATTACGTACGTGGCACTACTTGCGATCGTTGATGATATCGGACTTGGAAGAGTTCTTCAGAAGAGGATCCTCGATGAAGGCTTAGATAAAGATACGATTGTGTGCAACTCACTTATAACTATGTATGGAAGGTGTGGAAGACATTCGGAGTATGTATACAGAGAGAAACACATAGATATAACAATTTTTTGTATACATAATATTTATGCATGCATGCATGCATGCAACTTTACAAATTACTAAGTTTAGCATATCTGTTTGTAACACACACACACACACTCGCATATTTATACATACATTTATGTGTGTATTCATATACAAAGCTATCTAGTAAAGTTTACTATCTAGTAAAGTTAAGCATATGTTTGTAACACACACACTCACATATTTTATACATACATGTATGACAGACACACACACACGGGGGGGGGGATAATTAACTGCTGGTTGTGAAACTGTTCCTGCTTTAAACTATATTTACATGTATGGCAGTGCATATATTCAGATAAATTCTTTGTATGTTGATGTTTATTACACACTCAGATGTCTGTGTGTGTGTGTGTGTATATATATAGAGAGAGGGGGGGGGGGGGGGGGGGGGGGGGGGGGGGGGGGGGGGGGGGGGGGGGGGGGGGGGGGGGGGGGGGGGGGGGGGGGGGGGGGGGGAAGGGAGAGAGATGTATGTATATGTATATGTATATTATATTGTATTAATTATACAATGCATATTCTTATTTGCTTTGTTCTCTATGTGTGTGTCTTTGTTTTGTTTGGTTTTTTCTTTATCAAATGTGACGACATACTTTCATATATTGTAATTCTAATATTATATAAACCAGTATGACATATGACTAGGCACGAGAAGTGTTTGACAAGATGAAGACACGTAACGTGATTACGTGGACGAGTATAATTTCCACGTATGCAAAACAGAAAATGGTGTTGGAAGCTCGTGAACTGTTTGATGGGATGCTGACCAAAATTAGCGATCCAGATGCAGTCTCGTTTGTCCAATACTCAACGTGTTTGCTGATTCATCAGCATTAGAGCAAGGTAAAATGTATAAATGAAATCGTAATATATATATATATATATATATATATAGAGAGAGAGAGAGAGAGAGAGAGAGAGAGAGAGAGAGAGAGAGAGAGAGAGAGAGAGAGATGTATGTATATGCTAGGAATTTATGTTTGTTACGCAGGAAAAATAGCATACCAGCAAGCAGTAAAACATGGATTTGAAATGCACGAGCTTATTATAACTGCTTTAGTAAACCTGTATGGTAAATGTGGAGACCTGAAACAGGCAAGACATATATTTAACAAATAATTAAACCGGACACAGAGGTGTATAATACTATGATAGGAGGTTATGCACAGTTTGCACAGGGTAAACAAGCTGTGGATCTATTTAGGAGGATGGAAATGGAGGGTGTCAAACCTGACGGCTATACATTTGTTTATTTGCTCCTTGGGTGTAGTCACGCTGGATTCTTCACAAAGGGGAGAATATACTTCACATCTATGTCTGAGTATCGTAACGTAAACAAGGTACGTACGTGTGCATACTCTGTGTATTTGTATATATACTTGACGTCCATGTCTGTCTCTCTCTTCACACTCACATCACACACACACACTACAACGTATTTATTAGTTTTAAGTATTACATATTATATTTAACCGGTTAATTTGTTTTTAGTTAATAATTATCAGACTTTACAACATTATGGATGTATTGTGGATTTACTTGGACGAGGAGGCCGGCTTGAGGAGGCAGAAAAATTTCTTGAGAGCATGCCTATTCAAGTAAGTCTGTATTGTAGAATAATATTAATTTATATTATGTATTTGCGTATATGAGCCATAAAGAAATATATTATAAGAGTTAGAACGTTCAACTGTATTTGTGTTATGTATTACACACACACACGCAACACGCACACGCTACTTTATCACATGGTATGAAGTTGTTAAAGTTTTCAATCATGTATTCATGTATCTATACACACACTAGGTATTCTGATATTATAATAATATTAATTATAGATATTAAGCATGTTTATTAATAAATCAGGCGGAAACAGTTGGATGGACTTCACTCCTAGGTGCATGCTGAAACCACCGTGACATAGAGCGTGCCAAAATGATTGCTAAAAAGCTACTAGAGATTGAACCAAGTGGCGCAACCGGGTAAGTTCTATGTAGTAGTAAGAAGTTAATAAGAAATATTTATTCATATTTTCAGTTACATTTCACTCTCCAATATCTATGCGGAGCTTGGCAAGTGGAATGCAGTAGCCAAAGTACGCAAATTAATGGCTGAACATGGTGTGAAGAAGGTACATTTATCTATATGTGTAATATGTGTATGGACACGCACACACGCACGCACGCGAGGCTAATGGATACATATACAGGAAGCTGGGGTTAGCAATATAGAAGTGGGAGGTGTTATACACAGGTTTGTCTCAGGGGACGAATCGCACACGGAAACTGCAAGAATATACCAGGAACTGGAAAGGGTGCATTCAGAGATTAAGGGTAAAGGATATATACCAGACACAAGGACGGTAATGCATTTTGTGGAGGGTAAAGAGAAGGAAAAGTTATTATTTACACACAGTGAAGATTAGCTATGTTTATGGGATTGATTAGTACTGAGCAGGGTTTAACATTAAGAGTGGTTAAGAACTTAAGGGTATGTAGTGATTGTCATACTGCTACCAAGTACATATCTCAGGTTACACAGCGGAGGATCGTGGTTAGGGACTCTACGAGGTTCCATTTGTTTGAAGAAGGCAAATGCTCATGTCAAGATTACTGGTGGTACGTATAGACACACACACACACACACACACACACACACACACGTAGTGACCATGAATATGCTTGTGTTTGCAGATGGCCAATACGCGTATATACATTGAACAATTTCATTAAACTAACTGTACATGTTTACAACATATTGTTATTGTAAGTACAATTACACATGTATAATATGTATGGGTATATTATAAATTATATATTAAAATCGTATCACTGGTTTAAAAATATCTAATGGGATTTTTCATCTTTAAACATAAATCTCCTTTTATTAAAATTTATTTGTGATGAATTTTTCTAATTAATTCCATAACATTATTGTTTTAGTCATATATTTTCGTTTGTTAACATCACTTGTTTATTCCATCCTAAATATATATATTTCATCTAAAATATATATAATTTAAATCTTATATTTACAAAACCTCTTTTTATTTTTCAAATTTAACTAACAAAAAACTTTTTAAATAAAAGTGTAAGATTAAGTGATCTATTGCTTATTTGATGTTTTGATCGTGTAACCTTTATTGCTTATTTATATAAATTGAACATATTAAAATGACATGTTATATATATTAGTAAGATATTTAACACAAAACATATGTAATATTAACAGTCAATAATATAATAATATTGAATAATAATGGACAACAATATACATTAGCATGTTATGCATAAAATAATTGATTTTTGGGATATGTGAGCATAACTTTATGATGTATATTGATTTTACATTAATGTATTATTATTACATTTTAAATATACTTTCACACTTAAAGAATTAGTTAACATCTTAATGTTAATGAATAAGGTTATATTTCATAAGAAATGACAAATGTAATAGTAATTTATAAAAAAGTAATAATGATTAAGTATTGCAAAAATAACTTTTATTATATGATTATATAATTATATGTTTTATTAAGTTAATATTTAATTTCTAAAGTGGTATAATATAATATTGTAACAATTAGAACGTAAAATGAGTTATAACATATTATTATAATATGAACGATTATTTTAAAGATTTGTAAATGGTTTATTTTTAAGAGTTATAAGAAGTACATATAATTAAATATGCACATGTTATCAAAATTAATATAGATTATGGGGCCAATGCCCACCAATAATTAAATTAGCCTAATTTTAATTAACTTTTTAATTAACATTTCAATTGGCCTAATTAAGTTTCAATTTAATTAGCTTAATTTAATTGCCTAATTTAATTAAAAATCATTCCCATCAAATTCTTTTCAATTAGGCTCATTACAATTAAATTAGTTCAAGACGGGAAATCCTTAATTTTTTAATTGAACTCAACCTGTATCATTAACTCAATTAGGGTTTTGGGTGTGGCAGCTATGGATCCAGGTGAGCATGGGCTGCATGGACTGCATGATACACATGTTTCTTCAATAGAAAAGCACAATCGGCAGCCTAATTGGAGTAGGGAGGAGATCTTCTTGCTGGTACAGTTAAAAAGGAGGAGGAAGAGGATTACACAAGTAGGAAGGACAGAACAAGGCCATCTCAAAGACACAAAGGTTTCAGAAGATCGGTGAGAAGATGGCTGCTGCAGGTACAGTCGCGGCCATGAGAATATCAGGTGAAGTGGGACAACATGGTCTCGGCCTTCAAAAAAATCCGTGATAACAATGCTGCAACCGGGGCAGCAGATTACTTTGGGATGACCTCCAAGGAACGCTCCATCGCCAAGCTACAGCAACAATGGAGCGTGAACTATATGATGAACTGGAGGAGATTCTGCATGGCAAGCCAAACATCTCACCTCCAAACCTTTTTGACACCTCCAAGCAGCTGCAGAACAAGCAGGGAGATACCGGGACCAAACAAGGAGGTGGAAGCAAGGAGCAAGGAGCAGCTAGTGGTCTTGTCAATGATGAGAGCACCGAGACTGTTCCGAGGGACCGTGAGTCCGGCTCCTCTGGCGGCTCAAGAAACGGACTCGTCGCTCTGATGTTGGTGAGGCAATGAAGACACCAACTTGACAAAGGAAGTCGAAGAGAATCGTGCTCAGAGGCATGCTGAGAGCCTCAAAGTCAAGCAGGAGTTTATGCGGGAGATGGCTGAGATTGAAAGGGAACGTCTCCAAGCAGAGCGGGAAGCAGCTACAGCAATGAATATGAACTTTGCTACCTTTGTCAACTCCTATGCCAAACAGCAGCAACCTCCTGGATCTTGAGTAAGTTTGGAAGCTTGTGTTGAAATGTTTGCCAACTAATGGTTTTGTTTACTCTCAGGCTGGGTTGAAAGAACGTCCTGCACACACCATCCTTCTCATACTCTTCTTGCACTTGTAGATAGCTAAGGCATTTGCATGAAGTTTCCTTTATGTTCTTTCACATGTTTCTCATCAGTAAAGCTCTATTTTTTTTTTCAGAAACCCGAGTAGCGAATGGATCACTTTGCTTCTTGTTTTCAGGCAAGTTTTACTTCATCTTCACCAGATCACAGTGCAACAAGCTCAAAGAAGGTCTTCTCAGAGGTTGAAGAAAGCTCATCAACGTTTTCTCAAGAGGAAGAGGGATGAAGAAGAAGCAGATGCCGCTGAGGATTTCGAGCGAAGCTTTCTCATTCCAGTTGATCGTTCACTGTGCTGTTCCGAACTGAAGACTTTAGTTTGATCTCCAATGTGTGGTTTGATTGGTTTGTGGTGGAGATGTACGATGACTCTCAATGGTTGAAGCTCTTCGGAATGGACAAACAAACCTTCAACAACTTGGCAGCTCAATTGCATCTCCGACTCGTCAAACATGATACAAACTACCACATGGCTATTCCAGTGAAGCTGAGGCTCGCTTGTACCATCTTCAAGCTAAGGAACAACTTCAAGTACCTGAACTTGTCTGAGGAGTTTGGCATTGGTGAGAGCTCTGCTACTCGGATCATCAAGGAGACATGCAAAGCAATCCAAGAAGAGCTTCGGGACTACATCAAGTTCCCGACAACCATAGCTGAGGCTGAAGTTGTCATTGAAGGCTTCACCGACTGGACCTCTCTTCCCAACGTCCTCGGCTACATCGACTGCTCTCATATTCACATCAGCAGGCCAATCGAGAATAGAGAAGCGTACATGAAGCACAAGCATGCAAGCATCATCCTCCAAGCGATTGTAGACTCGAAGAAGAGGTTTCTCGACGTCAACATTGGTTGGCCCGGATCTGTGCATGACACTCGGATATGGAAAAAGCGGGTTTTACGAGCGTTACAGGAGGGGAGAGGTTCTCCAAGAACCAGTGAAACGACTCCACTTCCCCCAAGATCAGCATTTCGATGTTTCTCCATACCTTCTCGGGACAAGGGATATCCATGCTGCTCAGCGATCATGATACCTTTCCGGGTGCAGTAGAACGTGAATTGAATGACAGAGATCTTCAACTACGAGCTCTCAGCAGTGAGGGACCTTGTGGAGTGTTCGTTTGCTCTATTGAAGAGTAAGTTTTGTCATTTTTTTCTTATTCTTGTTGTCTTTGAGATGGTTTCTTGTGACAGACAAGTTTGGAGCTCTTTGTCAGGAGATGAAGATGTCTCCAAAGCTGGCCTCTAAGCTTGTTTTTGCAGCTTGTATTCTCCACAACTATCTAATGGATGTGGGAGATACAGATGTTGAGCAAGAGCTGCAAGCCATTAGAGTGGTTGAACAAGAGGCTGCACAACAACAAGCTCCTCAGGCTGGAGCTCCTGAAGCTCAAGGCCCAGCTGCAGCTGAACAAGAAGACGACAACGAAGCTCAACCTCAGCCTGATGAAGCTAATGGATTGCATATCCAAAATTAACTTGTTCAATTTTGGCATTTGGAGTTGGTGAACTTAATTTATTGATATTTTGGTTGAAATGCAATTAGCTAATTAAATTAATTCCAATCTAGTGCCCTAATTATTTTAATTAAATTAAGTTGGTGGGAATGAAATGTAATTAAATTAATAAATTAAATTCGATTAGCCTCCATGACATATTAATATCAATTTGTTAAAATGTGTATTGATTACACCATATATATATATATGGTGTGTTGTGTGTGTGTGTGTATCCATGTATGCATGTGCATGTGTGTAATCATTTCATCATTCAATGTAAACTACACTATGGATGGTATTATTTAATTAATATATGTAATATTAAGTTGGATTGTACTGTATAATTAATATATATAATTTGTAATATATATTACTAAAGTAGAGAAAAAAACATCTATTAACATACTTAGTCGATTAAAGAGAGATGTTTTATTGTTATATGTGACAATGAAATATTAATTAAATTAATTAATAATTGATTGATTAAATTTATAAGTTTAAATAAAGAAAACAAAAATAATAAAATGAGAGATAAAATGAGTTGAAACAGAGAAATATGTAAGTTATAATATAAGGTTCTTGTTTTAAATAAGAGATAAATTTTGTAAGTTTTAAATAATTCATTATTGCATGTGTTACTGAGTTACTTATTTATATTATTTTACATATTAAGATATAATTATTAAATGAAAGTACTTTATCACACGTTATACCTCAATATATAGAATTGTACGTACATGTATGTATTTAAAAAAGTACATTAATATCTTAAAGACCTGGTATTAAAGGGGAAAACAAAACAAACACTAAAACATTAATATAACGATTTACTGTAAACTAGTATATAAATATGTGTGTGTGTGTAAAGAGATTTATGTTGACAATATATTAACATTTTTAAGTTTTAAGCCACTTGATTATATTTAATTATATATACCGCTTATATACCAACTTATATTGCTCTATGAATCTAAAATAACATCTATGAAATTTGTAGCAATCTCTGTAATATATATATATATATATATATATATATATATATATATATATATATATATATATATATATAAACCGATAAATAAATATATCATAAACATTTATCAAGAGATGTTTGTATATATACTATATATACGTGTGTGTGTTAAATGTTCACATGTATAATTTACATATACATTACTATGTGCATATATACACACCAGGTTTTATAATTTCTAATCCATTTCCTCAACTAGTTTTCCCTCCTTCCGTACCAACACTCTCTTCTTCTCATAAATTCCAATTCCAAGACAGTTGCGTATTTTAATAGTCTTTAAGGAATAAAGAGTTTCAATACAATCTGAAAGACAAATTAGTTTAGGCAAATTCCATAACTGTATCTCTTCCAAGTTCACAAGGAAGCAAATTGTGTATGGTCCTCTGATAGTGCTTCCAATTGTGGACAATCATAAATACGTAACCACCTAAGACCTGTGAGTAATGTGACGATGGATGGTAGATGTTAGAATGTGAAACTCATAATTATAAGATATGTAAGACTTAGAAATCCAGTAGGATTTACTCCTTCCCATACCAACGAGGGCAAAGAACCCATTTCAAGCTGTCTTTCATTATGCATTTGTTTAATGAAATCCAATTGACTTAAACTTTTACAGTCGTGAATCCTTACATATTCCAATTCCTGTAAAATAAAATATTTTTACTGTCAATCAATGTTAAATAATATAATAATAGATAAAACTAATATATAAAGACGTAACATGAGACTTGAAATATTTATACATTTACATTACTATAGTATGGTATACATTTGTTAGGAAATATTAAATTTTTATAAAACTTCATTCCATCGTAAAAAATAATTAAAACCTTCAAGCTATGCATGTAAGTGTAGTTATTTAATTCATATTTATATTAATTATTTAAAAACTTAATTTAGTTCAAGTTATTTATGATATAAAATAATACATATGTATATATGCCATAAACTACAAACATCATAAGTTTGAATAATTTAGGTTTTCAATTCTTTAATCACATATCTTATGTTTAATGAAATTTAACTAACAAGGAAAAGCACATGTACGCTATGCATGCATATGTCACTTACAAGAGAACAGTTACTATTACACTACAAGTGAAATACCAAATGTTGATACTTTCTTAATAAAATTCTTATAATTATGTTCAACACGTATTCATTTAAAAAAAATTATATTAATTATCCGGTAGTTTCATTCATTACTTAAGATATAAGCAACCTAGCCCAACATATGTATATAATTAGATTTACCTTGACTTGAATTTGTAACAGCTGGTCGCAACATAATATATTTAATATCGTTAGATCCTTGATCTGAACAAAATTAAGTTTTCACACAGTATTATGAAAATGTTTTACTTTAAAGTTATCTTGTATACTTAAAAGTAGGTTATATAGTTATGATCTGCTATACACATAATACCCTCATCTATGTATATATATACACACACGTGTGTACCTGCTGGAGAGTAAGTACTTCAAGTTGCTGGCAGTGTGAAATAGTTAGAAACTCCAATTTTGGAAAACCCGTGTTCACTAAATGATTCAAGGAAATGCTTTCCTGAGAACCCAGACAAAGTCAACCGCTTTAAGTTGGGCAACTTGTTTTAAGGAAGTTCCAATAGAGTTCCACCTCCGTTTAAAGTTAATCGCTCTAGATGATGAAGTGATTCGAAACCATTCGGAGGGTACTTTGATGCAATATTAAGCTGTAAAGATACCAAAGATGGGAAGTTTATCTGGAATGGAACCTCTTTGAACCGAACAGTGCAGAGCTCTAAGATACGTAGTTTTTGAGTGCCATTGAGTAACCACGCAAACTTTTGTGGATCAGCTTCAACTGTTTCAAATTTTGTTGAAAAAGTAATGTTGTTTATAGTTTCCCAAACATACTTCCTCTATGAACTATTGAAAGTTGGATTATTCAAATCTAAGGGACCACTTGTTAACCTTAAAACTTGTAAACGATTCATTTTTTCAATGTATTGTGAATTTCTCACTGGATGAATCCTCCTCGACCTGATATGCAAGCAATTCAACCTGTACATACATACACTCCTGACGAGTAAAAAATGGCAACATGATGAGCAATATCCTATCTAAACATTGTATATGTATTACATGGATATATATCCCGTGAAACTCTATAAACTACATATGCATATACTATTAAGCCGTGGTGATACATGGTGATGTATGTATGCGTGGTACATTAATACATATATAGAGTATATACCTGTCCATGTTTTTCAGAAACCTGAAATCCAGATGAGCACCACCGTCACATTCTCCAAACAATTATTTGAAGAACCTCCAACTGATGAAGTCTGCCAAGCCCTTCAAGCAGATTCTCATAAGAGCACCAGCAACTAAGATAAGGAGTAAGTGCTAAGTATCTTAACTGCACAAGGAGCTCCAATCCACAAATTGTTATGAACTGCCCATCAACCATAAAAACTTCAGGTTGGAAAAGCTTTCAAAGAGATATGCATTGGCTCCCCAGACACAACTGCAGCACGGACAAGCGAGGCATTTCATTCGACAGAATATCTGAAACCTTTTCACCTTTCATGTCTCCCATATCTCCATAAATCACCTCCACTCCTGACGTCCGACCGCTACAACTGCCAAGTGTGAAGTATGGATGTTGTTTGTTGTCTGTTTTGATGATGTATTCTGCTAGCTCAAGCATCAATCGACTACAATCAGAATCTTTCTCAGCTAAAGATGCATCTTCCAGTGATTTCCATGCGGATAAAAATTCCCTGTGTCGTAACCATCATGTTCATAAGAGCTTACCACCAGCCACCAGTAATAGCACGGATGTCTAACATCGGTTGATCTTATAAATATGAGAGAACATTCGTATTGTAATCCATAGCAATACACAGGAAAAGCACCTTCTCATCGTTGCTTAAGTCGTCGTAACTCAGCTTTAGCACCTAAATATCTTTTCATGCTCATCACAATTTCCCCTCCTAATCTTTTCCAGAACATGTTCCCAATAAGTAGGAGAATACAAAGCCCAATGTCCTTAGACATGTACCTAGCCATGATTTCCAACACTTTTGGAACTCCATAGCATTGTTCAACCATTAACTCAACATGATATCTGATATCCTCAGGAGCCTCTTCTTTCCCAAAGGCATGCAGGCAGAAGAGTGTGCGAGCATCTCCATGTGATAAAGGATTCACCTCTAGTTTTGCAATTCTATTCCTTGAGAATTGATCGAGCACGTTTGCCTTATGACTAGTGACCAGTTTCCTAACACCTTTGATGTCCACTGCCCTCAAAATATCTGGGTTGCACACATTCTCTAGTACAATAAGAGTCACCTTATTGGAAGTTCGATTTGCAAAGGTCTGGATTGATTGCGTGCCCTCTCCTACATTTGTAATCTACAGAGCGATCAATGATCAGCATTAATATATATGTATGGTACATACCTTTGAATGCCCAGGGAGCATCCGCAATTGAGAACAAATGTCCATCACCATTGATACCTCGTCCTTGCCTCGGCCAACTTCGAGATATGCAATACAACCAAAGAGTTGTCTCACCTCCTGCATCTGGAAAACGTATTGAACCAAATGCGTTTTTCCCACTCCGCTCTTCCCATGTATAAGAATCCATTCCGGTCCATGTTCATCGGCAAGCAGAGATTTCAGGGCGGAGATATACGACTCCCTTGGAACTATAGGTTTCCGCACGTCAAGCGTTGGTACCAAATAGTGACTGCGCTTATCTTCCACCAGGGCTCTCACTGCAACCAGATCAGCTTCAACTCGCTCCTTGCAGGCCAGAATCTTTCTGGATTTCAACCCTCTGAAACATCCAACAACGTTGTGCGTGCGTGTGTGTGTTAGAGTTAGCAAACTCACCTGTTATACAAAGTGTAGTTTTGACGTCCATCTATGGTGGCCACCATTAGCTCCTCCGAACATGTATGAACTTTTTCAACATGTTGTATTCATCAGAGCGAGGATGGAAGTCTTCCATGCGGTTTGCCACCTCAGGCAAAAGACGAAGACAATCAGAGGCATTCACGCCAGTAATAATGCTTTTCAGCTCCCATCCATTCTTTACAAAGTGGCATGCTGGAAGGATTAGAGCCGCAATTGCACCCTTCAGCGGCTCACCAATCACCGGTCCAAGCACGGCCCCGATCGATCCAGATGCAAGTGAAGTATGATCCCGGTCAACCATGGCGATAGAATTTAATTAACTACAAATCATAATTAATAATCTCTCCCACACACACGCATTGTTAATATGACAATATTACACTCACAAGAGTTTATTTACCTGTTGTAAATTTCCCCCACCACTCTCCTAGTCAAGTTCTAGCCAAACCTGTTAAAGCTACATTATTCGTATTAACGGTTATAAATGACACAGATTATTTATATGGAGAGAGTTTAAATATTTTTATCAAATTGAATATAATAAAAAATTATAATAAGAATAAAAATATCACTATAATTTAAATTTTATATTATAATTAAATATAAATTATTTTCTTTATATTTCATTATTAATCATAAATTTCTTATAATAAATTTGATAAATAGCTTTGTCATTAATATTATTATTACATAATTAATTATACCTATAACATATAAATGTGTCTGTTTGGGAACGCTGCCCCCTTGTAAAAGTAATAAGTAATTAATTAATTAATAAATATTTAAAAAATGTATTTAAAAAAAATTATATATACATATATAAATGAAATGTGTTAATCCTGAAGTATGTATATAAAATCATTAAAATAACTAACTTAATTAATTATGATTAAAAGGGCTGATTATAAATTAACCATGGTGTTTACACAAGTATATATAGCAAAAAGTTATAATTCAGTGAGTTTTTAAATTTTTATGTAGAAGTATATATGTATGTATGTATGGCACAATAGCCAAGAAATATTTACCTGCAGTACATGCTATACATAGATGTATATGTACATCTACCATTACCATCTACACACTAAAATAAGTGATATACGTCGCTACACATCTATGTGTGTGTGTGTGTGTGTGTGTGTATATATATATATATAAATGCATAAGCACTAATTCTCAATTTTGAGTTAGCCAAGTGAATTCATTCTGTGGATACCTGTGTGTCCACCAAGCCTCTGGTAAGATTGAGCTGCAATGCACGGTCACATTGATAGACCGCAGCCATAGACGGCGTGAAAAATTATCAACCGCACACGTGGCTGATGTTTACAATATTTAATTATACTTTTGGTCAAAGTCGGACTCCAATGGATATTCTGTGTCAATTCCGTGTATACGGATTCCAATGGATTATTGAATTCAGTTAGGTGCACTTATGGTTTTTATATGTTTTACAACATGAATTTTGGTTTTAAATCCTTAAAATCTCTCATTTTTAAAAATTATTTATATTTATAAACTTGTATGTGAAACTAAAATATTATATTTATTTAGTCTTATATAACTATATTGTGTTTCTAGTCAAGAAATAAAAGAACTTTAACTAAAATAAGTTTTAAAATTTAACCATTATTAATATGTCGTTTTAAAATTAAATAACAATTACAAATTTAATACTGTTCACGCTGATCGGATTAGGAACTAATTTTCATTAAATAAACCAGATTATGTATAAACATAACATTAAATATATATTTAGGATACTCTAATTTCTAGACTTCTTAATGTTACGCTCATTCCTAACAAACTGGTTCATCATTTTAGTGATTGTTTAGATTATTTAAAGAATATATTTTAAATTATAATTTAAACACACATATCTTTAAGTTAACACAAAGAAATGCATTATACATCTGAAAGTTAAAACTAACTTAATTTAAAAGTTTATTAATATGCATAATAGAGCATTCTAATTGAGCAGAGTGTTAAGGATGCTTTACATAGTACAGTATATATACCTTCTGATGTAAATACGAATATATCACATTCAGATGTTAAGACATATAATATCTATGTGTTTTAAATCGTTAAAGAATATTATATTGCTAAATTAGAAAAGAAAGATGTATATAGCTAGATCGTGTAACATAATGCATCAATTGTGTGTGTGTGAGAGAGAGAGAGAAGCCTATATCACACTATCCATGTATACATAAAAATAGTAGCCTACAAGAACACATGCACACGCACAGCAGCTTGAAAATGTGCCTCCAAGCCGATATCACAGCATCTGTGTATACATAAGAATAGTAGTCTACAAGAACGCATGGACACGCATTACATATATAGCAACTTGAAAATGTGCCTGTTTATGGGGTCCAAGTTGTCAACATGTACAATTACTTTCATTAATCAGGTATTATCTTCTGTTGTAGATACTATATGCAAATTTAGCCAGGAACATTTTTTTTTTTCCTTCTTCAACATACCATTTTCATACGACAAAGGGATTATACACACGGAAACAGATATTACACACACGGAAATAGATATTATACACTCGGAAACAGATATTACACACATGAACTTTTCAACCTTGTTCACGTCTTTTAAGTAATGTACAAAGGCTTTGTATGCCTTTCTCTCTCTCGTTGATATATACGATGAGTTCATGTTATAAACATGCTATGCATTTAGTTTTTATATACTGTACTAAGGTTTGTGTTTTCCTTTATGAATATTAATGTATATTCTTTAAACCCTTATTGTATATATGTTAAAAATAATTTCATACGATGTCATGCCATTATATTTACATACAACGGAAGTAATAAATGCACAATATATGTATACATGTATAGGACAAAAACTTCCCTAAAGAATGTTTATTCCCATTCGATGGAAAATTTTAGTTAATTTTTTTTGTGTTGATGTTATAATATGCATTATTCAGATAAGTTGTTGCTATAATTTTTTCTTAAAGAATAATATATATTTTAAACTTTAACACATAAATTATATTAAAGTTATATAGTAATTTACGTGATATATCACTTCCCATTAGTAAATTCTCAACAATTTAATATTTTACTATACTTAGTTATATAGGGCTGATTTGCACATGTACTTAATTAAATTTTAAGCACGATTTAAGTAATTTTTTGCATTCGCATGTACGTACTTAAAGTTTAAAATTTTAAATATGCATACTTAAATTAAAATTTAGTTAAGCAAATTTGATTCGCACATATTTACTTAAATCTACTCACTTAACTAAATTTTAAGTATTTCAGTTCAAAAGTTATCTAGGGTTATCCTCACTTCTAGGTTCATCCTCAGTAGGGTTCATCCACAAAGTCTCATGGCTGGTCGCATGCTAAGGTGTGGAGCATGAGGGGGCGGCCAAGGCTGGGGTTTGAAGCTTGGAGCGGGGGAATTAGAGCTTGGAACAGGTGTAATAGTTGGAGCTGCAGGCTGTGGAGGTGAAGGTGTTAAGATAAATTTTAAGTGCGAAGGTAATGGTTTTATTTAAAATTAAGATAAATGATGGGGGTACTTAACCTAAATTTTAGGTTAAGTTTGCAGCATGTGTGAATTTAAATTTCATTTAAATTTTGTATTTAAATTTTTACCTAAGTACATATGTGCGAATCCAATTGCCCTACTTTAAATTTAAGTTACTTAACTAAATTTTTTAAGTTTAAATATATATGCGCGAATCAGCCCGTAATAATAAGATGTAGATTATAATAATAAAAAAAAACGATGATAAGGTTATTATGTTAAAGAGTTATTTTTTTATAACTAAATTTTGAAATTTAAAAATGAAAATGAAAAAATTATGTTTAATGTAATTCTTTTGAACAAGAAAGTCCTTTAATATAATCATTTTTATAGGTTTAAAAATAAATATTTACACATCCTTAAATAATCTCTAGATTTTATAACTTAAATGTCTTATTCATTTATAAATAAAATATTATATTATTAAAGAGAGATTAAACAAAATTAATAAGTGAGACAATAAAAGAAAGTAAATATATAGCATGTACTACAAGTAGATTCCTTGTGACATTAATAATATTAATGTTAATTTTAATTTTAAAATCAAAATTTAAAACTGTTAATAATTTTAATTTTAATGTTTAAATTAGTAGTGGAATTTATATTTAAACATAAAATTCCCACTGTTGATTTTAAAATTAAAATTAAAATATTTAAATTTTAATTATGAATTTAATTTTAAAATCAACAATATGTTTGTAATACATTATAGTATATATAATATAATGTATTTAATATAATATGCTATATCTAATTATGTAACATAAGGTTAAGAATAGAAAAATACACTTTCTTTTGGATTGCATACATTAATATTATTTCTTTTTATATGATAGATTTAAATTATTAATAAAAACATCAACGCTCATAATAGATCATATATGCTTGGTATTAAAAATAATCTAATACATATGTGTATAAATTATGAATAACATTATTTTAGACATTAATTAAAATTATCAAATAAATGTTTGAATATAAATATTAAAAAGGTGAAAGTATTTCTAATTCTTTCATTAAGAAAAAAAGGTATTAGTATATATGCTTGTGTAAAACTAATAATAATTACCTAAATTAATCAGTGTTTAATATTTTGTTAAGAAATAAATCAAATTATATGATTATTATCATATATAAATTAAAAGATAGCATCAATAGTTGAATTAATATAAAAAAGAACTTTAAAATTTAAAATAAAAATAAATCTATTAAAAAGGTGCTTAAACTATTTTTAATTTTTAAAAGAGTTTATGGCAATATCCTAAATTAAATTTAAAATTTTATATAGACATTAAATTCAAGAAAATTTTAAAACAAATTAAATTCAATAAAAAATTATATTAACTTTATTTTAGTAATTTTTATTGTTATTCTCTAATTTTTGAAAATTATTTATAAAAACAAATTATTCATAAATTAATTCAAATTTAATTCTGAAATAAAATTGAATCTTCTTTAAAATTAAAAAAATTTATACAATTTTTTTTATGTTTTTATGTTTTAAATGAATCTTTTCTCATCATTAAAAATCATTAAATAAGTGTTTTAAATTACAATATACAAAAATTTATTAACTAAGATTAATTTAATTAATAATCTAATTAAAATTTAATTATTCTCTCTCTAATCATTCAATTTAAATTTTTTTAAACATTACGATACATACAATATTAATAATAATTAATAATATTTAATTAATAAAAATGTAACCTTGTATAAGTTGACTTTGTTTTCATGTATATATGTATGTATGTATTAATTATTATAGCAATATAAAATAAAAAGAAAAAATCATATTAAAACTTTATTACCAAATTATTAATGTCAATGCTAACTTAATAATTTATTATTATACACGACCTTATTTTTTAACAATTGTACTCTTATTGATTTAAAATAATATACAATATAGAAAAGGTTATTAATTTTATATACCGTTATCACTATTATGTAATTTATTCATTTTATGTATAACCACTTTATTAAAATATATATTCTTATTATCAATTTGTAATTGTAATCTTATAACTTAAATACAAAAAATTATACATTTATTTTATTATTTATTTCAGGTAAATATGTCAATCACATTATTATAAATATATAATTTAAAAGAATTATTTAACCTTTAATGAATATATCTATATCTATTTATCTATTTATCTTGCATTACACATTATCTTATGATTTGGTTTTTTAAAGAATAATTAATGTATTACGAACTAATTCTTAATAAATTTAATTATAATTAATTTATATTATGAAGGACAAAGACTGATCTCCTGGTTGGTGGCTACTACTAACCTCTTTATAACTTAAATTTAACTTAAATTTTTTATATAGATTTGTTTTGCATTCACCTTTCAAAAATCCCTTAAAAAATGTATCACTTTAAGTATTTTTCCATTCGCATTAACTTTTTGTTTAACATAATTTTTTATGTTATGAGTTTTCAATTTGCATTAATACTTATGTATTTAACATAAATACGCACGTGTACTTAAACTTAAAGTTTATATTTAATTTTAAATTAAACACATGTATTTTATTCATTAATGTATGGATATATTATATATACATGACATTCATGTGTACACACACACACACACACACTATATATATATATATATATAATATATATATATATATATAATATAATATATATTATGCTATGGGTCCAAAATAAACAATTTATATGGTATGTTTAAATTTTTTATAAAATTATATATGCCACATGAAATATTTAATGGACATAAAAAGATTCTATTTAATATAAGTATTCTATTATATATAAATCTATTAGATTATGTGTTTATATTAAATATATAAGTTTATTATTAATTAATATTTAGTATTTAGATTTTATATATAAATTTTATGGAATATATCTTTAAATATTGCTAATTATTAAGGCACCATGTAAATATGGATGCTTTTATGTATAATTAAAAACATCTTACATTACGGCTTTACTAAAACGAGGGGATTGTTAAACCCGTGGTAACACATCAAAATGTAAGTATACATGTATAATCTATACACAGACAGACATATATGCATGTGTATAGCTTAATTTACCTTTTCCTAACCTCATTTAATTGATTATGTTTATTATGTGGGTATATTACAAAGTTCATGTACAAATAAAGTAGCTTTGAGTTAATAGATTTATTATTTATTATACACAGGCACATATAGATGTTATAATTTAATAAAACAATGTATAATAAAAAAAGATTTAGAAATACAATTACTATAAAATTAGCATTTAAACATCTAAAGTTTAATGAAATATAAAAATTAATTAATGAAATGTATAATTTAAATTGGATAAGCCTTCCTTAATGATATATATGCATAGCTTAAGTTTGAATTAATTTACATTAATCCAAACTTAATTAATTTTCATACCTTGTAATTTTACATTTTACTATAAATGTCATGAAACTTAACTAATATAGTTTTGTTTTAAAACAGTCAATCTCAACTTGGACAAGCATAATTTTCTTTTCTTTGTTTAAATTTTTTAATGTATTTCTTTAAGTATATAACATCTATTTTATATGTTTTATAATATTTATGTACTAGCAATAAATGTATCAACTCAGAAAAAACAATTTCACATTATTATTTGGAAACTTAAACTATATAAAATAACGTTGTATAATGCAAAAGAAAGTGTATTATACAATGTATTATTAGTTCCATGTCTTCTCATTCCACTAGATTTGATGTAGCAGAAGTAGACAGACATGTATATACATATATTTTATATAAAGTGCGCGATGTGTGTGTGTTTGTGTGTTTAAATGTTTTTATACATGTTTTATATACTCTAAGATTACTGAAAAACACAACATTCTGTGTATATGCGCAAGCGTGTAATTATATATTCCTGAATACAGAATGTGATGCAGAGAACACGTACATACATACATACATATCTGTACATTTAACACTACAGTACGCAATTTTAACATATACGTATATTAAAACGTATGTTGCTATTTAAATTATATAATTAACCTATTTAAATTTATGATAATTATCTATGTGTGTTTATTATTTATCTAAACTTTTAAAGAAGAACACCATGGTATTTATCAAATTTTTTAAAAAGGTTCGAGAATAACAAAATATGGAGGTGTAGCTCAGTGGAAGAGCGTTTGACTGCAGATCAGATGGTCACTGTGGTTCAAACCCGGTCGTCTCTTTAACACAATGATGACCTGCAGTCATCAGAATCATTAAATAACATCATTATGTGATTGTGTGTAACATAATGATGTTATTTAATCTATGAATATATGGATAAATTAAGTCACATTCTTTAAATATTGGATAAACTAATAATCAAAAATATGTATATTTATGTACATGTGTATAGAATAATATATACATATTATTATTTAAAAATATTTAATAAGACTTAGGTATTATACTTTTTATGAATACATATAAGACACACACACACATATATATGTATGTGTGTGTGTGTGTGTGTATAAACACACACAATGCACACAGAGTTGCTTGGAGTGTACCAGATTGGTTAAGTAAAACTAATATAAAGGAATACTACTTGAGGAATATTGTTCAAGAATTATAATGTTAATTTCAATATAAAACTTCAGTTTCATATCATATTCTAAATTTCGTTTTACATTTTAAATTTATTTATAATGCTTAGAGATATTTTATTATTTGAAGTATACACGTGATTTCACGTAAGAAAACTGTTTTGTGTTATTGTAATTCGTTTATTTGTTTCATACATACATAACACACATATGAGTTCTCTTCCATATCGTCCTACGATACAAAGTACACATAAAAATGTTCGTATGCACGTATATACATAATTAGAAATTTTAAGATATATTAAAAAAATGTGTATTTCTTTAAGATTTTAAATCATGACGTTATCGTTTTTAACTACATCTCAATACAAGATAGTAAAAATGAAAATTATATTAAAAAGGAAATTTAATATTTTCATTCTTAAAATAAACACCAAATAGTCTTATATTAAATATTATATAATTATTAATAAATAATAAATAAATTATTAAAATTGTTAGTTATTTTTGTTTGGGCCCATTTTGGTTTGAGAGTGTCGTGTTAAGGCATTTATTTTCATACGACGAATATTCTAGGTGTGGTTCAAAGTCTTCTGTGTGGGTATATGTATATCCACACAAAATGAACGGGGTCACCTGCATAATACCGTCCCCCTAATTAGCCACTAATTTAATGATTCCGTCAAAGTGAATACACTTCCCTGGTATATACATATTTAGTGGTTCCCCCCTAATTAATCACTAATTTAATGACTCTGCCAAAGTGAATACACTTCCGTTGTATATACACATTTAATGATTCCACGAAAGTGAATACATTTTTGCTGTATATACACATTTAATAGCTCTGTCATAGTGAATACACTTTCACCATTTTATTTGGTTAAATCTAGCTACATTAGGAAGAATTAAAACACACCTCCGAATTTGGGCGAATTAGTGGGGGTATTATGCGTTCTAGCCGACGGGGAATGTGCCATGGTAACAATACTCAATGCATGCAACTCTCCAGCCGTACTACACGAGGGTAGAATGATCCACTCCTGCGTCTCCCAGTACGGACTCGACTCGGACATTGTTGTACGGAACTCAATGATCAACATGTACGGACGATGTGGAGATGCAGAATCTGCCAGGAGGATATTCGATGAAACTCTTTAAGGTGTTTGCATGGTGTATGTGTGGTCCACGTGTATAACTAAAGAATCATATACATACATGCACACACACAAGAAACAAAACAAAACAAAACGTTAATGTTTCGTTGTAAGTATTATGTATTATTGTGTACTGGGAATATAGAAATGTGTATATCTCATTAGTCCAAAACCCTAACTTATATAAGAGAGAGAGTGGTCTAAATTGAAACTAATTCAACAGCTATGAAAATCCACTATGCTAATAATAATATGTGCACATGCAGCCGTACATGTGGATCTTATACCATCCCTCCTCTCATAATGATGTAAATTGGTTAGGGTTCTTAGGTAGATGGCCCCGGATCTGGAGGAACATCAGGAGGAGGCACTGGTGGATTTGTAGGTGGCACAACTTGTTCCCGTTGCACATGTATAATTTTTGAAGGATCGGGTTGAACGTCATGTCAAACTTCATAAACTTGCAGTCCTATTTGCCGTAGCACTCGATTTAGTCCTTTCCACTAAGGAAGAAGACTCTTAACTAAACCACGTACCGTAAACTTGGGAAAACAAACCAACACTAATTCATCAACCTTGTATTCTGCAAGAGGACGATGATGCAAGTTGTAACATTGTTGTTGTCCTACTTGTACGCGGCCCAAGTGTTCTGTTGATTTCGCATGAACCAATGGAAGAATGCTCGTCAGATACCGATCCCATGACCTAGCATCAGTAGCTCGTGGCAACCGAGAAGGGACCCAACTCCATCTACAACACCGGGTCATGACCATACAAGAGCTTATATGGGGAAGTACCAATGGAACTTTGTACTCCAGTGACATAAGCATATCGAAGAGACGGCAGATAACCATCCCAATCCGAATGTTGAAAGTTCACATACTTCGCGATATCCCCTTGAAGGTCTAACGAGCCGTTCACCAAACCATCTATTTGAGGATGATAAGCACTTGTGAAAGTGTGGCGTATCCCAGTCGAGATGTTAAGATGTTAAACATGAAATGCCTCAGCCATAAATGGGACCATTATCCGAGAGAATTCGCTCCGGACAAGAATGCTGAAACATAACCCGATTAAGGAGAAACTGACCAACGCAGAAGCAGTCGCACTAGCAAGAGCACCAACTTCTACCCAACGAGTTAGGTATCAAAGCAATAATAACGTACTTATTACCAGCAGTCGACCGCGGAAAAGGTCCCATCAATCAAACGCACCAACTCAAATGGATGAGAAACTGCAATTGACTCCAACCGTCCTTCCGAAGAACACGGGGGAGTATTGCGAGCTTGCACCACACACAACTATGCACATACCGAATCACATCTTCCTCGCAACTTTGGCCAATAAAAAGATCTATGCAGCTTCTCCATCACACGACGATGTCCCATGTGCCCACTGAGAACATGAGATTCATGGTAAGCGTGGAGGAAGTGTGGAACGAAGACCGAAGGTACCACCAACCGCAAATGATCATTTGGATCAGTCCCCACAAAATAAAGAAGGCCGTCCTGAAGGCGATATTGCGAATATAAATGCCTGAAAGGCAAATCATTAGCAAGTGATGCAAGATTCTCAAACCCATCATGAAGCCTTCGAATCCACGGTTCAACCTTTTGAACTTCCCGAATCTCATTTAAAGATGGCAAATTTAACTTTGCATTTTGCGGATACTAAACATCAAGCACGGCAACTGCTGATGGTACGAAATCTTCGTCTAAAAAGTCCACAGATGCTGGAACAACTAACTCCTCAGGGGCAGAAGAAAAGAGAGAAGGTGGAAGAGGAGCTCAAAAAAGAGCATTAGCATCAGCCATGGAACTCCCTGAGCGATGAACCACCTCGAAGTTGTAAATTTGAAGTTTCAAAGCCCACCGAGTAGTACGACCAATCAAATTCTTCTGCTTCAACAATGAAGTGACTATTACATTATCGCCTTCCAACAGCGTCCACAAACCATACAAGTAGGCATGGAGCTTCTCAAAACCCCAAACTACTGCTAGACACTCCTTTTTTATCGTGGAATAGTTCACCTCTACTAGATGCAATGTATGGCTGATGTATGCAATGGGATGTTGCACCGGAAAATGTAAAATAAACAAAGCAAAAAAACTATGCCTAATTTTATAAATACTAAAGTAAAAAAATTTTGACTAACATACTAGGGGAAGTACTAAGGGTTCAAGAACAATGGTTGGTTTTTGGGTTTGTAACATGTATAAAATTATGTTATAATTCATTAAAATACAGTGAGCTAACCTAAACAGGGGATCCTAGAATATGCTTTAGGTTCTTTCTGTGAAGCGGCGGAGCGTGCTCCGCAGATCCGGCGGCATGGGTTTAGCTCTCCAAGATATGGCGCTGTGCAATATCAACGGTGGCCACTCAATCTGGTGAGTGGATTCATGGTTATACACTACCCAAGAATATGCACCGATCATCATCCCAGCGAATACTACACTCGTAATGAAGCTCTCTTGTTTAGCGGACAGTTTCCACACCATCTGGACAGCAGGACCAACAAATGAGAGGAGCATCATCTCCATGGCCTTGGCCATCCATGACATGCCTGTGTACAGATTTCTATGCAATGCCAACAAGGATAAGCTGTGCAATGGGTGGTCTGAGGTCCATGGACAGGCCCCGGAGAAGACCCAATTTCGATCGTCCCAGTAGAACAGAGAGAATCAACAAGATGGTAAGATCAACCACATTTATCGATGTCCACAAGTAAGTGTGTATTGTAGATATACAAGTTACAGATTCAATTAATTATATGAAAATGTGGTGTAGATGTATATTATATAAACATAAACCACAGGGTCATCAACATATGTATATTGTGTATATAGATACACACACATAAATTCGTGTATGTATGTATACATACATGTTTCTTTTATACAAATGGATGTTTATATAAAAAGAATAGTGGAGCTTCCTGGTCGTCCTCTTGAGAAAGGGGAAGTATGCGTCAAGATGCTGGCAGCTCCTATCAACCCATCAGACATCAACAGAATAGAAGGTTGAACGTGTGTGTACCCGTAACATAGCCACTTCAGTATCATACAGTGTTCTCAATAGTGTATGTAAGTTATAATGTTGTACGCTGTACACTTTACTATGGTTTAGCATTTGATTATAATCTATATGTATTGTATGTACATACATTTTATGTGTTAGAATTGGACTGGATTTTGAGAGAGAGAGATTTATTTGCGTTTATATATATTGATTGTAAGTTTATATATATATATATATATATATATATATATATATAGATGTGGCAGACACATGTAGATATACATTATCAATGGTTTATTAATTTTACATGTTTTATAAGTTTAATTTTTTTGTCTTTTTCTTGTTTTCAGGGGTATATCCGATGCGACCTACACCTCCTGCAGTTGCCGGTGGTGAAGGTGTTGGACAGGTAGTTTCTGTTGGATCGGATGTTAAACATTTGTCAGTAGGAGATTGGGTCATTCCAACATATTCCGGAATCGGTTAGTATAATAAGTATATAATTTATATATAAATACTTTATCTTAATCCAGTTAAATAAATACATAGATAACCGAAGTTACTGAACATTATAAAACTTAGCTTTTAAGTTACACACGTATCTGTGCAGGAACGTGGAGCACACATGTGCTAAAAGAGGAGAGTGTATGGTGTAAAGTTCCTGATAATGTGCCCATGGAATACCTGGCTACCATCTCTGTCAAACCCTGCACCGCACTCAGAATGCTCGAAGATTTTGCTTCGTTAGAAGCTGGTAATTAATTAAATATTAACTTACTAAAACTTCTATTAATTGTTATTTTTGAAGTTTTACGTTTAAAAACTAATATATGTATTTATATTTGTGTGTGTGTGGCGCGCGTTTGTTGCAGGGGATGTGGTTGTTCAGAACGGGTCTACGAGTATGGTTGGACAATGTGTCATACAAATTGCACACGCAAAAGGTCTCCAGACCATCAATATTGTGCGTGAGAGGTACATAACGTATATTTTGTGTACCGACGTACACATAGTCGTATACACGTACATATAGATAGCTGTAACCTATGTACGTACGTACATAGTAGATACACACGTCTTGTAAGTGACAGTCATTACACGCTGATACATATGAATGCATATTGTGTGGTTTCTTATATAATTCGTGATTTCAGGCCAGGAATTGAAGACGCTAAGAAAAAGCTAATGGATTTAGGTGCAACGCAAGTCGTGCTTGACAGTCAATTTGATTCACCAAACTTCAAAAATATTGTGGTGAGTATTTCATATACGAACAGATGTAAGCACACACGTGTGTGTGTGAGTGTGTGGGGAGAAACCGACCCCTCCCCCACCTCCGCCTCCGGAGCCACTCACTGGAGTGGTCAAGTACAAGCTGTCCGAGTCCAGCACTCTTGTTATCTGGAAAGGGGATATAGGGCTCTGGTTCATCGATGGACAAACAGATGCAGTCGTAAGTTTTTTGTTCTTCACACACACACCCACACACTGTATGTATGGACAGTTCAGACAGTTATAATTCCTTCTATAATAAGCAAATTATCATCTAAGTCTATATATGCATTTATACGTCTTGATACGTCTTATTTGATTGTTTATTTTGCTCATTGTTTGGATGATGTTTCACTCACAGGGCCGCTTTGAATCTGGCAACATCAGAAGGCATTAAGTACATTGCCTTCCCGGCATTGTCTTGCGAGCTTTATGGGTAAAGCTCGCAACTCTCTGTCTCTCTCTCTCTCTCTCACACACACACACACACAGTACAATGGCTTTCTTTTATCTAGTTATCACACACACACACAGAGGAGAAGAACACAAGACATGTAGCTTAAAAGAACAACAGTTTTCAGCCGAGTCCTATTATATATCCTATATAGCATACATACATGTATTCTAGATGTGTATGCATTCATATATATCAGGATTGACAATATACGTATAGGCTTGTGCTTACTGCAATAATATTATAATAGCATATTTATCTATCTAGCTATACACACACACAGTATAACTGGTGAATCTTGTTTACATTAGTTTCTTTTCTTGCAGAGGCCTCGTTGATGCAGAACCTCACGCATGAAGAAACGCTTCCGAAAGGTGGACTGGTGTGTGTGAGAGAGAGAGAGGGGATTCACAGAGAGATCACCAGAAATCAATAATGTTTATTATTTTTAATTTAATTAATGAAAGTTAAAGAGTTTTTATTAAGTACAATTAAAATCAATAAATCAATCTATAAATAAATAAAATATAGAAAACAAATAGAAATTATTACTGTATAAACAAGGGTAAAAACAGGGTAAAAACAAAATATAATATTACAATGTATATTAACTATGTTAAAAAATAAACCAATGTTCACCCTTAGTATGTTAATTGTTTTTACAAAAAAAAGGCTTGTTTTCTAGTTGTTTTTTACCTTAAAAATGTCAAAAATTAGGGGTTTACATTTTTCGGTGTTGTTGGCTAGGAACACTCATACTCTCCTGCATCAATATGCCCCCAAGATCGATGTTATAAGCATCTACATGCAAGATGAAAGGACGAGTGTAATCAGGGTACGCCAAAACTGGAGAAGTCGTCAATAACCCTTTGAGATTTGCAAATGCATACTTGCAATCCTTAGATCAAACAAAAGAAGACATTGACGACTTCAACAACGCCTGCAATGGTACAATGCGATTTAAAAAGATGATCCACAAAACAGCTTAAATATTGTACCTTGCCAAGAAAGCATTACACATTGTTCACACACTTCGGTATAAGGAACTTCAAAACTGCAACAAGTTTGTCAGGATCAACTTGCAAACCTTCACGGGAATGCGATAACTAAGATAAGTGATGACCTTGGATCCAAAGACACACTTAGACGGCTTCAACTTCAAACAAACTTCTCGCAGCCAATCCAAAACCTTGCGTACATCACCAACATGCTCCTTCCAAGTTCCATCTGAGTGGATTAAAAAATTGTTAATGAAGTCAGCAGTCACCTCCGGCATATTGCAAAGAACCTCGTCCATCATATGTTGAAGTCGCTGGAGCATTACTCAAACCGAAATGAGCATTACTCAAATCGAAATGCATCACCAAGAACTCGTACATGCCAAATGGTGTCCGAAAAGCAATCTTGGGAATGTCCATGTTAGCCATCGGAACTTGCCAATATCCAAAGGCAAGATCTAACTTGGTGAACTAGCGGCTTCGCCCCAGTCGATCCAAAAGATCTACAGTATGAGGAAGTGGGTACACATCTGAGATGGTTACCTCATTTAATGGTTGATAGTCAATGCAGAATCGAACATTCCCATCTAGCTTCGTCACAAGATGAGGTTCGCACGCCCAAGGACTTCGAAATTTCTAGATAACACCCTTCTCACTCGTAAGATCTTGAGCTTCTTTGGTGACCGACGCCAAACATGTACCTTGATTGGCCTAGTATCTCCAATTGGAATAGGATGGCGTGTTGCAATCTTGGTTCTAAATGACAAGTCGAAGTTAAAAAGATCAGTATACTCCTTGAATTAATCAACAACTGCAGCACGACGATCATTTGATGAATCCAAAGAGGAAAGGAAAAATCATGAAGGGAAAATGATTAGAAGTAAGGGTGAGACAAAAGTTATGGAAGCAGAAGTGGAAGCATATGGATGAAGTGGAATAAAAAAAGAAGAATGGAAGAAAGATGAGGGAGAGTTAAACATGGAGGAGACTTTTCAAAATCACACTTGACATGATTGCGAGTCAATCAATCCACACCAAGAATAAAATGAAAAGCTTGACTCGGCACTACCCGTAAAGATTAAAGCTCAAGCTCACGATCATCCATCCCACGAACAAGCATGAGTGTGTCCGTTGCCGTACAAAATGAAGATTGGTTCTTCCACACGACGCAAATGAAGGCTGCAATGTGTAGCAACAGATTGAGAAATAAAGGACAAACTCAAACCTGTATCCACCAACATTGAAAGGAAAATAGGACATAGCGTGTAATTAAATCGAGCTTGAAAAGTGAAGATCGGATGAACTAGTGCCGAGTGAACCTTTGATGATATTCCGAAAGAAAGATGGAGGGGTCACTAATTATTCGCATGGGACCCTCTACTCGTGTAATTCGTCGTTTCTTAGAAGATCCATTGCATCAAGACCTTCCACTGCAGCAGTGCTAACCAGACGTTGTTGATGCCATGACCTCCACGCCGAAAATGGGAGACGCCAATTAGGAAATCGTTGACAACGCCAATACATGTGTCCAACCTCATCACACACCAACAACAAACTGCACGTCCATGTCCTCGTCCACATGCCTAACCTTGTGCTAGTACACGAGCAGCAATAGTTTCAACCTCCATCGGAGCAGGTCCATCCCTAACATGAAGTGGAACGAGAGAACGTGAAGGTGCAAGTGGGAGAGGTAATGACTTATACCGTTGTGCTAGCCTCAAAGCATCGTCAACAGTCATTAGAGCTAGTGCATGCACAAGCCCCACAAGGTCTTGACGAAGTGCTGGCCACAACATACCTAACTTGATGCATTTCGACATGTTAAGTTCTGCACGCAATAAAAGGCTTTGAAAACGAACATCAAACTGCATCACCAACTCAGATGGCTTCTGACAAATACGATGCAACTGCTGAAATGCATCGTCACCGTCGTCTGCATGCCCAAATGCACGTTTGAAGATCTCTGGAAGAATACTCCAATCTCCACGAGTTGCCACATCCAAACCATTGTACCACTGCAATGCCGTCCCTTGAAGACAAGTAGGAAACTCGCGCAAACATTGAACACTGTCCCACGAATGATATGTGGCAACCACGGTAAAATGGTCAAACCAATGGTACACATCATCTCTAGGATTTTCGTGAAAGAAATCTGGCCAGATGCAAGGATTTGCAATAGGAACAGGAGGAGTACCATGGGTTGTGAAAGCCACCATCAACTGAGAGTGATTATTCAGTTGCATCCAGATGGCATTCAATAACTGCATGAGTAGCTACTCCACAGACAAAGGATTTGTCTGTTGTGCATCCATGGAAAAAAAAAAAAAGAAAGGGCAAAATCTACAAGGAAAGAATAAATTTAAACAATGGAAAAGCTATATCTAGGAAGATAAAGAAGATCTAGAAAAAGACACAAATTTGAGCACTCCATAGGGACAATTAGAGGTGCCCTTCACCTCCACCATGTGAGAGCTCAGAATATAGATATGTGTATATCTCATTAGTCCAAAATCGTAACTTATATACAAGAGGGAGTGGTCTAAATTGAAATCAATCTGACAGTTATGAAAACCCACTACGCTAATAATAGTATATGCAAATGGAGCCGTACACGTGAATCTTACAGTACTTCGAAATGTCTATGTTACTTATCTAATATATCTAGGACTTGGTATTGTGGAATGCGATGATTTCGGCATATGCTTGGAATAACCAAGTGGAAGATGCTGTGGGAATATACTCAAAAATGCAGATTATTACGTACATGGCACTACTTGCGATCGTTGATGATATCAAACTTGGAAGAGTTCTTCAGAAGAGGATCCTCGATGAAGGCTTAGATAAAGATACGATTGTGTGCAACTCACTTATAATTACGTATGGAAAGTGTGGAATATGTATGCAGAGAGAAACACATAGGTATAACAATTTTTTGTATACATACTATTTATGCATGCATGCATGCATAAAACTTTACAAATTAATCAAAGTTAAGCATATCTGTTTGTAACACACACACACTCCATATTTTATACATACATGTATGTGTGTATTCATATAGAAAGCTATCTAGTAAAGTTCACTTTGGCCTTCATATATGCATACATACCTACCGATATACCCATATCATATATAATAAGTATATAACACACACACACACACCCCGGGGGGGGGGGGCCTCATAGGGATAATTAACTGAAACTGTTCCTGCTTTAAACTATATTTATATGTATGGCAGTGCATATATTCAGATAAATTCTTTGTATGTTGATGTTTATTGTGTGTGTGTGTGTGTGTAGAGGGGGGGGGGAGAGAGAATGTATGTGTATATTATATTTGTATTCAGTTGACACTGTATGTATAAATATTAAATTATACAATACATATTCTTAATTGCTTTGTTCTCTATGTGTATGTGTTTGTTTGTTTGGTTTTTCTATATCAAACGTGACGACATACTTTCATATATTATTGTAACATCTAATATTATATCAAACAGTATTATATGTATGACATATGATTAGGCACTAGAAGTGTTTGACAAGATGAAGACACGTAACGTGATTACGTGGACGAGTATAATTTCCACGTATGCAAAACAGAAAATGGTGTTGGAAGCTCGTGAACTGTTTGATGGGATGCTGACCAAAATTAGCGATCCAGATGCAGTCTCGTTTGCCACAATACTCAACGTGTTTGCTGATTCATCAGCATTAGAGCAAGGTAAAATGTATAAACGAAATCGTAATATATATATATATATATATATATATATATATAGAGAGAGAGAGAGAGAGAGAGAGAGAGAGAGTGAGATGTATATGTTAGGAATTTATGTTTGTTATGCAGGAAAAATAGCATACGAGCAAGCAGTAAAACATGGATTTGAAATGCACGAGCTTATTATAATTGCTTTAGTAAACCTGTATGGTAAATGTGGAGATCTGAAACAGGCAAGACATATATTTAACAATATAATTAAACCGGACACAGAGGTGTATAATACTATGATAGGAGGTTATGCACAGTTTGCACAGGGTAAACAAGCTGTGGATCTATTTAGGAGGATGGAAATGGAGGGTGTCAAACCTGACGGCTATACATTTGTTTAGGCGCTGGATTCTTCACACAGGGGAGAATATACTTCACATCTATGTCTGAGTATCGTAACGTAAACAAGGTACGTACGTGTGCATACTCTGTGTATTTGTATATATACTTGACGTCCATGTCCGTCTGTCTGTCTGTCTCTCTCTCTCTCTCTCTTCACACACACATACATGCACGCATGCACTATTGCTAACGTATTTATTAGTTTTAAGTATTACATAATTTATATTTAACCGTTTTAAGTTAATAATTATCAGACTTTACAACATTACGGATGTGTTGTGGATTTACTTGGACGAGGAGGCCGGCTTGAGGAGGCAGAAAAATTTCTTGAGAACATGCCTATTCAAGTAAGTCTGTATTGTAGAATAATATTAATTTATATTATGTATTTGCGTATATGCGAAATAGCCATAAAGAAATATATTATAAGAGTTAGAACGTTCAACTGTACACACACACATGCACGCACTCACACACGCACACGCAAGCTACTTTATCACATGGTATGAAGTTTTTAAAGTTTTCAATCATGTATTCATGTATTTATCTATACACACACTAGGATATTCTGATATTATAATAATATTAATTATTGATATTAAGCATGTTTATTAATAAATCAGGCGGACACAGTTGGATGGACTTCACTCCTAGGTGCATGCCGAAACCACCGTGACATAGAGCGTGCCAAAAAGATCGCTAAAAAGCTACTAGAGATTGAACCAAGTGGCACAACCGGGTAAGTTCTATGTAGCAGTAATAGAAATATTTATTCATATTTTCAACTACATTTCACTCTCCCAATATCTATGCGGAACTTGGCAAGTGGAATGCAGTAGCCAAAGTACGCAAATTGATGGCTGTACATGGTGTAAAGAAGGTACGTGTGTAGCTATGATGAAACGTTTTACATATGTGCATAATGCATCTTTCATAATAATATAGATATTATTTATCTATATGTAAATATGTGTATGAACACACACGCATGCACGGACTCAATGGATACATATACAGGAAGCTGGGGTTTAGGGTTTAGGTACATTTATCTATATGTATAATATGTGTATGGACACGCACACACGCACGCACGCGAGGCTAATGGATACATATACAGGAAGCTGGGTTAGCAATATAGAAGTGGGAGGTGTTATACACAGGTTTGTCTCAGGGGACGAATCGCACACGGAAACTGCAAGAATATACCAGGGGGTGCATTCAGAGATTAAGGGTAAAGGATATATACCAGACACAAGGACGGTAATGCATTTTGTGGAGGGTAAAGAGAAGGAAAAGTTATTATTTACACACAGTGAGAGATTAGCTATCGTTTATGGGTTGATTAGTACTGAGCAGGGTTTAACATTAAGAGTGGTTAAGAACTCAAGGGTACGTAGTGATTGTCATACTGCTACCAAGTATATATCTCAGGTTACACAGAGGAGGATCGTGGTTAGGGACTCTAGGAGGTTCCATTTGTTTGAAGAAGGCAAATGCTCATGTCAAGATTACTGGTGGTACGATAGACATACATACACACATTTGCACGCACACACACACACACACCACGTAGTGACCATGAATATGCTTGTCTTTGCAGATGGCCAATAAGCGTGTATACGTTGAACAATTTCATTAAACTAACTGGACATCGTTTACAACCTGTTAGTATCGTAAGTATAATTACACATGTATAATATGGGTCTATTTATGAGTATGGGTATATTATAAATTATATATTAAAATCGTATCACTGATTTAAAAATATCTAGTGGGATTTTTCATCTTTAAATATAAATCTCCTTTTATTAAAATTTATTTGGGATGAATTTTTCTAATTAATTCCATAATATTATTGTGTTAGTCATATATATTTTCGTTTGTTAACATCACTTTCTTTATTTGTTTATTCGATTCTAAATATATATATCATCCTAATATATATATATATATATATATATAGGTTAAATCTTATATTTACAAATCTCTTTTTATTCTTCAAATTTCTCAACTTTTTAAATAAAGTGTAATATTAAGATCTTGTAAATCTTTATTACCTATTTAATGTTTTATGTAATCTTTATTGCTTATTTATATAAATTGAACATATTAAAACGACATGTGATTTGTTCATTAGTTATTTAATGTATATAACCGTTTCTTTCTGAGTACATTTATAATATGTTTAAACATACATGTATTTATTAACTATATAAATAAAATATAGATTTACATATATAGAATGTCTATAAAGGTAATACGAACTTATCACGGAGTATATGGACATTTATTGTATTGATACACATTAATACGAGTTTTAAATAAATATATGATATTAATAAGATATTTATGTTAGGAACTATACAAAACATATGTAATTCTAATAGTCAATTATAATATAATATTGAATAAAAATTCTTAAGATGAAACATTGCATAATAATACTATAATACATTAGCATGTTATATATATTAAACTATTTTAAATTATGCATAAAATAATTGATTTTTAGGGATATGCGAGCGTAAATTTATGATGTATATTGATTTTACATTAATGTACTTTTATTACATTTCAAATATACCTTCACTCTTAAAGAATTAGTTAACACCTTAGTGTTAATGAATAAGGTCATATTTCGTAAGAAATGACAAATGTAATAATATGTTATAAAGAAATAATTAAAAAATAATTTTGATTATATGATTATACAATTGTATGTCTTATTAAGTTAATATTTAATTTCTAAAGTGGTATGTATAAAAAAGTTATTATTTAGTATAATATTGTAACAACGAAAACATAAAATGAATTACAACATATTATTGTAATGTAAATAATTTTAAAAAGTAAAATTAAAAATAACGATAAGGTGATTATTTTAAAGATTTTGTAAATGGTTTATTCTTAAGAATTTGTAAGAAGTACATGTAATTTAAATATGCACATGTTGTCAAAATTAATATTAATTACACCATATATATATATATATATATATATATAAAGAGAAAAAGAGAGAGACATATCCATGTATGCATGTGCATGTGTGTAATCGTTACATCATTCAATATAAACGAGACTATGGAAGGTATTATTTAGTTATTATATGTAATATATATTTATATGTATTATTAAGTTGAATTGTATTGTATAATTAATATGTATAATTTGTAATATATGTATTACCAAAGTGGAAAAGAAAACATCTATACATGTATTTAGTCAATTAAAGAAAAATGTATGACAATGAAGTATTAATTAAACTAATTAGTAATTAATTGATTAAATTTATAATTCAAATAAAGGAAACAAAAATGGTAAAAAGATGATAAAATAAGAAATAAAAATGAGTTGAAACAAGTTATTGAGAAATATGTAAATTATAATATAAAGTACTTGTTTTAAAAGAGAGATAAATTTTGTAAAGTAATTCATTATTGCATGTGTTAATGAGTTACTTATTTATTATTTTACATATTAAAATATAATTATTAAATGAAAGTACTTCAAAAAATTATAAAAAATGTCAAATTATACTAAATTAATTAATTTGAGATGTATCAAGAGACTCACAAGGAGTACCAACGACAACAACAATAATAATTTAATAATAATAATAATAATAATAATTTATTTTAATTAATAAATTAAATAATAAAAATACTATTTATTCATTATAATTTTGTTAATGAAATTGAACTTTATCAATTAGAACCCATGCAAAAACCAAGTAAATGTTTATTATATAATATAATGTAAAAGAAGTTAAATTATATAAAGGTATAAATTTATATAAATTCATAATTTGTTAATAAAACTTTTTAATTTATGTTGTACTAGGCAATTGATTATTAACCATGGGTTTGTGGAATAATTAATGAAGTACTTACATGGTGAATTTAATATTTATACTCGTTATGTACTTATTTATAATTTCAATTTGGAAAAATTAAAAAAAAAGTTATTCCTAACACAATTATTTAAATATAGAAATAAGATTATATATAAATAGATAGATATATGTAAATTTAAAGTTGGGCCTCTGTTAAAGAACCCACACCTGGGTCATACAAGTTGTCAAAACTCCTACAATTTAAAATATATGTATATAATATTTTATATATTTGATTGAAAAAATATTATATAAAAGGTAAAATATGTCAAACATTGATACTAAATAGTGAACACGATCGTCTTTTTTTCATGGGAATTTTATATTTTCTTCCACGTTGCTTTCCCCTTTGGCATTCCAACATTGTTTATTTGTTGTGTGTGTGTGTGTGTGTTATATAGTTGGCAAACTCACCTGTTATACCAAGTGCAGTTTTTTCTACATTTTATATTATTTTTATGTATAATGTATATATGATGTTATATATATATATATATATATATATATATACACACGTTATACCACATATATATAGAATTGTACGTACATGTATGTATATAAAAAGTACATTAATATCTTAAAGACTTGGTATTAACGGGGAAAACAAAACAAACACTAAAACATTAATATAATGGTTCAGTGTAAACTAATATATAGATATATATGTGTAAAGAGGTTTATGTTGACAATATATTAACATTTTTGAGTTTTAGGCCACTTTGTTATATTTATACCGCTTATATACCAATTTATATTGCTTACTTTATGAATCTAAAATAGCATCTATAAAATTTATAACAATCTCTGCAAAATATATATATATATGACTGGTAAATGAATGCATCATAAACATTTATTAAGAGATGTTTATATATATATTATATATGTGTGTGTGTGTTAAATGTTCACATGTATAATATTATGTTATATTACCATATGCATATATACACACCAAGTTTTATAATTTCTGATCCGTTTCCTCAATCAATTTTCCCTCCTTCTGTACTAGCACTCTCCTCTTCTCATAGTCAGTTCCAATTCCAAGATATTTATACATTTTAATATTCCTTAAAAAATGAAGAATTTCAATGCAGTTTGGAAGACAAATTAGTTTAGGCAAATTCTATAACTTTATCTCTTCACAAGGGAGTAGAATTGTGTGTGGTCCTTTAATAATGCTTCCAATTATAGACAATTACTGATACATAACCACTTAAGACCAACGAGTAATATGAAAATAAATAGCAAATATTTAAATGTGAAACTTGTAACTAAAAGATATTTAAGACTTAAAAATCCAATAGGGTTTACTCCTTTACCAACGAGGGCAAAGAACCCATTTCAAGAAGGGCCAAGTCTTCTCAGACGGTTGCATCTTAATATTGATATTTCGTTATGGATTTATTCAATGAAATTCCAACTGACTTAAACTCTTGCAGTCGCGAATATGTAAACATTGTAATTCCTGTAAAATAAAATATTTTTACTTTCAATCAATGTTAAATAATATAATAATACATAAAATTAATATATAAAGACCTAGCATGAGACTTATTTATGCATTTACATTACTGTAATATGGTATACATCTCTAAATTTTGTTAGGAAATATTAAATTTTTATAAAACTTGAAATAAAAATCATGTCTGTTCCAGATAATTGCATTGAAGTATATATCCATCGTGCAAGGGTGATCATGCATGGTGTGTATGTATGAGAGAAGAGAGAGTGTTGAAAAATTATTTTTGTAGGCATGTAAGTGTAGTTATTTAGTTCATATTTATATTGATTATTTAAAACTTAATTTAGTTTAAGTTATTTATGATATAGAATAACATTTTAGATATATATATGTAATATGCCCATATCATAAGTAATTTAATAATTTAAGTTTTCAATTCTTTAATCACATAAATTTTATGTTTAATTAAGTTTAACTAACAAGGAAAAGCACATGTACGTTATGCATGCATATGTCACTTACAAGAGAACAGTTACTATTACACTACAAGTGAAATACCAAATGTTGAACCTTTCTTAATAAAATTCTTATAATTATGTTCCACACGTATTCATTTAAACAAAAATTATACTAATTATCCGGTAGTTTCATTCATTACTTAAGATATAGGCAACCTATCCCAGCATATGTATATAATTAGATTTACCTTGACTTGAATTTGTAACAGCTGGTTGCAACATGATATATTTAATGACACTAGATCCTTGGGTATCTGAACAAAATTAAGTTTTCACAGTTATCTTGTATACTTAAAGTAGGTTATATAGTTATGAGTATATTTGTGCTATACATATAATACCCTCATCTATGTATATATATACACACACGTGTGTACCCGCTGGAGAGTAAGTACTTCAAGTTGCTGGCAGTTTGAGATAATTAGATCCATCAAACTTGGAAAAGCCCCATGTTCACAGAATGATCAAGGAAATGCTTTCCTGAGAACCCAACAAAGTTAACCGCTTTAAGTTGGGCAACTTGTTTATAGCAGGAAGTTCCAATAGAGTTTCACCTCCGTTTAAAGTTAATCGCTCTAAACGATGAAGTGATTCGAAACCATTCGGAGGGTACTTTGATGCAATATTAAGCTGTAAAGATACCAAAGATGGGAAGTTTATCTGGAATGGAACCTCTTTGAACCGAACAGTGCAGAGCTCTAAGATACGTAGTTTTTGAGTGCCATTGAGTAACCACGCAAACTTTTGTGGATCAGCTTCAACTGTTTCAAATTTTGTTGAAATATAGTAATGTTGTTTATAGTTTCCCAAACATACTTCCTCTATTGAACTATTGAAAGTTGGATTATTCAAATCTAAGGGACCACTTGTTAACCTTAAAACTTGTAAACGATTCATTTTTTCAATGTATTGTGAATTTCTCACTGGATGAATCCTCTCGACCTGATATGCAAGCAATTCAACCTATAACACTCCTGATGAGTAAAAAATGGCAATATCCTATCTAAACATTGTATATGTATTACATGATATATATCCCATGAAACTCTATAAACTACACATGCATATACTATTAAGCCGTGGTGATACATGGTGATGTATGTATGCGTGGTACATTAATACATATATAGAGTATGATACCTGTCCATGTTTTTCAGAAACCTGAAATCCAATGAGCACCACCGTCACATTCTCCAAAACAATATATTTGAAGAACCTCCAACTGATGAAGTCTACAAGCCCTTCAAGCAGATTCTCATAAGAGCACCAGCATCTAAACCAGGAGTAAGTGCTAAGTATCTTAACTGCACAAGGAGCTCCAATCCACAAATTGTTATGAACTGCCCACTCAACCATAAAAACTTCAGGTTGGAAAAGCTTTGCAAAGAGATATGCATTGGCTCCCCCAGACACAACTGCAGCACGGACAAGCGAGGCATTTCATTCGACAGAATATCTGAAACCTTTTCACCTTTCATGTCTCCCATATCTCCATAAATCACCTCCACTCCTGACGTCCGACCGCTACAACTGCCAAGTGTGAAGTATGGATGTTGTTTGTTGTCTGTTTTGATGATGTATTCTGCTAGCTCAAGCATCAATCGACTACAATCAGAATCTTTCTCAGCTAAAGATGCATCTTCCAGTGATTTCCATGCGGATAAAAATTCCCTGTGTCGATAACCATCATGTTCATAAGAGCTTACCACCAGCCACCAGTAATAGCACGGATGTCTAACATCGGTTGATCTTATAAATATGAGAGAACATTCGTATCTGTAATCCATAGCAATTTCTTCCATAGCAATACACAGGAAAAGCACCTTCTCATCGTTGCTTAAGTCGTCGTAACTCAGCTTTAGCACCTAAATATCTTTTCATGCTCATCACAATTTCCCCTCCTAATCTTTTCCAGAACATGTTCCCAATAAGTAGGAGAATACAAAGCCCCAATGTCCTTAGACATGTACCTAGCCATGATTTCCAACACTTTTGGAACTCCATAGCATTGTTCAACCATTAACTCAACATGATATCTGATATCCTCAGGAGCCTCTTCTTTCCCAAAGGCATGCAGGCAGAAGAGTGTGCGAGCATCTCCATGTGATAAAGGATTCACCTCTAGTTTTGCAATTCTATTCCTTGAGAATTGATCGAGCACGTTTGCCTTATGACTAGTGACCAGTTTCCTAACACCTTTGATGTCCACTGCCCTCAAAATATCTGGGTTGCACACATTCTCTAGTACAATAAGAGTCACCTTATTGGAAGTTCGATTTGCAAAGGTCTGGATTGATTGCGTGCCCTCTCCTACATTTGTAATCTACAGAGCGATCAATGATCAGCATTAATATATGTTATGGTACATACCTTTGAATGCCCAGGGAGCATCCGCAATTGAGAACAAATGTCCATCACCATTGATACCTCGTCCTTGCCTCGGCCAACTTCGAGATATGCAATACAACCAAAGAGTTGTCTCACCTCCTGCATCTGGAAAACGTATTGAACCAAATGCGTTTTTCCCACTCCGCTCTTCCCATGTATAAGAATCCATTCCGGTCCATGTTCATCGGCAAGCAGAGATTTCAGGGCGGAGATATACGACTCCCTTGGAACTATAGGTTTCCGCACGTCAAGCGTTGGTACCAAATAGTGACTGCGCTTATCTTCCACCAGGGCTCTCACTGCAACCAGATCAGCTTCAACTCGCTCCTTGCAGGCCAGAATCTTTCTGGATTTCAACCCTCTGAAACATCCAACAACGTTGTGCGTGCGTGTGTGTTAGAGTTAGCAAACTCACCTGTTATACAAAGTGTAGTTTTGACGTCCATCTATGGTGGCCACCATTAGCTCCTCCGAACATGTATGAACTTTTTCAACATGTTGTATTCATCAGAGCGAGGATGGAAGTCTTCCATGCGGTTTGCCACCTCAGGCAAAAGACGAAGACAATCAGAGGCATTCACGCCAGTAATAATGCTTTTCAGCTCCCATCCATTCTTTACAAAGTGGCATGCTGGAAGGATTAGAGCCGCAATTGCACCCTTCAGCGGCTCACCAATCACCGGTCCAAGGACGGCCCCGATCGATCCAGATGCAAGTGAAGTATGATCCCGGTCAACCATGGCGATAGAATTTAATTAATACAAATCATAATTAATAATCTCTCCCACACACACGCATTGTTAATATGACAATATTACACTCAGAAGAGTTTATTTACCTGTTGTAAATTTCCCCCACTCTCCTAGTCAAGTTCTAGCCAAACCTGTTAAAGCTACATTATTCGTATTAACGGTTATAAATACAGATTATTTATATGGAGAGAGTTTAAATTTTTTTTCTTTATCAAAGTTGAATATAAATAAAATTTATTAATTTATAATAAGAATAAAATATCACTATAATTTAAATTTTATATTATAATTAAATATAAATTATTTTCTTTATATTTCATTATTACATAAATTTTTCTTATAATAAATTTGATAAATAACTTTGTCATTAATATTTATTACACAATTAATTATATCCTATAACATATAAATGTGTCTGTTTTGGAACGCTGCCCCCTTGTAAAAGTAAAAGTAATTAATTAATTAGTAAATATTTAAAAAAATGTATTTAAGGAAAACTTATATATACCAAATCATAATATAGATAAATGTGTTAATCCTGAAGTATGTATATAAATCATTAAAATAACTAACTTAATTAATTATGATTAAAAGGAGGCTGGATTATGAGAATTAACCATGGTGTTTACACAAGTATATATAGCAAAAATTGTAATTCAGGTGAGTTATTTTATTTTATGTAGAAAGTGTATGTATGTATGTATAGCCAAGAAATATTTACCTGCAGTACATGCTATACATAGATGTATATGTACATCTACCATCTACCATCTACACACTAAAATAAGTGATATACGTCGCTACACATGTATGTATGTGTGTGTGTATATATATATATATATATATATATAAAAGTCACTTGGTAATTCATAAGTGAGAATTAGTGCTTATGCATTTACAAGAATTCATTTCTCTGTGGATACCTGTGTGTCCACCGAGCCTCTCGTAAGCCAGGCTTTGATTGAGCTGCAATGCACAGTCACATTGATAGACCGCGTGAGAAATTATCAACCGCACAATTTAAATATACTTTGGTCAAATCCGTATATACGGCAGCTTATGTGTATACGGACTCCAATGGATTATATTCCGTGTATACGGACTCCAATGGATTATATTCCGTGTATACGGATTCCAATGGATTATTAAATTCAGTTAGGTGCACTTCTGGTTTACAACATAAATTTTGGTTTTAAATCCTTAAAATCTTTTATTTTTAAAAATTATTTATATTTATAAACTTGTATGTGAAACTAAAATATATTATATTTATTTAGTCTTATACAACTAGTCAACAAATAAAAGAACTTTAACTAAAATAAGTTTTAAAATTTCATTTTAAAATTAAATAACAATTACAAATTTAATACTGTTCACGCTGATCGGATTAGGAACTAATTTTCATCAAATAAACCAGATTATGTATAAACATAACATTAAATATATATAGGATACTCTAATTTCTAGACTTCTTAATGTTACGCCGTTCCCAACAAACTTTTAGTGATTGTTTAAATTATTTAAAGAATATATTTTAAATTATAATTTAAACACACATATCTTAAGTTAACACAAAGAAATGCATTATACATCTGAAAGTTAAAACTATAAAAGTACTAATTTAATTTAAAGATTATTATTAATATGCATAATAGACCATTCTAATTGAGCAGAGTGTTAAGGATGCTTTACATAGTACAGTATATATACCTTGATATAAATACGAATATATCACATTCAGATGTTAAGACGTATAATATCTATGTGTTTTAAATCGTTAGAGAATATTATACTGTTATAACAACAAATTAGAAAAAGAAAGATGTATATAGCTAGATTCGTGTAACATAATGCATTAATTGTGTGTGCATTAAGAGAGAGAGAGAGAGAAAGAGAGAGAAGCCTATATCACACTATCCATGTATACATAAGAATAGTAGCCTACAAGAACACATGCACACGCACACTACATACATAGCAGCTTGGTCCAAGCTGATATCACAGCATCTATGTATACATAAGAATAGTAGTGTACAAGAACGCATGCACACGCATTACATATATAACAACTTGAAAATGTGCCTGTTTATGGGGTCCAAGTTGTCAACATGTACAATTACTTTCATTAACCAGATATATTATCTTCTGTTGTAGATACTATATGCAAATTTAGCCAGGAACATATTACCATTTTCATACGACAAAGGGATTATACACACGGAAACATATATTACACACACGGAAATAGATATTATACACACGGAAACAGATATTACACACACGGAAATAGATATTATACACACGGAAACAGATACCAATTTTCAACCTTGTTCACGTCTTTTAGGTAATGTACAAAGGCTTTGTATGCCTTGTCTCTCGTTGATATATACGATGAGTTCATGTTATAAACATGTTATTTAAAAATATATGTTAATTTTTTTGTGTTGATGTTATAATATGCATTATTTAAATAAGTTGTTGCTATAATTTTTTCTTAAAGAATAATATATATTTTAAACTTTAACACATAATTTATATTAAATTTATATAGTTCAATACAATGCATAAATTTAAGAAATAAAAAATATAATATATGTGATATATCACTTCCCCTTAGTAAATTCTCAGCAATTTAATATCTTACTATACTTAGTTATATAGGGCTGATTTGCACATGTGCTTAATTAAATTTTAAGCACGATTTAAGTAATTTTTTGCCTTCGCACGTACGTACTTAAGCTTAAAATTTTAAATATGCATACTTAAATTAAAATTTAGTTAGGCAAATTTAATTGGCACATATTTACTTAAATCTACTCACTTAACTAAATTTTAAGTATTTCAGTTTCAAAAGTTAAGAGGGGCGGTCCTTAAATCTTAATGCCCATGAATATCCTTCTAGGGTTATCCTCACTTCTAGGTTCATCCTCAGTAGGGTTCATTCACAAAGTCTCATGGCTGGTCGGAGTTTATGCATGCTAAGGTGTGGAGCATGAGGGGGCGGCCAAGGCTGGGGTTTGAAGCTTGGAGCGGGGGAATTAGAGCTTGGAACAAGTGCAATAGTTGGAGCTGCAGGCTGTGGAGGTGGAGGTGTTAAGATAAATTTTAAGTGCGAAGGTAATGGTTTTACTTAAAATTAAGATAAATAATGTGTGAATTAGGAGGTACTTAACCTAAATTTTAGGTTAAGTTTACAGCATGTGTGAATTCAAATTTCACTTAAATTTGTACTTAAATTTTTAAAATATGGACCTAAGTACATATGTGCGAATCCAATTACCTACTTTAAATTTAAGTTATTTAACTAATTTTTTTAAGTTTAAGTATATGTGCGAATCAGCCCCTAATAATATAATGTAGATTATAATAGTAAAAAAATGATGATAAGGTGATTATGTTGGGTTTCATAGTGAATTATTTTAAAATTTAGAACAATTTAAAAATGAAAAATGTAATTCTTTTGAATAAGAAAGTCCTTTAATATAATCATTTTTATAAGGTTTAAAAATAAATATTTACACATCCTTAAATAATCTCTACATTTTATAGCTTAAATGTCTTATTCATTTATAAATAAAATATTATATTATTAAAGAGAGATTAAACAAAATTAATAAGTGAGACAATAAAAGAAAGTAAATATATAGCATGTACTACAAGTAGATTCCTCGTGACATTAATAATATTAATATTAATTTTAATTTTAAAATCAAAATTTAAAACTGTTAATAATTTTTAATTTTAATGTTTAAATTAGTAGTGGAATTTATATTTAAACATAAAATTCCCACTGTTGATTTTAAAATTTAAATTAAAATATTTAAATTTTAATTATGAATTTAATTTTAAAATCAACAATATGTTTGTAATACATTATAGTATATATAAATATATGCTATATCCAATTATGTAACATAAGGGTTAAGATTAGAAAAATACACTTTCTTTTGGATTGCATACATTAATATTATTTCTTTTTACAATGATAGATTTAAATCATTAATAAAAACATTAACTCCCATAATAGACCATATATGCTTGGTATTAAAAATAATCTAATACATATGTGTATAAATTATGAATAACATTATTTTAGACATTAATTAAAATTATTAAATAAATGTTTGAATAGTAAATATTAAAAAGGTGAAAGTATTTCTAATTCTTTCACTAAGAAAAAAAGGTATTAGTATATATGCTTGTGTAAAACTAATAATAAATACCTAAATTAATTAGTGTTTAATATTTTGCTAAGAAATAAATCAGATTATATGATTATTATCATATATAAATTAAAAGATAGCATGAATAGTTGAATTAATATAAAAAAGAACTTTAAAATTTAAAAATTTAAAACTTTATAAAGTTATTTTATAATAATACAATATATAAGAAAATCATTATAAATTTGAGGAAAAAAATTTAAGTAACAACAAAAATTACTAAAATAAAATTAAGACATATTAAATTCAAGAAAATTTTAAAACAAATTAAATTCAATAAAAAAATTATATTAACTTTATTTTAGTAATTTTTATTGTTATTCTTAAAATCTTTTAGTTTTGAAAATTATTTATAAAATTAAATTATTCATAAATTAATTCAAATTTAGTTCTGAAATAAAATTGAATCTTTTTTAAAATTAATAAAAAACTATACAATTTTTTTTTATGTTTTTATATTTTAAATGAATCTTTTCTCATCATTAAAAATCATTAAATAAGTGTTTTAAAAATTAAATGTAAGCAATTACAATATACAAAAATTTATTAATTAGGATTAATTTAATTAATAATTTAATTAAAATTAATATAATAATTATTCATTCTCTCTCGAATCATTCAATTTCAACTTTTTTTAACACTACAATACATGATACAATATTAATAATAATAACTAATAATATTTAATTAATAAAATGTAACCTTGTATAAGTTGACCTTGTGTTCATGTATATATATGTATTATAATATATAAAATAAAAAGGGAAAATCATATTAAAACTTTATTACCAAATTATTAATGTCAATGCTAACTTAATAATTTATTATTATACATGACCTTATTTTTAACAATTGTACTCTTATTGATTTGAAATAATACAATATAGAAAAGGTTATTAATTTTATATACTGTTATCACTATTATGCAATCTATTCATTTTATAATTATTATGTATGACCACTTTATTAAAATATATATTCTTATTATCAATTTGTAATTGTAATCTTATAACTTAAATACAAAAAATTATACATTTATTTTATTATTTATTTCAGGTAAATATGTCAATCACATTTATTATAAATATAAATTTAAAAGAATTAAACCCACAATTTAACCTTTAATGAATATATCTATATCTATTTATTTATCTATCTTACATTACACATTATCTTATGATTTAGAATAATTAATGTATGACGAACTAATTTTTAATGAGTTTAATTATAATTAATTTATATTATGAAGGACAAAGACTAGTGGCTACTACTACTTAAATTTAACTTAAATTTATGAACATACTTAAAATTTTTTATATAGATTTGTTTCGCACTCACCTTTCAAAAATCCCTTAAAGTGTATCACTTTAAATATTTTTCATTTGCACTAACTTTTTGTTTAACATAATTTTTTATGTTATGGGTTTTAAACTTGCATTAATACTTATGTATTTAACATAAATACGCACGTGTACTTAAACTTAAATTTATATTTAAATTAAAATTAAATACATGTATTTTATTCATTAATGTATGCATATATTAGTATATATACATGACATTCATGTGTACACACACACACTATTTATATATATATTAATATTAACATATATTATGCACTATGGGTCCAAAATAAACAATTTATATGGTATGTTTAATTTTTTATAAAATTATATGCGACATGAAATATTTAAGTGACATAAAAAGATTCTATTAATATAAGTATTCTATTAATACATATATAAATCTATTAGATTATGTGTTTATATTAAATATATAAATGTATATTATTAATTAATATTTAATATTTAGATTTTATATATAAATTTTATAGAATATATCTATAATATTACTAATTATTAAGGCACCGTGTAAATATGCATGCTTTTATGTATAATTAAAAGCATCTTACATTACGTCTTTACTCAAAGGAGGGGATTGTTAAACCCGTGGTAACACATCAAAATGTAAGTATACACGTATGATCTATACAGACAGACATATATGCATGTGTATAGCTTAGTTTACCTTTTCCTAACCTCATTTAATTGATTATGTTTATTACATGGGTATATTACAAAGTTCATGTACAAATAAAGTAGCTTTGAGTTAATAGATTTATTATCTATTATACACATGCACATATAAATGTTATAGTTTAATAAAACAATGTATAACAAGAAAAGGATTTAGAAATACAATTACCATAAGATTAGCATTTAAACATTTGAAGTTTAATCAGATATAAAAATCAATTAACGGAATATGTTGATGTATAATTTAAATTGAATAAGCCTTCCTCAGTAGTATATATGCATCTGTGGCTTAAGTTTGAATTAATTTACATTAATCTAAACTTAATTAATTTGCATACCTTGTAATTTTACATTTTATTATAAATGTCATGAAACTTAACTAATATAGTTTTGTTTTAAACAGTCAATCTCAACTTGGACAAGCATAATTTTCTTTTCTTTGTTTAAATTTTTTTATGTATTTCTTTACGTATATAACATCTATTTATATATTTTATAATATTTGATGTACTAGCAATAAATGTATTCTCAAAAAAACAATTTCCACAATTATTATTTGGAAACTTAAACTATATAAAATAACGTTGTATAATGCAAAAGAAAGTGTATTATACAATATATTATTAGTTCCATGTCTTCTCATTCCACTAGATTTGATGTAGAAGTAGACAGACATGTATATACATATATTTTATATAAAGTGCGCGCACACACACACACACGCACATGTGTGTGTGTGTGTGTTTAAATGTTATTATACATGTTTTTTACACTCTAAGATTACTGAAAAACACAACATTCTGTGTATATGCACAAGCGTGTAATTATATATTTGTGGATACAGAATAATGATTCCTGTGATGCAGAGAACATGTACATACATACATACATATCTGTACATTTAACACTACAGGACGCAATTTTAACGTATACATATTAAAACGTATGTCGCTATTTAAATTATATAATTAACCTATTTAAATTTATGATAATTATCTATGTGTGTTTATTATTTATCTAAACTTTTAAAGAAGAACACCAGGGTATTCATCAAAAAATTTTAAAAAGTTTCAAGAATAATAAAATTGGAGGCGTAGCTCAGTGGTAGAGCGTTTGACTGCAGATTAGATGGTCACTGGTTCAAACCCGGTCGTTTCCTTAACACATAATTGATGACCTGCAGTCATCATAATCATTAAATAACATCATTATGTGATTGTGTGTAACATAATGATGTTATTTAATCTATAAATATATGGATAAATTAAGTCACATTCTTTAAATATTGGATAAACTAATAATCAAAAATATGTACATTTATGTACATGTGTATAGAATAATATATACATATTATTATTTAAAAATATTTAATAAGACCTAGGTATTATACTTTTTATGAATACATATAAGTATATATTATAAAATATTAAATTATTAATTTTATAAATCAATTATGAATTTTAAAAGACGAATATGTACGATTAACAGACTGGTTAATATATATGTATACACACACACACATATATATGTATGTGTGTGTGTGTATGTATATAAACACACACATGCACACAGAGTTGCTTGGAGTGTACCAGATTGGTTAAGTAAAACTAATATAAAGGAATACTACTTGAGGAATATTGTTCAAGAATTATAATGTTAATTTCAATATAAAATTTCAGTTTTCATATCATATTCTAAATTTCGTTTTACATTTTAAATTTATTTATAATGCTTAGAAATATTTTATTATTTGAAGTATACACGTGATTTCACGTAAGAAGACTTTTGTGTTATTGTAATACGTCTATTTGTTTCATACATACATAACATATGAGTTCTCTTCCATATCATCCTACGATACAAAGTACACAAAAAATGTATGTTTACACGTATATAGAAATTTTAAGATATATTAAAAAATGTCTATTGCTTTAAGATTTTAAATCAAGTAAAATGATTAATATTTTAATTTTATTTACTTCAGAATCGTTCAATCCTAGTGCTTACTTTTGGTATGACGTTATATTTACAATATGTTTATATATAAATATACAAAAAACCCAAAAATCTCGTTTTTAACTACATTTCAAAATGAAAATTATATCAAAAAGGAAATTTAATATTTTCATTCTTAAGATAAACACCGAATATTCTTATATTAAATATTATATAATTATTAATAAGTAATAAATAAATTATTAAAATTACTAATATTATTGTTTGGCCCATTTTGTTTGAGAGTGCCGTGTTAAGGCATTTATTTTCATATGACGTGGTTCGAAGTCTTCTGTGTGGGTATATATATATTCACACAGAACGAATGTGCCATGGTAACAATATTCAATGCATGCAACTCTCCAGCCGTACTACACGAGGGCAGAATGATCCACTCCTGCATCTCCCAGTACGGACTCGACTCGGACATTGTTGTACGGAACTTGATGATCAGCATGTACGGACGGTGTGGTACAGTATATTTTTTGAATTTAACTTAAGATATGAATGGTTGTGATCGCTTGTACAAAATTTAAAAATAATCCAAACACATACATACGTAGGTATATACATATACACAGGCCTTGAATTTTGGGCGTGTTATTGGATATTTATGTGCGGAAATAACATATTACAATATTTTCTTACAGAATCTGCCAGGAGGATATTCGATTAAACTCTCTTTAAGGTGCTTGCATGGTGTATGTGTGGTCTACGTGTATAACTAAAGAATCATATACACGCACACACACAAAAAAACAAAACAAAACAAAACGTTAATGTTTCGTTGTATGTAAGTATTATGTATTATTGTGTACTTCGAAATGTCTATGCTACTTATGTATGCGTGTGCAAATGTACATAGATACTAATATATCCTTTAAGGACTTGGTATCGTGGAATGCGATGATAACAATGGACAGATGGAGCAAATACCAAGAAAACTACAATGTTTAAAAAGTTGAAGAATAAAGGCATTCATTCATGGCATAGAATGATTGGATATTGCATGAAAGATTGCAATGAACCACACTTCAAGTTTGTTCAGGTATTTTATTTCCTTCTTGTATTGTGTTAACATTAAAAATTTTGCAGAAAACATTACCGACGAAGATTTTGACCTAGGAAACATTGAGTATATCAAGTTCGGTGCATCAGATTTAAAGAATCACGTTTGTGTATCTACAAACAACATCTTTGATCGGGTGAGACATTTCAAACTTAGACACATGAAAAAGCAAATTGGTGTGGACTTTTGTTTAGCTCTTACTTGCATGTTGAGGAGTGGCAGTTTTTATCTTGCAGCAAGTTGGGTTACACCTTATCAAGGAAGAGAAATGGATTTAGATAGAGCAGAAGCAGTCTGGAGAATAATGGATGATCCTTTAAGCACGACTGAAACTGATGTGAGAAAGATCTTCTTTACTAGTACTTCTACAAAGAGGTACTTTGATTTTAAAGAGATAGAAGATCAAGGGTTTGAGAGAGAAAAGATACGAGTGTCTAATAAGAAGCCGAAGCTTAGAAAAGAGTTTATTTCACTTTATAACTCTTCTACGTCAACCAATTCAACACCTACGTCAAAACATCAAGTTGATGAAGCTGGACCGTTAAATACAGGTCAAACATAAAGTAAGTAAAAACATTTATATTTAATTTAATTTTCTAAAACTCAAATCAAACTAATCCATAAACTTTTTTTTTAGTTCAACCGGTTGGATGACACGTTATTAATTTTTAAAGTCTGAAGAGGCCAAATATGAATATGTCTTAAATTAATATGTCACCAAATCTAGTGAAAAAATAAATAATTATTAGGTTAATTAAACCTTAACCTAAATTAAATTAAATTTTAAAAAATAAAAAATAAAATTAAGATTTTAAAATGTTGCATCGTTTTGCACATGGACGTTAGGTTTTTAAAATATAGTTACTCCGAAAAAAAAATTAGGTCGGCTTTGGAAAAATAATAATCTACATAACATGTTAATAAGTAAAAATGTACATGGAAATTTTTTAAATCAAAAATTAAAATTAAAGAATTAAATTTTAATGTTTTACCATTAACATTGTCAATGAAGATATATATGTAGCATTACCATACAGGTTTATTAGAAAGTAATGTATTGAAATATGAAGTTAATGAAGTTGAACCGTCGAATATAAGTTAAATATTAAATAATTAAAAACATTTATGTTTGATTTTATAATTTTTTAAAACTCAAGTCGAACTAATTTGTAGTTTTTTTTTTCTAGTTTTATCGGTTAGATGATAAGTTATTAATTTTTAAAGTTTGAAGAAGCCAAATATATACTAAAATAAAAAATAAAAAATTAATATGTATATGTATATAATACTTTATATATCTGATTGAAATTATATGAAAGGTAAAATATGTTAAACATTGATACTAAATAGTGACCATGGTCATTTTTTTTTCATGGCAATTCTCATATTTTCTTCCACGTTACTTTCCCCTCTGGCATTCCAACGTTGTTTGTTTGTTGTGTATGTGTGTGTGTGTGTTATATAGTTGGCAAACTCACCTATTATACCAAGTGCAGTTTTTCTATTAATATATAATGTATATATGATGTTATATATATATATATATATATGTTATACCGCATATATATAGAATTGTATGTACATGTATGTATATAAAAAGTACATTAATATCTTAAAAGACCTGGTATAAGGGGGAAACAAAACAAACACTAAAACATTAATATAATGGTTTAGTGTAAATTAATATATAAATATTTGTGTGTGTGTGTGTGAAGAGGTTTATGTTGATAATATATTAACATTTTTGAGTTTTAAGCCACTTGGTTATATTTAATTACATATACCGCCTATATACTCTATGAATCTAAAATAGCATTTATAAAATTTGTAGCAATCTTTGCAACACACACACACACACATATATATATGACCGGTAAATAAATGCATCATAAACATTTATCAAGAGATGTTTATTATATACACTATATTGTGTGTGTATTAAATGTTCACATTAATATACATATACATTACCATGTGCATATATACACACCAGGTTTTATAATTTTTAATCCATAAACATCGTAACTAAAATGGGAATGATACATGAAAATGGAAATATTAAATAAATTTTTAATTAATACTTATGTATTAATTATTAATATTTTAAATATATATTTTAAAAAATATTCTTTCTTAAATATATATTGTTTAAAAATTATTTTTTATATTAAAAATTGCTAATTAAATAATTAAAATTATTAATTATTTTAAAAATAGGACTATAAATATTCCCATTTTAATTACAATATTTATAATCTGTTTTCTCAACTTTTTCCCTCCTTCCGTACCAGTACTAGGACAGTTAGATATTTAAATAGTCTTCAAGGAACAAAGAATTTCAATGCAGTCTGGAAGACAAATTAGTTTAGGTAAATTCCATAAGTTCATCACTTTCAAGTTCACAAGGGAGTAGAATTGTGTGTGGTCCTCTAATAATGCTTCCAATTGTGGACAATCATAAATACTTAACTGCTTAAGACCTGTGAGCAATGTGATAATGAATGGTAGATGTTTGAATGTGAAACTTGTAACTGTAAGATTTTTAAGACTTAGAAATCCAGTAGGATTTATTCCTTCCCATACCAACGAAGGCAAAGAACTCATTTCAAGCCGTCTTTCAATATGAATTTGTTCAATAAAATCCAACTGATTTAAACTCTTGCAGTCATGAATCCTTACAGAATACAATTCCTGTAAAATAAATATTTTTACTTTCAATCAATGTTAAATAATATAATAATACATAAAACTAATATATAAAGACGTAGCATGAGACTTGAAATATTCATGCATTTACATTACTATAGTATTGTATACATCTTTAAATTTTGTTAAGAAATATTAAATTTTTATAAAACTTCATTCCATCGTGCATGGGTATAATAATGAGTATTAAAATAATTAAAACCTTCAAGCTATGCATGCAAGTGTAGTTATTTAATTCATATTTATATTGATTATTTAAAAACTTAATTTAGTTCAAGTTATTTATGATATAGAATAACATTTCCGATATACATAACATCATAAGCAATTTTAAGTGTGGAACTTTGATCATATCAATAATTTAGGTTTTCAATTCTTTAATCACATATCTTATGTTGAATGGAATTGAACTAACAAGGAAAAACACATGTACATTATGTATGCATATGTCACTTACAAGAGAACAGTTACTATTACATTACAAGTGCAATACCAAATGTTGATACTTTTTAATAAAATTCTTATAATTATGTTCAACACGTATTCATTTAAACAAAAATTATATTAATTATCCGGTAGTTTCATTTCATTACTTAAGATATAAGCAACCTAACCCAACATATGTATATAATTAGATTTACCTTGACTTGAATTTGTAACAACTGGTCGCAACATAATATATGTAATATCGGTGGACCCTTGGATATCTGAATAAATTAAGTTTTCACAGTATTATGAAAATGTTTTACTTTAAAGTTATCTTGTATACTTAAAAGTAGGTTATATAGTTATGAGTATATTTGAGTGTATTTGCTTTATCTGCTATACACATAATACCCTCGTCTATGTATATATATACACACACGTGTGTACCTGCTGGAGAGTAACTACTTCAAGTTGCTGGCAGTGTGAAATAGTTAGAGACTCTAATTTTGGAAAAGCCCCATGTTCACTAAAATTTAAGTTGGGCAACTTGTTTATAACAGGAAGTTCCAATAGAGTTCCACCTCCGTTTAAAGTTAATTGCTCTAGATGATGAAGTGATTCGAAACCATTCGGAAGGTACTTTGATGTAGTATTAAGCTGTAAAGTTACCAAAGATGGGAAGTTTATCTGGAATGGAACCTCTTTGAACCGAATAGTGCAGAGCTCTAAGATACGTAGTTTTTGAGTGCCACTGAGTAACCACGCAAACTTTTGTGGATCAGCTTCAACTGTTTCAAATTTTGTTGAAAAATAGTAATGTTGTTTATAGTTTCCCAAACATACTTCCTCTATTGAACTATTGAAAGTTGGATTATTCAAATCTAAGGGACCACTTGTTAACCTTAAAACTTGTAAACCATTCATTTTTCAATGTATTGTGAATTTCTCACTGGATGAATCCTCCTCGTGATATGCAAGCAATTCAACCTGTACATACACTCCTGACGAGTAAAAAATGGCAACGATGATGAGCAATATCCTATCTAAACATTGTATATGTATTACATGGATATATCCCATGAAACTCTATAAACTACACATGCATATACTATTAAGCCGTGGTGATACATGGTGATGTATGTATGCGTGGTACATTAATACATATATAGAGTATAATACCTGTCCATGTTTTTCAGAAACCTGAAATCCAAATGAGCACCACCGTCACATTCTCCAAAACAATGTATTTGAAGAACCTCCAACTGATGAAGTCTGCCAAGCCCTTCAAGCAGATTCTCATAAGAGCACCAGCATCTATAACCAGGAGTAAGTGCTAAGTATCTTAACTGCACAAGGAGCTCCAATCCACAAATTGTGAACTGCTCACTCAACATAAAAACTTCAGGTTGGAAAAGCTTTCCAAAGAGATATGCATTGGCTCCCTCATACGCAACTGCAACACGGACAAGCGAGGCATTTCATTTGACAGAATATCTGAAACCTTTTCACCTTTCATGTCTCCTGTGTATCCATAAATCACCTCCACTCCTGACGTCCGACCGCTACAACTGCGAAGTCTGACGTATGGATGTTTGTCTATTTTGATGATATATTCGGCTAGCTCAAGCATCAATCGACTAGGAAAATAATCTTTCTCAGCTAAAGATGCATCTTCCAGTGATTTCTGTGCAGATAAAAATTCCCTGTGGTATAATCATCATGTTCATACGAGCTTAACACCAGCCACCAGTAATAGAGCGGATCTCTAACATCGGTTGCTTTTAGAAAACTGACAACATACTTGTCACTGCCTTCCATAGCAATGCATAGGAAAAGCACCTTCTCATCGTTGCTTAAGTCGTCGTAACTCAGCTTTAGCACCCTAAATATCTTTTCGTGCTCATCACAATTTCCCCTCCTAATCTTTTCCAGAACATGTTCCCAATAAGTAGGAGAATACAAATACCCAAGTCCTTAGACATGTACCTAGCCATGATTTCCAACACTTTTGGATTTCCATAGCATTGTTCAACCATTAACTCAACATGATCTCTGATATCCTCAGGAGCCTCTTCTTTCCCAAAGGCATGCAGGCAGAAGAGTGTGCGAGCATCTCCATTGATAAAGGATTCACCTCTAGTTTTGCAATTCTATTCCTTGAGAATTTGAGCACGTTTGCCTTATGACTAGTGACCAGTTTCCTAACACCTTTGATGTCCACTGCCCTCAAAATATCTGGGTTGCACACATTCTCTAGTACAATAAGAGTCACCTTATTGGAAGTTCGATTTGCAAAGGTCTGGATTGATTGTATGCCCTCTCCTACATTTGTAATCTACAGAGCCATCATAATCAGCATTAATATACATGTTAATATATATATGGTACATACCTTTGATGCCCAGGGAGCATCCGCAATTGAGAACAAATGTCCATCACCATTGATACCTCGTCCTTGCCTCGGCCAACTTCGAGATATGCAATACAACCAAAGAGTTGTCTCACCTCCTGCATCTGGAAAACGTATTGAACCAAATGCGTTTTTCCCACTCCGCTCTTCCCATGTATAAGAATCCATTCCGGTCCATGTTCATCGGCAAGCAAAGATTTCAGGTCGGAGATATACGACTCCCTTGAACTATAGGTTTCCGCACGTCAAGCGTTGGTACCAAATAGTGACTGCGCTTATCTTCCACCAGGCTCTCACTGCAACCAGATCAGCTTCAACTCGCTCCTTGCAGGCCAGAATCTTTCTGGATTTCAACCCTCTGAAACATCCAACAACGTTGTGCGTGCGCGTGTGTGTTAGAGTTAGCAAACTCACCTGTTATACAAAGTGTAGTTTTGACGTCCATCTATGGTGGCCACCATTAGCTCCTCCGAATCATGTATGAACTTTTTCAACATGTTGTATTCATCAGAGCGAGGATGGAAGTCTTCCATGCGGTTTGCCACCTCAGGCAAAAGACGAAGACAATCAGAGGCATTCAGAAGATAAGCTCAGCATATTACTGGCGACAAAGTGGCATGCTGGAAGGATTAGAGCCGCAATTGCACCCTTCAGCGGCTCACCAATCACCGGTCCAAGCACGGCCCCGATCGATCCAGATGCAAGTGAAGTATGATCCCGGTCAACCATGGCGATAGAATTTAATTAACTACAAATCATAATTAATAATCTCTCCCACACACACGCATTGTTAATATGATGACAATATTACATTCAGAAGAGTTTATTTACCTGTTGTAAACCACTGTCTTAGTCAAGTTCTAGCCAAACCCTGTTAAGAGTTACATTATTCGTATTAACGGTTATAAATGACACAGATTATTTATATGGAGAGGAGTTTAAATTTTTTTCTTTATCAAAGTTGAATATAAAAAAATTTTATTAATTATAATAAGAATAAAAATATCACTATAATTTAAATTTTATTTTTGATTAAATATAAATTATTTTCTTTATATTTCATTATTAATCATGAATTTTTCTTATAATAAATTTGATAAATAACTTTGTCATTAATATTATTATTACATAATTAATTATCCTATAACATATAATGTCTGTTTTGGGAACGCAGCCCCCTTGTATTAGTAATAAGTAATTAAAATTTAATTTAATTATCTAGTAAATATTAAAAAAATGTATTTAAAAAAATTATATGTACCAAATCATATATATAGAGATGAAATGTGTTAATCCTGAAGGTCTTTTTAATTATATCTTCTAAATGTAACTAACTTAATTAATTATGATTAAAAGGGGGCTGGATTATGAGAATTAACCATGGTGTTTACATAAGTATATATAGCAAAAAGTTGTAATTCAGGTGAGTTTTTTTTTAATTCTTTATGTAGAAGTATATGTGTATGTATGTATGGCACAATAGCTTTACCTGCAGTACATGCTATACATAGATGTATGTGTAGATCTACCATCTACACACTAAAACAAGTGATATACGTCGCTACACATGTATATACATACATGTGAATTCTCTCTCTGGATACCTGTGTGTCCTCCAAGCCTCTCGTAAGCCAGGGTTTGATTGAGCAGCAATGCTCTTCTAACATAGTCACATTGATAGACCGCGTGTAAAATTATCAAGTGGCTGATTTTGTACAATATTTAAGTATACTTTCGTCAAATCCGTGTCTGTGTATATTCCATGTGTACGGACTCCCGTGTATGGGACTCCAATGGATTATTAAATCCAGTTAGGTGCACTTCTGGTTTTTATATGTTTACAACATAAATTTTGGTTTTAAATCCTTAAAATCTCTTATTTTTTAAAATTATTTATATTTATAAACTTGTATGTGAAACTAAAATATATTATATTTATTTAGTATTATCTTTTCTAATTTATTTTGATTTCATTAATTGTGTTTAATTTGTGTTTTTCTTTAAAATTTAGTGAGTTATTAAATATTTTTATTTTACTATTTTATGTTCATTTTGTTTGAATATAATTTTATAAAAGACACATCATGTTACATACATGGAGATTTTATTTGGGAAGTCGAACTTATTTTTTTATTATAGTTTTAATTGAAGATTCTTTTTAACTTAAATAAAAGAATTTCTATTTCTATTTAATATTAATTTTTTTTATTATTAATTTATATAATATATATGTACCTACTTATCAATATGTATTAATGTGATAGTATATAATACATAATAATAAACATTTATACATATTAAAGTACTACATATGATATATACTTTGTACATAATATTTTAAAATTCAATCATATATAATTTTAATATTTTTAATATAAACCTTTTGATTTTGTATACATTTAATTTTTATGTTTCGCTTTGAAAAACACATTATTTGAGAAGAATTATTTTATTTTATTTAAAATTATATTATTAAAATATTTTTTTTATAAATGATTTATAATTAAGAATTATAAATATTCATTACTTGAAAAGTATAAAATATCTTTAATATATACAACATTCACATCATAATTCTATATAATTTGAGTGGTCATATTACTTATTATCTTATTATAATATTATATTTTATATAATGTTATCTTTAAGATGAGAATATTATATTATTTTTATTATTTATTAAATTGAATTTATTATAATTAAACAAGTAGATAAAATTGTATGCATGATTTATTATTTATTTATGTTAATGATATATACATTTGTAATTATTTAAATTTATGTAATTTTAATAATGGTTTTGTTATTAAATTTATTATATTTTTAATCTTAATAAAAATTATAAAAATTTCTTTTGTACATTAAACAATTATTCTTCTTTGTAAAAACTATACAATATTAAATAATTTATATGAATGTTTTAACTAAAATAACATTAAAATAAAAATATAAGCATTAAAGATATTGTTAATAATGAAGTATGTTAAAGAATTATGAATTTGTTAAATATAATATTATAAATTTTACACTTATTAACATTATGAATTTAAATATCCATCTTATAATTTATTATTATATTATGATCTTATCTTGTAAATTTATTTTTTATATATTTTGAAATTAAAATTTTCAAAATTGTATATTTATTTTTTTATCATTTATCTTGTCATTTAAAATAACTTATCTTAATTATTATATATATATATTAAAAAATATGGATTTAAATATTTTATAAATAACCTTATTAAACTTTAAGCAAGTCCATACATATATAGATTGCTATAAAAAAAATATTATTTCTTTTTTGAATGAAATATGTTATTGTTTAAATGTTTATATTTTAAACATTTAATTATTAATTTATTTTTTAAAAATAGACTTTTGATCTAAATGTGTAAATTTAACATAATTTTAAAATTATTATATAATGTATATAAAATACTTTATACTATTACTATAATATATATAATTAATATTACATAGTATGTAGATTAAGTAGTTTATATGAATATTAAATTATAGTTATTTAAATTATATTATGTACATATTCAAAACAATAAAAAGAAACTTGACAATGAAATTAATTTAACAAATTAAATAGTTATATATTACTTTAAATTTTATAATTATAAATCAAACCTCAAGCACTAATTGAAAAGTATGGAAAGCAAATTGAATTATATTTTTATTTAAATTTCATAATTTAGTTATAATTTTCTTCATTTTTATTTAAATCTATGATTTTCTTTTTTCAAAATTCAAATATAAATCTCATTTCCACCTTAAAAGATGTCGATATATGATATATTCTTGATGTTATTTCTTAAATAAATAATATATTTTTTTAATTGTTTTTTCTATTTAAGAAATAATATTAAAACATATTCCATATATATAATTTAAGTTACATAGAGTAAAAAGGCGATTAGTCATCGCATACAACAATTTCCTTATATCTGAAATTTACATGTAATGATAAATATATAATATATATATATAAAGTGTGTTTAACGACAATTCCAGAGAATATACTTTGTATATACTCAGAATTAGGTTTAGGGTTTTAGGGTTTTAGGGTTTATGCTCAGTGCGGTAAGTAGATAGTCTTGCTGGTGTCTGCGTGTGTGTGTTTCAGTGAACAGAACACAGCATTGAAATTTAGGGCTGTTCCGGTGCTCAATGTGAGAAGAAGCAGGTTACAGGGAAGAGTTTGTAAATGGCGCTTCATGCATACTGTGAGGATATGTACGGAGAGGGAGGAGGTAATTGCGTATAACCGAGTTGGAAAAGCAGTCGCGGGCAGGGGATGTGTTGAGGTATGTGAAGCTCTTACAATGGTGTGCAAATTCAAGAGCATTACTAGAAGGGAGAAGAATACATATGCAATTATCCAAGCACGGCCTATTACTACAAGGTAAACAATGATAAGTTATCATATATATATATGTGTGTGTGTGTGTGTGCATGTGCATGAATGTATTTATATGTACTTATGAATAATGTGATTAAGAATACACAGATTAGAGATAGAACACACGGGTATATTGGTTAAATTGTGTATACCCATATGTAAGTGCGTATGAACAAATGTAAATAATTCAGTGTTTTCTTCATGTAAGTGCAAATGCAGAATACTTATGGACTTTTATATCTGTGTTATACATATATATAACGGGATACGCACATATCTGAGCAAAACAAGGTTTATTGAAATCACTAACATGTCTGTTCATATACACCACACATGCATATATAAGCAAACTATGTGAAGTTACTGCTATACACTATAAAAGATCTAAGTGTAATGCAATTACACACACATCATTCTTTCCGGAAAGGGATTTTCATGGAAACTAGTGTGTGTGTGTGTCTCTCTCTCTCTCTCTCTCTCTCTCTTCTCTCTCTCTCTCTCTATATATATATATATATATAATATAGAGAGAGAGAGAGAGAGAGAGAGAGAGAGAGAGAATACATAAATATGTGTGTGTGTATTACCTGAATTGTTAACTATATATATTATATATATAAAAGTTTTGATAGGTTTATGCAGCTTATTGGTGTAAGAGCGAACAAATGTGCCATGGTAACAATACTCAATGCATGCAACTCTCCAGCCGTACTACACGAGGGCAGAATGATCCACTCCTGCATCTCCCAGTACGGACTCGACTCGGACATTATTGTACGGAACTCAATGATCAGTATGTACGGATGGTGTGGAGATGCAGCATCTGCCAGGAGGATATTCGATGAGACTCTCTTTAAGGTGTTTGCATGGTATATGTGTGGTCTACGTGTATAAATAAAGAATCATACACACACACGCACAAAAAAAAAAAAAAAACGTTAATGTTTCATTGTATGAAGTATGTGTGCATTATGTATTATGTATTATTGTGCACTTCGAAATGTCTATGCTACTTATGTATGCGTGTGCAAATGTACATAGATACTAATATATAGGACTTGGTATCGGGGAATGCAATGATTTCGGCATACGCTCGGAATAACCAAGTGGAAGATGCTGTGGGAATATACTCAAAAATGCAGATTAAGGCAGATGAGATTACGTACGTGGCACTACTTGCGATCGTTGATGATATCGGACTTGGAAGAGTTCTTCAGAAGAGGATCCTCGATGAAGGCTTAGATAAAGATACGACACTTATAACTATGTATGGAAGGTGTGGAAGACATTCGGAAGTATGTATACAGAGAGAAACACATAGATAAAATTTTTTGTATACATAATATTTATGCATGCATAAAACTTTACAAATTAATCAAAGTTAAGCATATCTGTTTGTAACACACACACACACTCGCATATTTCATACATACATTATGTGTGTATTCATATGTTTTTTTGTTCGGTTTTTCTATATCAAATGTGACGACATACTTTCATATATTATTGTAACATCTAATATTATATAAAACAGTATTATATGTATGACGTATGATTAGGCACGAGAAGTGTTTGAGAAGATGAAGACACGTAACGTGATTACGTGGACGAGTATAATTTCCACGTATGCAAAACAGAAAATGGTGTTGGAAGCTCGTGAACTGTTTGATGGGATGCTGACCAAAATTAGCGATCCAGATGCAGTCTCGTTTGTCACAGTACTCAACGTGTTTGCTGATATCAGCATTAGAGCAAGGTAAAATGTATAAATGAAATCGTAATATATATATATATATATAGAGAGAGAGAGAGAGAGAGAGAGAGAGAGAGGAGAGAGAGAGAGAGATGTATGTATATGCTAGGAATTTATGTTTGTTACGCAGGAAAAATAGCATACCAGCAAGCAGTAAAACATGGATTTGAAATGCACGAGCTTATTATAACTGCTTTAGTAAACCTGTATGGTAAATGTGGAGACCTGAAACAGGCAAGACATATATTTAACAAAATAATTAAACCGGACACAGAGGTGTTAATACTATGATAGGAGGTTATGCACAGTTTGCACAGGGTAAACAAGCTGTGGATCTATTTAGGAGGATGGAAATGGAGGGTGTCAAACCTGACGGCTATACATTTGTTTATTTGCTCCTTGGGTGTAGTCACGCTGGATTCTTCACAAAGGGGAGAATATACTTCACATCTATGTCTGAGTATCGTAACGTAAACAAGGTACGTACGTGTGCATACTCTGTGTATTTGTATATATACTTGACGTCCATGTCTGTCTGTCTGTCTGTCTGTCTCTCTCTTCACACACACATACACAACGTATTTATTAGTTTTAAGTATTACATATTTATATTTAACCGGTTAATTAGTTTTAAGTTAATAATTATCAGACTTTACAACATTATGGATGTATTGTGGATTTACTTGGACGAGGAGGCCGGCTTGAGGAGGCAGAAAAATTTCTTGAGAGCATGCCTATTCAAGTAAGTCTGTATTGTAGAATAATTAATTTATATTATGTATTTGCGTATATGAGAAATAGCCATAAAGAAATATATTATAAGAGTTAGAACGTTCAACTGTATTTGTGTTATGTATTACACACACACACACACACACACGCGAACACGCACACGCACACGCAAGCTACTTTATCACATGGTAAGTTGAAGTTGTTAAAGTTTTCAATCATGTATTCATGTATTTATCTATACACACACTAGGATATTCTGATATTATAATAATATTAAGCATGTTTATTAATAAATCAGGCGGAAACAGTTGGATGGACTTCACTCCTAGGTGCATGCTGAAACCACCGTGACATAGAGCGTGCCAAAATGATTGCTAAAAAGCTACTAGAGATTGAACCAAGTGGCGCAACCGGGTAAGTTCTATGTAGTAGTAAGAAGTTAATAAGAAATATTTACATATTTTCAGTTACATTTCACTCTCCAATATCTATGCGGAGCTTGGCAAGTGGAATGCAGTAGCCAAAGTACGCAAATTAATGGCTGAACATGGTGTGAAGAAGGTACATTTATCTATATGTATAATATGTGTATGGACACGACGCACGCACGCGAGGCTAATGGATACATATACAGGAAGCTGGGGTTAGCAATATAGAAGTGGAGGTGTTATACACAGGTTTGTCTCAGGGGACGAATCGCACACGGAAACTGCAAGAATATACCAGGAACTGGAAAGGGTGCATTCAGAGATTAAGGGTAAAGGATATATACCAGACACAAGGACGGTAATGCATTTTGTGGAGGGTAAAGAGAAGAAAAGTTATTATTTACACACAGTGAGAGATTAGCTATCGTTTATGGGTTGATTAGTACTGAGCAGGGTTTAACATTAAGAGTGGTTAAATTAAGGGTATGTAGTGATTGTCATACTGCTACCAAGTACATATCTCAGGTTACACAGCGGAGGATCGTGGTTAGGGACTCTACGAGGTTCCATTTGTTTGAAGAAGGCAAATGCTCATGTCAAGATTACTGGTAGTACGTATAGACACACACACACACACACACACACCGTAGTGACCATGAATATGCTTGTGTTTGCAGATGGCCAATACGCGTATATACATTGAACAATTTCATTAAACTAACTGTACATGGTTTACAACATATTGTTATTGTAAGTACAATTACACATGTATAATATGTATGGGTATATTATAAATTATATATTAAAATCGTATCACTGGTTTAAAATATCTAATGGGATTTTTCATCTTTAAACATAAATCTCCTTTTATTAAAATTTATTTGTGATGAATTTTTCTAATTAATTCCATAACATTATTGTTTTAGTCATATATTTTCGTTTGTTAACATCACTTGTTTATTCCATCCTAAATATATATATTTCATCCTAAATATATAATAGGTTAAATCTTATATTTACAAAACTCTTTTTATTCTTCAAATTTAACTAACAAAATAACTTTTAAATAAAAGTGTAAGATTAAGTGATCTATTGCTTATTTGATGTTTTGATCATGTAACCTTTGTTGCTTATTTATATAAATTGAACATATTAAAAGAATGTTTATATATATAGTAAGATATTTAACACAAAACATATGTAATATTAACAGTTAATATAATATAATATTGAATAATAATGGACAACAATAGTATAATACATTAGCATGTTGAGCATAAAATAATTGATTTTTGGGATATGTGAGCATAACTTTATGATGTATATTGATTTTACATTAATGTATTATTACATTTTAAATATACTTTCACACTTAAAGAATTAGTTAACATCTTAATGTTAATGAATAAGGTTATATTTCATAAGAAATGACAAATGTAATAGTATATTATAAAAAAATAATGATTAAGTATTAGCAAAAATAGCTTTTATTATATGATTATATAATTATATGTCTTATTAAGTTAATATTTAATTTCTAAAGTGGTATAATATAATTTGTAACAATTAGAACATAAAATGAGTTATAACATATTATTGTAATATGAACTATTATTTTAAAAAATTTGTAAATGATTATTTTCAAGAGTTTATAAGAAGTACATATAATTAAATATGCACATGTTATTAAAATTAATATAAATTATGACATATTAATATCAATTTGTTAAAATGTGTATTGATTACACCATATGTGTGTGTGTGTGTGTAATCATTTATCATTCAATGTAAACTACACTATGGATGGTATTATTTAATTAATATATGTAATATTAAGTTGGATTGTATTGTATAATTAATATATATATTTTGTAATATATATATTACTAAAGTAGAAAAGAAAACATTTATTAACGTACTTAGTCAATTAAAGAGAAATGTTTTATTGTTATATGTGACAATAAAATATTAATTAAATTAATTAATAATTAATTGATTAAATTTATAAGTTTAAATAAAGAAAACAAAAAATGATAAAATGAGAGATAAAATGAGTTGAAACAGATAAATATGTAAGTTATAATATAAGGTACTTGTTTTAAATAAGAGATAAATTTTATATTTTAAATAATTCATTATTGCATGTGTTACTGAGTTACTTATTTATATTTTATATATTAAGATATATTATCAAATGAAAGTACTTTATCCACATATACCGCATATATAAATAGATACATACAATTTTTAAAAAAGTACATTAATGTCTTAAAGACCTGATATTAAGGGGGAAAAAAACAACACTAAAATATTAATATAACAGTTTAGTGTATACTAGTATATAATATGTGTGTATGTAAAGAGGTTTGTTGACAATATATTAACATTTATATTTAATTATATATACTGCATATATACCAACTTATATTGCTCTATGAATCTAAATAACATCTATGAAATTTGTAGCAATCTCTGTAATATATATATATATATATTATATATATATATATGACTGGTAAATAAATGCATCATAAACATTTATCAAGAGATGTTTATATATACACTATATATGTGTGTGTGTTAAATGTTCACATGTATAATATACAGATACATTACCATGTGTATATATACACCCAAGTTTTATATTCTGATTTGTTTCCTCAACCAGTTTTTCCTCCTTCCGTACTAACACTTTCCTCTTCTCATAACCAGTTCCAATTCCAGGACAGTTGAACATGTCAATAGTCTTCAAGGAACAAAGAGTTTCAATGCAGTCTGGAAGACAAATTAATTTAGGCAAATTCCATAACTCCATATCTTTCAAGTTCACAAGGGAAGAATTGTGTGTGGTCTTCTATATAGGCTTCCAATTGTGGACAATCACCAATACGTAACCATTTAAGACTTGTGAGCAATGTGAAAATGGATGGCAAATGTTTGAATGTGAAACTTGTAATTGTAAAATATTTAAGACTTAAAAATCCAGTAGGATTTACTCCTTCCCATACCAACGAAGGCAAAGAACCCATTTCAGACCATCTTTCATTATGGATTTGTTTAATGAAATCCAACTGATTTAAACTCTTGCAGTCGTGAATCCTTACAAATTTTTCCTGGAAAATAAAATATTTTTACTTTCAATCAATGTTAAATAATATAATAATACATAAAATTAATATTAAAGACGTAGCATGAGACTTGAATATTCATGCATTTGCATTACTATAGTACGGTATACATCTTTAAATTTTGTTAGGAAATATTAAATTTTTATAAAACTTCATTCCATCGTGCATACGTATAATAATGAGTATTAAAATAATTAAAACCTTAGAGGTATGCATGTAAGTGTAGTTATTTAATTCATATTTATATTGATTATTTAAAAACTTAATTTAGTCAAGTTACTTATGATATAGAATATTTAGATATACATATGTATATATGCCATAAACTACAAACATCGTAAGCAATTTTAAGTGTGGAACTTTTCATATTAATAATTTAGGTTTTCAATTCTTTAATCACATATCTTATGTTTAATGAAATTTAACTAACAAGGAAAAGCACATGTACGCTATGCATGCATATGTCATTACAAGAGAACAGTTACTATTACATTACAAGTGAAATACCAAATGTTATACTTTCTTAATAAAATTCTTATAATTATGTTCAACACGTATTCATTTAAACAAAATTATATTAATTATCCGGTAGTTTCATTCATTACTTAAGATATAAGCAACCTAACCCAACATATGTATATAATTAGATTTACCTTGACTTGAATTTGTGACAGCCGGTCGCAACATAATATATTTAATTCCCATAGATCTTTAGGTATCTGAACAAAATTTTTCACAGTATTATGAAAATGTTTGTTGGCATGGTCCCAAAGTTTCCTCCACCTGTTGAACGGCCTGGATCTCCCGGTTCTGACGGCCCGATTCTTATTTCAATGTCTCCTTGGTCCTTTTGAATTTTTGAGTTATTTCACATCTGTCTCGGGTGGATCGGCCGATCTTCGAGACCGATGCGGAATCGCGGTGGTCCGATGTTTCTGCAGATTTCTGCTGCGATTCCGTGGCCCCGCCGCTTGCAAGGGTAATTAAATTTTGGCGACGGTCTACAGCGTTTTCGCACATAAGTCGCCCGTCCGGACTCCCATTTTGGTGTTTTGATGTCTTTGCGTAGCCTCGGCCGGATCTACGAGCCCATGTTGCCCGATCTCCGTTTCGATATCTGTGCGTGATATTCGCTAATTACCGCACGCCCCTTAACTTCTTAATTAAATCCGGCGAACGGTCTGCAGCGTTTCTCCCGCGTAACTCGCCCGTCCGGACTACCATTTGGTGTTTTTGGTGTCTTTGCGTAGCCCTCGGCCGGATCTACGAGCCCATTACGCCTCGTTAAACTTGTTAATTAAATCTGGCAACGGTCAGCAACGTTTGCCGCAGTTTCTGTGCGGTACATGCGTCCGTCTCTCGTGGTTGTCCCGTTGGAACCGTCTCGTCTGGATGTACAAACCCATCTGGTCCGATCTTAAGTTTGCAATGCCTGCTAATATTTGACTAACAGTTTACAACTTCTTAAACACCTTTATTCGAAAAAGACTGCATATACTGGACATGTAAATGAATGTTTACATTTAATAATTGGTATGTTGGTTAGGTGTCTTGCTTTACGAAAGTCAGGTTGCCGGTTCAAATCCTGTAGGCCGTTTTTAATAAGAATTAAGGAGGTTGTGGTCAAATCCTATTAAGTAAATTGTAAACAACTTACATATACACAGATGGGAATTTGTTTTAATGTTTTAAAGGGGTTGGCTGCATGGTTAGCACATTAGGTTTTGACATAAGGAGGTTGCGGGTTCAAGTCCTACTAACTAAATTTTTTTGGTAATAACAATTTAGGAACGTGATTAACGGTTAACGATGCAATACTTATAATAATAAATTAAACAGTTTAGGAACGTGATTAACAACGCAATTACAGAACTCCTTAAACACGCCTAATTACAGATTCTTTTAATTATATTACATTCTTGTAACATACATTGACTAAACACTAAATGCACAATGACAATAAGTAACATAACATTGACTAAACACTAAAATGCACAATGACAATAAATACGTTTACTAAATATAATATTTCGTAACTTTGAGTTTATTCAACAATTTCATAACGTAACAGGTTCAAAATCATCTGGTGTCAAACGTCTCAATAGCTTAAGGTTGGACCCTAAACCCTAAAACCGGTCACTTCCCCAAGCCCTAGGTCAAACTGCCACATCACCACAACCCCTAAACCGAAACCTAACGCTAGAGTCCCTGCTGAAACGCCACATCATGACAACCCTAAACCCTAATCCTAAGGCCCGTGCTGATGTGTCAACCCAAGTGGCACGGGCTCGATTCTCCAAGCCCTAGGTCAAACAGCACAAGCCCTAAGCCCTAACCCTAAAGTCAGTGCTGATGTGGCAACCCATGTGCCACGTGGTTGCTTCCCCAAGCCCTATGTCAAATTGCCACATCACCACAAACCCTAAACCCAAAACCCTAATTCCGTGCTGATGTGGCAACCCTAAACCTAACCATAGGTTGTGTGCTCACATGGCAACCCTAATCCACAAAACTGCCACATCACCACAACCCCTAAACCGAAACGTAACCCCAAAGTCGGTGCTGACCAACCACATCATGACAAGCCCTAAACCCTAACCCTAAGGTCCGTGCTGATGTGCCAAGCCAAGTGGCACAAGCTCGGTTCTCCAAGCCCTAGGTGAAACCGCACAACCCCTAACCCCTAACCTAAAGTCAGGGCCGATGTGTCAACCGGTGTGCCACGTGCTTGCCTCCCCAATGCCCAGGTCAAATTGCCACGTCACAACGAACCCTAAACCCAAAACCCTAAGTCCGTGCTGATGTGGCAACCCTAAAACCTAACCATAGCGTCTGTGGTGACATGGCAACCCTAACCCTAAAGTCCATGTGCCAGAGTCTCTTCCCGGCCCTAGGTCATGCCCACCAACCCTAAACCCAAGGTCCGTGCTAACGTGTAAACCCTAGTGGCACGGGCTCGGCTCTCCAAGCCCTAGGTGAAACCGCACAACCCCTAACCCCTAACCCTAAAGTCAGGGCCGATGTGGCAGCCCATGTGCCACGTGGTTGCCTCCCCAATCCCCAGGTCAAATTGCCACGTCACGACGAACCCTAAACCCAAAACCCTAAGCCCGTGCTGATGTGGCAACCCTAAACCTAACCATAGGGTCTTTGTTGACATGGCAACCCTAACCCTAAAGTCCATGTGCCAGAGTCTCCTACCGACCCTAGGTCATGCCCACCAACCCTAAACCCCAAGGTCCGTGCTGACGTGTAAACCCTAGTGGCACGGGCTCGGCTCTCCAAGTCCTAGGTGAAACCGCAAACCCCTAAACCTAACCATAGGGTCTATGTTGACATGGCAACCCTAACCCTAAAGTCCATGTGCCAGAGTCCTCCCGACCCTAGGTCATGCCCACCAACCCTAATCCCTAACCCTAAAGTTAGTGCCAGTGTGGCAACCCATGTGCCACGTGGTTGCTTCCCCAATCCCCAGGTCAAATTGCCACGTCACGACATACCCTAAACCCAAAACCCTAAGTTCGTGCTGACATGGCAACCCTAACCCTAGGTTATCCCACCAACCCTTTGCCACACGTGGAACACAAAGGACCGTCCACGCAGGCTGCCACGTTAGCACCCTAGAAAACACCCCAAAACCCGACTGTGCCCTAGAAACCCCTCCCACACCCTTGGGCAGTCGAGTTTTGTGCCCTAATCTGAATTTCCTCTGGGATGACAATTTCGTGCCAGCCCAATAGTTAGGATAGGAAAAAGGGGGGGGGGCTCCGTGACGGAAATAAGGTATAGTATATGAGTGACTTGTGACTTGTGCCCGAGCTCTTTGTCCGAAATGCACTCCGAGATGAATTGGTGTTGGCAATGCCGTTGCGTAGGCCGGCACCTTCATGTCGGGGAAGCAAAGTATGATGGGGAAATTGACACAGAGTTTCAAGTATTTCGGTGCTCATATTGAAGACCCAAATCGGTTGTGGTTGCTCTCTTGGTGGCACATTTTGTGCCGCTGGCTAGTGGCTGCAGCCGAACTTTTTTGGTGCTCCAGTGAGTCCGAGCTCTGCTTTGGCTTGCTGGGGCACTTGGTTATCTTACCATGTCCGAAATGCAGACCGACGTGGTTTTGGGGAATGCCTTTGGGTAGCCCTTCACTCTCAGTTCGGCCATGAGTATGCATCAGCCACCTCAGACTGTAGGCCTTGTGTCTCCGCTGAAATGGCTGTCCGAGATGGGTTCTTCTTCGGCATCGTCCGAGCATGGACTCTACATTCGGCGCTCGTGCTCAAGACCAAAACGGTTGTGGTTGCTCTCTTGGTGGCACATTTCTTGTGCCGCTGGCTAGTGGCTGCAGCCGAACTTTTTTGGTGCTCCAGTGAGTCCGAGCTCTGCTTTGGCCTGCTGGGGCACTTGGTTATCTTACCATGTCCGAAATGCAGCCCGACGTGGGTTTGGGGAATGCCTTTGGGTAGCCCTTCACTCTCAGTTCGGCCATGAGTATGCATCAGCCACCTCAGACTGTAGGCCTTGTGTCTCCGCTGAAATGGCTGTCCGAGATGGGTTCTTCTTCGGCATCGTCCGAGCATGGACTCTACATTCGGCGCTCGTGCTCAAGACCAAAACGGTTGTGGTTGCTCTCTTGGTGGCACATTTCTTGTGCCGCTGGCTAGTGGCTGCAGCCGAACTTTTTTGGTGCTCCAGTGAGTCCGAGCTCTGCTTTGGCCTGCTGGGGCACTTGGTTATCTTACCATGTCCGAAATGCAGCCCGACGTGGGTTTGGGGAATGCCTTTGGGTAGCCCTTCACTCTCAGTTCGGCCATGAGTATGCATCAGCCACCTCAGACTGTAGGCCTTGTGTCTCCGCTGAAATGGCTGTCCGAGATGGGTTCTTCTTCGGCATCGTCCGAGCATGGACTCTACATTCGGCGCTCGTGCTCAAGACCAAAATGGTTGTGGTTGCTCTCTTGGTGGCACATTTCTTGTGCCGCTGGCTAGTGGCTGCAACCGAACTTTTTTGGTGCTCCAGTGAGTCCGAGCTCTGCTTTGGCCTGCTGGGGCACTTGGTTATCTTACCATGTCCGAAATGCAGCTCGACGTGGGTTTGTGGGGAATGCCTTTGGGTAGCCCTTCACTCTCAGTTCGGCCATGAGTATGCTTCAGCCACCTCAGACTGTAGGCCTTGTGTCTCCGCTGAAATGGATGTCCGAGATGGGTTCTCTTCGGCATCGTCCGAGCATGGACTCTACATTCGGCGCTCGTGCTCAAGACCAAAACGGTTGTGGTTGCTCTCTTGGTGCACATTTCTTGTGCCGCTGGCTAGTGGCTGCAGTCCGAGCTCTGCTTTGGCCTGCTGGGGCACTTGGTTATCTTACCATGTCCGAAATGCAGCCCGACGTGGTGTTCGGGAATGCCTTTGGAGGTGTAGCCACATTGTAAGCATGCGTCCCGGGTTCTCCAACGGTTGCCTTGAATGCCAAGTCTTGGGTCCCGGATGGCTTTCCTTTGTAGCCGGACTAGGTCTCGGGCAATCAGACCCGTATTCCGGCCACTGCCTTTGCTTTCGGACCATGCCAAATCACAATACGGTTTACGGTGCTGAGCTTGCCCGGTTCTACTCATAACCGTATCAGGTCTCCAAGGTGAGCAGCCTATAGTAAATGGAACAATGTAAGGGAAGTCGGCCCAGTGCTCCCAATGTCAAACTAAAGCCAAGCATGACTCTCTCCAAGCTCGTCATCTAATTAGTCACTGTTCTGCCGCTTTTGTTCCATTGAATAAACCCTAAACCCTAAGGGCCACGTGGGTACATTTTCGAACCAGAGACCGAGGTCCTTGGACTTGGACTCCTAATGTCGTTGGCCAGTGGGGGTAACATTTTCCTAGACTTGGCCATACAGTTAAGCACTTGGTTTGGACAACCAAGGAGTTGGAATCCTACTTGGATTCTTATCTTGGGCAGCCTACGAACATGGAGTTTGGTCTAGACTTCACCCTAAACCAAAGGGGCCATGTGGGTACATTTTCGATCCAGAGTTCGAGGTCCTTGAACTGCGCTTCCTACCATAGGTATTGACCTTAAACCCTAACCTCTACTATGTCCTAAGCCCAAGTCCCTAATCCAAATACCTAAGTTTGAAAACCAAGTACCACACACGAAATGTTGAAGTCCGAAAAGCCGAAAACACTAATTGCGAAATCTTAAAGTAGGTTATATAGTTATGAGTATATTGAGTGTATTGCTTTATCTGCTATACACGTAGTACCTCTCATCTATGTAATACACACACGTGTGTACTGCTGGACAGTAAGTACTTCAAGTTGCTGGCAGGTGAAATAGTTAGAATCTCCAATTCTGGAAAAGCCCCAGGTTCACAGAATGATTCAAGGAAATGCTTTCCGGAGAACCCAGACAAAATCAACCGCTTTAAGTTGGACAACTTGTTTATAGCAGGAAGTTCCAATAGAGTTCCACCTCCATTTAAAGTTAATCGCTCTAGATGATGAAGTGATTCCAAACCATTCGGAAGGTACTTGATGCAGTATTAAGATGTAAAGATACCAAAGATGGGAAGTTTATCTCGAATGGAACCCTTTGAACCGAACAGTGCAGAGCTCTAAGATACGTAGTTTTGAGTGCCATTGAGTAACCACGCAAAACTTTTGTGGATCAGCTTCAACTGTTTCAGCTTCTTTGAAAATAGTAATGTTGTTAAGTTGTTCATAGTCTCTCAAAGCTACTTCCTCTAATAACCATTGAAAGCTGGATAATCAAATCTAAGGGACCACTTGTTAACCTTAAAACTTGTAAACGATTCATTTTTTCAATGTATTGTGAATTTCTCACTGGATGAATCCTCCTCGACCTGATATGCAAGCAATTCAACCTGTACATACATACACTCCTGACGAGTAAAAAATGGCAATATCCTATCTAAACATTGTATATGTATTACATGGATATATATCCCGTGAAACTCTATAAACTACATATGCATATACTATTAAGCCGTGGTGATACATGGTGATGTATGTATGCGTGGTACATTAATACATATATAGAGTATAATACCTGTCCATGTTTTTCAGAAACCTGAAATCCAGATGAGCACCACCGTCACATTCTCCAAAACAATTATTTGAAGAACCTCCAACTGATGAAGTCTGCCAAGCCCTTCAAGCAGATTCTCATAAGAGCACCAGCAACTAAGAAAAGTGCTAAGTATCTTAACTGCACAAGGAGCTCCAATCCACAAATTGTTATGAACTGCCCACTCAACCATAAAAACTTCAGGTTGGAAAAGCTTTCCAAAGAGATATGCATTGGCTCCCCCAGACACAACTGCAGCACGGACAAGCGAGGCATTTCATTCGACAGAATATCTGAAACCTTTTCACCTTTCATGTCTCCCATATCTCCATAAATCACCTCCACTCCTGACGTCCGACCGCTACAACTGCCAAGTGTGAAGTATGGATGTTGTTTGTTGTCTGTTTTGATGATGTATTCTGCTAGCTCAAGCATCAATCGACTACAATCAGAATCTTTCTCAGCTAAAGATGCATCTTCCAGTGATTTCCATGCGGATAAAAATTCCCTGTGTCGATAACCATCATGTTCATAAGAGCTTACCACCAGCCACCAGTAATAGCACGGATGTAACATCGGTTGATCTTATAAATATGAGAGAACATCGTTCTGTACTAGCAATTTCTTCCATAGCAATACACAGGAAAAGCACCTTCTCATCGTTGCTTAAGTCGTCGTAACTCAGCTTTAGCACCTAAATATCTTTTCATGCTCATCACAATTTCCCCTCCTAATCTTTTCCAGAACATGTTCCCAATAAGTAGGAGAGAATACAAAGCCCCAATGTCCTTAGACATGTACCTAGCCATGATTTCCAACACTTTTGGAACTCCATAGCATTGTTCAACCATTAACTCAACATGATATCTGATATCCTCAGGAGCCTCTTCTTTCCCAAAGGCATGCAGGCAGAAGAGTGTGCGAGCATCTCCATGTGATAAAGGATTCACCTCTAGTTTTGCAACTATTCCTTGAGAATTGATCGAGCACGTTTGCCTTATGACTAGTGACCAGTTTCCTAACACCTTTGATGTCCACTGCCCTCAAAATATCTGGGTTGCACACATTCTCTAGTACAATAAGAGTCACCTTATTGGAAGTTCGATTTGCAAAGGTCTGGATTGATTGCGTGCCCTCTCCTACATTTGTAATCTACAGAGCGATCAATGATCAGCATTAATATACATGTTAATATATATGGTACCTTTGAATGCCCAGGGAGCATCCGCAATTGAGAACAAATGTCCATCACCATTGATACCTCGTCCTTGCCTCGGCCAACTTCGAGATATGCAATACAACCAAAGAGTTGTCTCACCTCCTGCATCTGGAAAACGTATTGAACCAAATGCGTTTTTCCCACTCCGCTCTTCCCATGTATAAGAATCCATTCCGGTCCATGTTCATCGGCAAGCAGAGATTTCAGGGCGGAGATATACGACTCCCTTGGAACTATAGGTTTCCGCACGTCAAGCGTTGGTACCAAATAGTGACTGCGCTTATCTTCCACCAGGGCTCTCACTGCAACCAGATCAGCTTCAACTCGCTCCTTGCAGGCCAGAATCTTTCTGGATTTCAACCCTCTGAAACATCCAACAACGTTGTGCGTGCGTGTGTGTTAGAGTTAGCAAACTCACCTGTTATACAAAGTGTAGTTTTGACGTCCATCTATGGTGGCCACCATTAGCTCCTCGAATCAATGAACTTTTTCAACATGTTGTATTCATCAGAGCGAGGATGGAAGTCTTCCATGCGGTTTGCCACCTCAGGCAAAAGACGAAGACAATCAGAGGCATTCACGCCAGTAATAATGCTTTTCAGCTCCCATCCATTCTTTACAAAGTGGCATGCTGGAAGGATTAGAGCCGCAATTGCACCCTTCAGCGGCTCACCAATCACCGGTCCAAGCACGGCCCCGATCGATCCAGATGCAAGTGAAGTATGATCCCGGTCAACCATGGCGATAGAATTTAATTAACTACAAATCATAATTAATAATCTCTCCCACACACACGCATTGTTAATATGACAATATTACACTCACAAGAGTTTATTTACCTGTTGTAAATTTCCCCCACCACTCTCCTAGTCAAGTTCTAGCCAAACCTGTTAAAAGCTACATTATTCGTATTAACGGTTATAAATGTTTATATGGAGAGAAGTTTAAATTTTTTAAAATTGTAAAAAAATTGAAATTATATAAAAATATATATTAAATTTTATATTAAAAAATAATATTATATTATAATATATAAATATTATTAAATTTTTTGTTATTAAATTGAATAAACTATTAAAAGTATTAGTAATAAAATTAAATTTAATTAATTAATTAGTAAATTTTAAAAAAAGTATTAAATTTTTATATGTACCAAATCATATATATAGATGAAATGTGTTAATCCTGAAGGTCTTTTTAATTATATCTTCTAAATGTAACTAACTTAATTAATTATGATTAAAAGGGGGCTGAATTATGAGAATTAACCATGGTGTTTACACAAGTATATATAGCAAAAAGTTGTAATTCAGGTGAGTTTTTTATTCTTTATGTAAGTATATATGTGTATGTATGTATGGCACAATGCTTTACCTGCAGTACATGCTATACATAGATGTATATGTAGATCTACCATCTACACACTAAAACAAGTGAATACGTCACTACACATGTATATATATAAGTCATAATCACTATGAATTAGTGAATTCATCTCTCTCTGCATACCTGTGTGTCCAAGCCTCTCGTAAGCCAGGGTTTGATTGAGCTCTTCTAACATAGTCACATTGATAGACCGCGTGTAAAATTATCAACCCGCACACGTGGCTGATTTTGTACAATATTTAAATATACTTGGTCAAATCCGGGCAGGGCAGATAAGTGACGTGGTAGCTGGGTGATGTGGCAGACATAGATTAGATACACGGTAGGAGTTAGTGAGAAGTAAAATAAGGTAGTTTTCTATTTGCAAAAGGGATCGTCTTATGTACATTATTACACTAGTGAATAAGATACATAGACTTCCGCTAAATCCGTGTATCGGCAGCTTCTGTGTATTTCCATGTGTACGGACTCCGTGTATGCGGACTCCAATGGATTTAAAATTCAGTTAGTGCACTTCTAGTTTTATATGTTACAACATAAATTTTGGTTTTAAATCCTTAAAATCTCTTATTTTTTAAAATTATTTATATTTATAAACTTGTATTGAAACTAAAATATATATTATTTAGTCTTTATCTAACTATATTGTGTTTCTAGTCAAGAAATAAAAGAACTTTAACCGATTGTTTAGATTATTTAAAGATATATTTAAATTAATTTTAAACACACATATCTTAAGTTAATACGAAGAAATGCATTAACAAGTACTAACTTAATTTAAAGATTATTAATATGCATAATAGACCATTCTAATTGAGCAGAGTATTAATCGATTGAGGATGCTTTACATAGTACAATATATATACCTTCTGATGTAAATACTAATATATCACATTCAGATGTTAGGACGTATAATATCTATGTGTTTTAAATCGTTAAAGAATATTATAATGCTGTTATAACAACAAATTAGAAAAAGAAAGATGTGTAACATAATGCATTAATTGTGTGTGTGTGTGTGTGTGTGTGTGAGAGAGAGAGAGAGAGAGAGAGAGAGAGAGAGAGAGAAAAGCCTATATCACACTATCCATGTATACATAAGAATAGTAGCCTACAAGAACACATGCACACGCACACTACATACATAGCAGCTTGGAAATGTGCCTGTTTACGGGTCCAAGCCGATATCACAGCATCTATGTATACAAAGAAAGTAGTCTACACGCACACATACATTACATATATAGCAACTTAAAATGTGCATGGGGTCCAAAGTTGTCAACATGTACAAGTACTTTCATTAACCAGGTATATTATCTTCTGTTGTAGATACTATATGCATATAAAACGATGCGTATGTACACAGTATATGGATTGGTTAGGTGGTACAACCTGTATGCATTTCCCAAACAGGTGTTAGAGCGTACACTAAAACATAATGTGTGTGTGTGTGTGTGTGTGTGTATAGTTTTAAGTGCCTTCCTTCAAACAAAATAAGTGGGCAGGAAAGCGTTCAGAAAAGTTGATTGGTGAGCGGTCATAATAACTTGTAGAATCCCTTACAACATACATACGTAATAAAAGAAAACAAAATCTCTCCCCAATGAGTGTGTAAAATACGTACAAAACCTGGTCTAGCATTGAGACACACACAACACATACACATACATACATACATCCATACATACATACATATATATATAATTAAATATATATATATACAACACAAAAAGATATTATGAATGCATGTAAGTGTGTGCAGTGTACCTATAAGCGTGTCAAGGTAACGTGATTGGAACTTGTGGTCCTCAACAAGTCCAGCAAGATCGCTCATGTGTAATTAAAAAATGCTAATAACAGTAATATGACTTATAAAGCAATGAAATAAATACTGTTTAACTAAGTTCGTTAATTAAACAGATGGTGTACCCCGTAGCGCCGGCTTTGAATGTATCATAAATGACAAAGCAGCTAGTGTTGTGTAGCCTCCACACACACACACACACATATATAAAAGTTGTGTGTGTTGGAACCAAAAGAGAGGTCTATGTAGGTGGGTTTCATAATTGGCAAGCTGTGCAATAAAAGTTAACAAAAAGCCGCTCGCCAGGAACTTTAGTAGGAAACTCAATATCTTCGTACGCTGATAAATCCTTGAATTGTTCAAGCTCTAATGCGTCTGATAACCAAATCACCGAACTCGGTTTTTCAAGTCCACCTTATTTCACACAAACAATCCTACAATAGTAAATCACATATACGTACATGTGTGCGTGTGTGTGCGTGTATAATATTGATCAAAAGAAAACTCATAAAAGTGTCAGTGTTTCTATTGTTCTATATACACCAACGAATATCCAAGCATGACAACTTCCCTAAGTTTCAAAAACAAAAAGGCACGTTTCGAGATATATATTACGTGCATATAACTGTATCTACATATATAAGAGATGAACTTATAATCCCTTGTATAGATTCACATACAGAAACACTTATGTACAAACCTTCACAATAGAAGCTGGATGCTTCAGGGAGCCAGCACTCATAAACAATCTTCACCACAGACTGTCTGCATTAATATTAATACTTAATTGTAAACTAATATACTTCTATTGTTATATACACATACCACATACTCATACACATACACCAAGTTGCAAATGGCACTGAAAGGAGTTTCAAGTGGAACTATGGAACCCGAAGAATATTAAGTATCCACAAACATGAATTTCCTCGTTTTTTGTAAAGTAAATATAACATAAGCATAATAATAATAAGAATTATGATCAAAGAACTACGTATGCACCGTAACAATCGCATGATAATTTTGTCTACTTATAATGATGCATACTGTATTTCTTGGTATACTAATTCTCTTGATTATGCAATGCAGACTGATGATTAGGTTTTGCATAATTGGCTTGATCGTGAAATGGAGGTGGCTTTGCACGTCCACGAAGTCCGTGCTTCTTATGACAAGCAACGTGAAGCGTAAGTAAAAATACATACATGCAGTTTTACACATGACACGTGTAATATGCAGGCAGCGAACGAGCTAGCAAAGCTGAAAGAGGAGGAAATGTGTTACGGCTCACAAGATAGGTACCTCCATATTGATAAATAACAACGAAATATAATATAAATGTTTAGCTTGATTATTTATGTTGTTTTACATAGTTTGCGTCCTATTATATCTTACCTTTTCATCTGTGTTCTGCATTTATACTCACTCTATGATGTTCTTATCGTATGTCCACATTTTATATGTATATGTATGTATGGCATAGTTAAATAGTACAATATCATTTGATTCTATACTTTATAAAAGTACCATCTAAGTAGTTCATTTCGGCTTTAATTTATCAAAAATACAGTTTACATGCAGAGTATCTATGTGATTATTTTTACCTTGTTTACAAGAGCAGGAGACATTTGTTTTATTAGATATCACAAACGTATTAATAACGTACATATATATGTTATTTTGCAACTAAACTTTTAAATACATACTGTGTCGTAATTATATTCGACGTTAACCTATACATGTCGTTTATCACTAACATATCTACATTAAAACGTATAAGCTAATATGCGGTTCTAATGTTTGATAATCACCTGCTTTGTAGCTCTAATCATGGGCAAGTAGAGCTGCTTGAGAGCATGCTAAATGCGTCATCAGATGCTTAGTGGCCATGGCATCAGAGCTATCCGAAGCTGAAGAACGTGAGACAAACGGGCAGGTCCGCTGGCACCATTTGAAGACCCTGGCAGATGCAAAGGCTCTACGGAACATCTCTATCTCTGTGTGGTGCAAGTGTTTGTGCCTAGCATCATACAATATCACATCCAAGGCACATATAACGAGTTGTATGAATATATTACCAGTCTACATTACTAGTTTGCTGATATATACATTATAGTATGTATGTGTACACAGACACAAAAGACAGATGCAAACATACTCTCTTTAAATTTATAACATACTACTATTTATATTATATTTATATGCATGTGTATACAGGTGTCATTTGCAAGATAAGGAGCAGGAGATAAGGGAGTTGAGAGACAAGATAGTTGAACTGAAGGAGGCTTTGAAGCTTGCTGATGCCCAAAGAAATGAATTTGAAAAACAACAACGTATCAAGGACCAGGCTGTAGCTGTTGCCCTTGCTGCTGCTACAAAGGTACTTATCTCAAACTGCTATACTTGACACGTATGTATGTATACATATATGTAAGTTAAGTGTTCATATTATGTTTATTTTATATGAAATTACGTAATCTATGTTTTGTTCTAATCTTGTAACTACTAATAGTAACTTTTCTCTCTAACATAATGATTACCATCTATATTCAGTCAGGTGCAGATGTAGGAGCTTTCGTTGGGTTTTTCACAGCTTGCAGCTTCCGGCTCTAAGCATTTATAATATGCAAGTAATGGCAGTGAAAGCACTCCAGAATATGATATGCAGAAGGTACATCTCTCTCTCGTATACACATGCCACATAGGTTTCCTTATGCGTATGTAATGCATTGGTACCAAATAGTGACCACTGTCGTCTTTTCTTCACTGCAATTCTCATATTTTTTTCCAGCAGATCTCTGTCGTCGCTTTCCCCTCTGGTGTTCCAACGTTGTTTGTTGCGTGTGTGCGTGCGTGCGTGCGTTATAGTTGGCAAACTCACCTGTTATACCAAGTGCAGTTTTTACTACATTATATAATATTTTAATATATATTGTATACATGATGTTATATATATACGTTATACCGCATATATATAGAATTTTACGTACATGTATCTTAAAGACCTGGTATTAAAACATTAATATAATGGTTAAGTGTAAACTATATATATATATATATATACACACACATGTAAAGAGGTTTATGTTGATAATATATTAAATTGTTTTGGGCTACTCAGTTATATTTAATTACATATAGTACCGCTTATACTAACATCTATGAAGTTTGTAACAATCACTGCATAAAATATATATAAACATTTATCGAGAGATGTTATATGTATATTATATATATGTGTGTGTGTATGTTCAATGTTCAATGGATAATATTATGTTATATACATGATATACCATGTGCATATATATATACTAGGAGATACAAGTTTTATAATTCCTCATCCATTCTCTCGACCAGTTTTCCCTCCTCCCCCCCTTCCGTACCAGCACTCTCCACTTCTTATTAACAGTTCCAATTTTAGAACAGTTATACATTTGAATAATTTCAAGGAACTAAGAGACAAATTAGTTTAGGTGAATTCAATAACACCGTCCTTTCCAAGTTGACAAGAGAGAAGAATTGTGTGTGATCCTTTAATAGTGCTTCCAAACGTGGACAATCCCAGATAACCAACTGGTTAAAACATTTGAGCGATGTTGATGAGTGACAGATGTTTGAATGTGAAACTTTTAAATTTAAGTTGTTAAGACTTTGAAATCCAGCAATATTTATTTTTTTCCATACCAACGAGGGCAAAAAATTCAAATGAAGCGTAGAATGAGGTGATATTTTGTTGTTAATGAAATCCAACTGACTTAAACTCTAGTAGAATAAAAAATTTATACGTCCCGATCCCCGTAAAATAATTTTTACTTTCAATCAATGTTAAATAATATAATAATACATAAAATTAATATACAATGACGTAGCATGAGACTTGAAATATTCATGCACTTACATTATTATATCTTTAAATTTTGCTAGGAAATATTGAGTTTTTATAAAACTTGAAATAAAAATCATGTCGGTTCCAGATAATTGCATGCATGTGGTAGTATTAACCGTATATATCCATGGTGCATGGATATAACAATGACTATAAAATAATTAAAACCTTCAAGGTCATAGGGTATGCATGTAAGTGTAGTTGTTAATTCATATTTATATTGATTATTTAAAAACTTAATTTAGTTCAAATTATTTATGATATAGAGTAACATTTCCGATATACAGATGTATATATGCCATAAACCATAGATGTTATAAGCAATTTTAATTGAGAAACTTTGATCAAAATGTAGGCTTTCAATTCTTTAATCACATGTTTAATGAAGTTTAACTAACAAGGAAAAGTTATACATCACCTACAGGTGGACTGTTACACTACAAGTGAAATACTAAATATTGATACTTTCTTAATAAAAGAAATTATAAATATGTTCAAATACGTATTCATTTAAACAAAAATTAAATTCATTACTTAAGATATAAGCAACCTAACCCAACATATGTATAAATTAGATTTACCTAGAATTGAATTTGTAACAGCTGGTGGCAACAAGCTATTTCTAATTCCAATGGATCGTTGTTGGATGTCTGAACAAATTCAATTTTCACTTCTTTCACAGTAAAGTTATCTTGAAATTTTATTACTTAAAGTATAGTTATGAGTATATTTTGAGTTTGTTATACACACACACGTCTGTACCTGGACAGCAAGTACTCCAAGTTGTTGACAGTTTGAGATACTTAGATACATCAATCTTGGAAAAGCCCCACGTTCACTAAATGATTCAGGAAGTGCTTTCCTGAGAACCCAGACAAATCCAACCACTCTAAGTTGGGCAGCTTGTTTATAGAAGGAAGTTCCAATGGAGCTCCACTTCCGTTTAGAGTTTAACGTCGTAGATGATGAAGTGATTCATTCGGAAGGTACTTTGATGCAGTAGTAAGCTGTGAAGATACCAAAGATGGAAAGTTTTCTATAATGGAACCTCTTTGAACTGAAAAGTGAAGAGCTCTAAGATACGTAGTTTTTCCGCAAGCTTTTGTGGATCAGCTTCTCTTGAATATACGTATTGTTGTTTATAGTTTCCCAAAGATGCTTCCTCTAATGAACTATTGAAAGTTGAACCATTCAAATTGAAGGGATCACTTGTTAACCTTAAAACTTGTAAACGATGCATCTTTTTAATGTATTGTGAATTTGTCACTGGATGAATCCTCCTCGAAATGATACACTCTTGACGAGTAAAAAATGATGAGCAATATCCTATCTAAACATTATATATGTATTACATGGATATATATCCCGTGAAATATATATGAGGCTAAAAATTTCTCACAAAACCACAAATGCATGTGAAACTACATATGCATATATACTATTAAGCCGTGGTGATACATGGTGATGTATGTATGCGTGGTACATTAATACATATATAGAGTATAATACCTGCCCATGTTTTCCAGAAACCTCAAATCCAGTCCTCACATATTCCAGAACAATGTATTTGAAGAACCTCCAACTGACGAAGTCTGCCAAGCCCCTCAAGAAGATTTTTATAAGAGCACCAGCATCTTCCACGAGGAGTAAGTGCTAAGTATCTTAACTGCACAAGGCAATCCACAAATTGTTATGAACTGCCCATTCAACCATAAAAACTTCAGGTTGGAAAAGCTTTCCAAAGAGATATGCATTGGCTCCCACAGACGCAGCTGCATCACGGACAAGCGAGGCATTTCATTCGACAGAATATCTGAAACCTCTTCACCTTTCATGTCTCCCATATCTCCATAAATCACCTCCACTCCTGATGTCCAACCGCTGCACGTGGGAAGTGTGAAGTGTGAAGTATGGATGTTTGTCATTTTTGATGATGTATTTTGCTAGCTCAATCATCAATTGACTATATCTATCAGCTGCTAAAGATGCATCTTCCAGTGATTTCCATGCAGATAAATATTCCCTGTGGTAATGATCATCATGTTCATGCGGTCTTAACACCAGCCACCAGTAATAGAGCGGATGTCTGAAATCGGTTGAGTTTTTAAAATTGAAAGGATAGTGGTGTCTGTAATCCATAGCAATTTCGCCCATAGCAATGCACAGGAAAAGCACCTTCTCATCGTTGCTTAAGCCGTCGTAACTCAGCTTTAGCACCTTAAATATCTTTTCATGCTCATCACATCTGATCTTTTCCAGAACATATTTCCAGTATGTAGGAGAATACAAAGTCTCAATGTCCTTAGCCATGAACCTAGCCATGTCCTCCAACACTTCTGGAACTCCATACCATTTTTCAACCATTGACTCGACATGATGTCTTATAACCTCAGGAACCTCTTCTTTCTCAAAGGCATGCAGGCAGAAGAGTGTGCAAGCATCTCCATGTGATAAAGGATTCACCTCTAGTTTTGCAATTCTATTTCTTGAGAATTGATCGAGCACGTTTGCCTTCTGACTGGTGACCAGTTTCTTAACACCTTTGATGTCCACTGCCCTCAAAATATCTGCGTTCTGCACATTCTCTAGTACAGAATCACCTTATTGGAAGTTCGATTTGCAAAGGCCTGGATTGATTGCGTGCCCTCCCTACATTTGTAATCTACAGAGCGATCAATGATCAGCATTAATATACATGGCATTAATATACATGTTAATATATATGTATGGTACATACCTTTGAATGCCCAGGGCGTATCCGCAATTGAGAACAAATGTCCATCACCATGGATACCTCGTCCTTGCCTCGGCCAACTTCGAGATATGCAATACAACCAAGACACCTCCTTCATCTGAAAAACGTATTGAACCAAATGCGTTTTTCCCACTCCGTTCTTCCCATGTATAAGAATCCACTCCAGTCCATGTTCATCGGCAAGCAAAGATTTCAGGTCGGAGATATCCGACTCCCTTGGAACTATAGGTTTCGCACGTCAAGCGTTGGTACCAAATAGTGACTGCACTTATCTTCCATCAGGGCTCTCACTGCAACCAGATCAGCTTCAACTCGCTTCTTGCAGGCCAGAATCTTTCTGGATTTCAACCCTTGTGCGTGCGTGTGTGTGTGTTAGAGCTCACCTGTTATACAAAGTGTAGTTTTTACGTCCATCTATGGTGGCCACCATTAGCTCCTCCGAATCATCTATGAACTTTCTCAACATGTATTCATCAGAGCGAGGATGGAAGTCTTTCATGCAGTTTGCCACCTCAGGCAAAAGACGAAGACAATCAGAGGCATTCACGCCAGTAATAATGCTTTTCAGTTCCCATCCATTCTTTACAAAGTGGCATGCTGGGCGGATTAGAGCCGCAATCGTACCCTTCAGCGGTTCACCAATCACCGGTCCAAGGACGGCCCCAATCGATCCAGATGCAAGTGTTAATATGACAATATTACACTCAGAATATAAAATCATTAAAATAACTAACTTAAGTAATTGGATTATGAAAATTAACCATGGTGTTTACACAAGTATATATAGCAAAAAGTTGTAATTCAAGTGAGTTTTTTATTTTTATGTAGAAGTAATATGTGTATGTATGTATGGCACAATAACCAAGAAATATTTACCTGCAGTACATGCTATACATAGATGTATATGTACATCTACCATCTACCATCTACACACTAAAATAAGTGATATACGTACACATGTGTATATATATATATATATATATATATATGTAAATGCATAAGCACTAATTCTCACTTATGAATTAGCCAAGTGAATTCATCTCTGTGTGGATACCTGTGTGTCCACCAAGCCTCTCGTAAGTCAGGCTTTGATTGAGCTGCAATGCACGGTCACATTGATAGACCGCAGCCATAGACGGCGTGAAAAATTATCAACCGCACACGTGACTGAGTTTTTACAATATTTAAATATACTTTGGTCAAATCCGTGTATATGGCAGCTTCTATATCTGTGTCAATTCCGTGTATACGGACTCCAATGGATATTCTGTGTCAAATCCGTGTATACGGATTCCAATGGATTATTGAATTCAGTTAGGTGCACTTATGGTTTTTATATGTTTTACAACATAAATTTTGGTTTAAATCCTTAAAATCTCTCATTTTTTAAAAATTATTTATATTTATAAACTTGTATGTGAAACGAAAATATTATATTTATTTAGTCTTATATAACTATATTGTGTTTCTAGTCAAGAAACAAGAAAAAAAAAATTTAACTAAAATAAGTTTTAACATTTAACCATTATTAATATGTCGTTTTAAAATTAAATAACAATTACAAATTTAATACTGTTCACGCTGATCGGATTAGGAACTAATTTTCATTAAATAAACCAGATTATGTATAAACATAACATTAAATATATATATTTAGCATACTCTAATTTGTAGACTTCTCAATGTTACGCTCATTCCTAACAAACTGGTTCATCATTTTAGTGATTGTTTAGATTATTTAAAGAATATATTTTAAATTATAATTTAAACACACATATCTTAAGTTAACACAAAGAAATGCATTATATATCTGAAAGTTAAAACTAACTTAATTTAAAAGTTTATTAATATGCATAATAGACCATTCTAATTGAGCAGAGTGTTAAGAATGCTTTACATAGTACAGTATATATACCTTCTGATGTAAATACGAATATATCACATTCAGATGTTAAGACATATAATATCTATGTGTTTTAAATCGTTAAAGAATATTATACTGCTAAATTAGAAAAAGAAAGATGTATATAGCTAGATCGTGACATAATGCATCAATTGTGTGTGTGTGTGAGAGAGAGAAGCCTATATCACACTATCCATGTATACATAAAAATAGTAGCCTACAAGAACACATGCACACGCACACTACATACATAGCAGCTTGAAAATGTGCCTGTTTATGGGTCCAAGCCGATGTCACAGCATCTGTGTATACATAAGAATAGTAGTCTACAAGAACGCATGCACACGCACACATACACTACATATATAGCAACTTGAAAATGTGCCTGTTTATGGGGTCCAAGTTGTCAACATGTACAATTACTTTCATTAACCAGGTATTATCTTCTGTTGTAGATACTATATGCAAATTTAGCCAGGAACATTTTTTTTTTCTTCTTCAACATACCATTTTCATAGACAAAGGGATTATACACTCGGAAACAGATATTACACACATGAACACACACCAATTTTCAACCTTGTTCACGTCCTTTAGGTAATGTACAAAGGCTTTGTATGCCTTTCTCTCTCTCGTTGGTATATACGATGAGTTCATGTTATAAACATGCTATGCATTTAGTTTTTATATACTGTACTAAGGTTTGTGTTTTCCTTTATGAATATTAATGTATATTCTTTAAACCCTTATTGTATATATGTTAAAAATAATTTCATATAATGTCATATCATTATATTTACATATAACGTAAGTAATAAATGCACAATATATGTATACATGTATATACAAATATATATAGGACAAAAACTTCCCTAAAGAATGTTTATTCCCACTCGATGGAAAATTTTAGTTAATTTTTTTGTGTTGATGTTATAATATGCATTATTAAAGAATAATATATTTTTAAACTTTAACACATAAATTATATAGTTCAATACAATGCATAAATTATAAGAAATAAAAAATAATATAATGTGATATATCACTTCCCATTAGTAAATTCTCAACAATTTAATATCTTACTATACTTAGTTATATAGGGCTGATTTGTACATGTACTTAACTAAATTTTAAGCACGATTTAAGTAATTTTGTTGCATTCGCACGTACGTACTTAAGCTTCAAATTTTAAATATGCATACTTAAATCAAAATTTAGTTAAGCAAATTATATTTATTTAAATATGCTCACATAACTAAATTTTAAGTATTTCAATTTAAAAGCTAAGAGGGGGTCGTTTAACTTTTAAATTTTTCCTTAAATCTTGATGCCCATGAATATCCTTCTAGGGTTAATATCCTCACTTCTAGGTTCATCCTCAGTAGGGTTCATCCACAAAGTCTCATGGCTGGTAGGAGTTTATGCATGCATAGGTGTGGAGCAGGAGGGGCGCTTGGAGCGGGGGGAACTGGAGCTTGGAGCAGGTGCGAGAGTAGGTGGAGGTGTTAAGATAAATTTAAAGTGTAAATGTAATGGTTTTACTTAAAATTAAGATAAGTGACGTGCGAATCTAAGGGTACTTTACTTAAATTTTAAGTTAAATTTGCAGCATGTGTCAATGCAAATTTCACTTAAATTTTGTGCTTACATTTTTAAAGTACGGACTTAAGTACGTATGTGTAAATTCAACGACATACTTTAAATTTAAGTTACTTAACTAAATTTTTAAGATTAAGTACATGTGCGAATCAGCCCATAATAATATAGCTGTAGATTATAATAATAAAAAATGATGATAATGTGATTATGTTAAAGAGTTATTTTTCTAAAACTAAATTTTGATATTTTAAGTGGGTTTTATAGTGAATTATTTTAAAATTTAGAATAATTTAAAAATGAAAATGAAAAAATTATTTTTAATGTAGTTCTTTTAAACAAAAAGTCTTTTAATATAATCATTTTTATAAGGTTTAAAAATAAATATTTACACATCCTTAAATAATCTCTACATTTTATAGCTTAAATGTCTTATTCATTTATAAATAAAATATTATATTATTAAAGAGAGATTAAACAAAATCAATAATAAAAACAAAGTTTATATATAGCATGTACTACAAGTAGATTCCTCCTGACATTAATAATATTAATGTTAATTTTAATTTAAAAATCTAAATTTAAAATTGTTAATAATTTTTAATTTTAATGTTTAAATTAGTAGTGGAATTTATATTTAAACATAAAATTCCCACTGTTGATTTTAAAATTAAAATTAAAATATTTAAATTTTAATTATGAATTTAATTTTAAAATCAACAATATGTTTGTAATACATTATATATATAATATAATGTATTTAATATAATATGCTATATCCAATTAAAAATAGAAAAACACACTTTCTTTTGGATTGCATACATTAATATTATTTCTTCTTACAATGATAAATTTAAATCATTAATAAAAACATCAACCCCATAATAGACCATATATGCTTGGTATTAAAAAAATCAATAACATTATTTTAGACATTAATTAAAATTATCATATAAATGTTTGAATAATAAATATTAAAAAGGTCTAATTCTTTCACTAAGAAAAAAAGGTATTAATTATATACTTGTGTAAAACTAATAAATACCTAAATTAATTAGTGCTTAATATTTTTTAAGAAATAAATCAGATTATATGATTATTATCATATACAAATTAAAAGATAGCATCAATAGTTGAATTAATATAAAAAAGAACTTTTAAAATTTAAAATAAAAATAAATTTATTAAAAAGGTGCTTAAACTATTTTTTAATATTTAAAAGAGTTTATGGCAATATCCAAATTAAATTAAATTTTTTTATAAAGTTAATTTATAATAATACAATATATAAGAAAATCATTATAAATTTGAGGAAAAAAATTTAAGTAACAGCAAAAATTATTAAAATAGAATTAAGATAGATCAAGAAAATTTTAAAACAAATTAAATTCAATAAAAAATTATATTAACTTTATTTTAGTAATTTTTATTTTATTCTCAAAATCTTTTACTTTGAAAATTATTTAAAAATTAATTATTCATAAATTAATTCAAATTTAGTTCTGAAATAAAATTGAATCTTCTTTAAAATTAATAAAAATTTATACAAATTTTTTTTTAATGTTTTAAATGAATTTTTCTCATCATTAAAAATCATTAAATAAGTGTTTTAAAGAATTAAATGTAAGCAATTACAATATACAAAAATTTATTAACTAGGATTAATTTAATTAATAATCTACATGATACAATATTAATAATAATAACTAATAATATTTAATTAATAAAATGTAACCTTGTATAAGTTGACTTTGTTTTCATGTATATATATGTATGTATTAATAATTATAGCAATAAATAAAAAGGGAAAATCATATTAAAACTTTATTACCAAATTATTAATGTCAATGCTAACTTAATAATTTATTATTATTATACATGACCTTATTTTTTAACAATTGTACTCTTATTGATTTAAAAAATATACAATATAAAAAAGGTTATTAATTTTATATACTGTTATCACTATTAAGTAATCTATTCATTTTATGTATGACCACTTTATTAAAATATATATTCTTATTATCAATTTGTAATTGTAATCTTATAACTTAAATACAAAAAAATTATACATGTGGAGCTCGGAATATAGAAATGTGTATATCCATTAGTTCAGAAACCCTAACTTATATACAAAGCGAGTGGTCCAGATTGAATCCAATCCGACGGCTATCAAAATCCACTACGCTAATAATAGTATGTGCACATGCAGCCGTACACGTGGATCTTACATCATCCCCTCCTCTCGGAAGGGTGTAAGTTGGTTAGGGTTCTCTTGTAGACGGGCCCGGATCTGGAGGAACATCAGGAGGAGGCACTGGTGGATCTGTAGGCGGCACAACTTGTTCCCGTTGCACAAAATGCTTCAACCGTTGTACATGTACAATCTCCGGAGGATCGGGTTGAATGTCGTGCCGAACCTCATAAACCTGTGGCCCTACTTGCCGTAGCACTCGATACGGTCCTTTCCACTGAGGAAGGAGACTCTTAGCTAAACCACGTACCGTAAGCTTGGGAAAACGAACCAACACCAGTTCATCAACCTTGTACTCCGTAGGAGGACGATGATGCGAGTTGTAGCGTTGTTGTTGTCCTACTTGTACGCGGCCCAAGTGTTCTGCTGACTCCGCACGAACCAATGGAAGAATGCTCGTCAGATACCGATCCCACGACCTAGCATCAGCAGCTCGCGGTAACCGAGAAGGCAAACCCAACTCCGTTGGCAACACCGGGTCATGACCATACAAGAGCTTATATGGGGAAGTACCAATGGAACTTTGAACTCCAGTGACATAAGCATATCGGAGAGACGGCAGATAACCATCCCAATCGAATGTTGAAAGTTCACATACTTCGATCATCCCCTTGAAGGTTCTGACGAGCCGTTCCACTAAACCATCTGTCTGAGGATGATAAGCACTTGTGAAAGTGTGGCGTATCCCTATCGAGATGTCAAAACATGAAATGCCTCAGCCATAAATGCAGGACCATTATCCGAGAGAATTCGCTCCGGACAAGAATGCTGAAACACGACCCGATTCAGGAGAAACTGACCAACAGCAGAAGCAGTCGCACTAGCAAGAGCACCAACTTCTACCCAACGAGTTAGGTAATCAGAAGCAATAATAACGTACTCGTTACCAGCAGTTGACCGCGGAAAAGGTCCCATCAAATCAAATGCCACCAATTCAAACGGACGAGAAACTGCAATTGACTCCAACCGTCCTTCCGAAGCACATGGGGGAGTATTGCGAGCTTGGCACCACACACAACTACGCACATACCGAATCACATCTCCTCGCAACTCCGGCCAATAGAAAGATCTGCGCAGCTTCTCCATCACCCGACGATGTCCCATGTGCCCGCCAAGAATAGGAGAGTCATGGTAAGCATGGAGGAAGCGTGGAATGAAGATTGAAGGCACCACCAACCGCAAAGGATCATCTGGATCAGTCCCCACAAAATAAAGAAGGTCATCCTGAAGGCGATACTGAATGTAAATGCCTGAAAGGCAAGTCATCAGCAAGTGATGCAGGATTTCAAACCCATCACGAAGCCTTCGAATCCACGGCTCAACCTTTTGAGCTTCCCGAACCTCATCCAAAGACCAAATCTAACTCTGCATTCTGCGGACACTGAACGTCAAGCACAGCAACTGCTGATGGTACGGAATCTTCATCCAAAAAGTCCACTGAAGCTGGAACAACTGGTTCCTCTGGGGCAACAGAAGAGAGAGAAGGTGGAAGAGGAGCCCGAGAAAGAGCATCAGCATCAGCCATGGAACTTCCTGGCGATGAACAACTTCAAAGTCGTAAATTTGAAGTTTCAAGGCCCACCGAGCAGTACGCCCAATCAAATTCTTCGCTTCAACAACGAAGTGACTGCTGCATGATCGCCTTCCAACAACGTCCGCGAACCATGCAAGTAGGCATGGAGCTTCTCAAAACCCCAAACTGCTGCTAGACACTCCTTTTCTGTCGTGGAGTAATTCACCTCTGCTGGCTGCAATGTACGGCTGATGTACGCAATGGGATGTCGTTGGCCAGGAACACTCGTACTCTCCTGCATCAATACCCCGAGGCCGATGTCAGAAGCATCTACACGCAAGATGAAAGGACGGGTGTAATCCGGGTACGCCAAAACTGGAGGAGTCGTCAACAACTCTTTGAGATCTGCAAATGCCTGCTTGCAATCCTTAGACCAAACAAAAGAAGTCATTGACGATTTCAACAACGCGCGCAACGGTGCAGTACGATCTGAAAGATGATCCAAAAACGACCCAGATATTGTACCTTGCCAAGAAAGCGTTGCACATCATTCACACACTTTGGCGTAGGGAACTTCAAAACTGCAACTAGTTTGTCAGGATCGACTTGCAAACCTTCACGTGAAATGCGATAACCCAGATAAGTGGTGTCCTTTGATCCAAACACACACTTAGATGGCTTCAACTTCAAACCAACTTCCCGCAGCCGATCCAAAACCTTACGTACATCACCGACATGCTCCTCCCACGTTCCATCCGAATGGATCAAAACATCATCGATGAAATCGGCAGTCACCTCCGGCATGTCGCAAAGAACCTCGTCCATCATACGCTGGAAAGTTGCTGGAGCATTGCTCAAACCGAAAGGCATCACCAAGAACTCGTACAGGCCAAATGGTGTTCGAAAAGCAGTCTTGGGAATGTCCATGTCAGCCATCGGAACTTGCCAATATCCAGATGCGAGATCTAACTTGGTGAACCAACGGCTCCGCCCCAGTCGATCCAAAAGGTCTGCAGTATGAGGAAGTGGGTACACATCTGAGACGGTTACCTCATTTAATGGGCGATAGTCACCATCAGGCTTCGTCACAAGGTGAGGTTCGCACGCCCAAGGACTTCGAGATTTCCGGATAACACCCTTCTCCAACATCTCTTTGACATTCGCTCGTAAGATCTTGAGCTCCTTTGGTGACCGACGCCGAACAGGTACCTTGATTGGCCTAGCATCTCCAGTTGGAATAGGGTGGCGTGTCGCAATCTTGGCCCCAGATGACAAGTCGAAGTTGAAAAGATCAGCATACTCCTTCTTGAGTTGATCAACAACTACAGCACGACGATCATCTGATGGATCCAGAGAAGAAAAGGAAGAGCATGAAGGGAAAATGGTTGGAAATAGGGGTGAGACAAAAGTGATGGAAGCAGAGGTGGAAGCAGATGGACGAAGTGGAATAAAGTAAGAGGAATGGAAGAAAGACGAGGGAGAGTCAAACAAGGGGGAGACTTTTCAAAGTCACACTTGGCATGATTGCGAGTAACCAATCCATACCAAGAATAAGGTGAAAAGCTTGACTCGGCACCACCCGCAAAGATTGAAGCTCGAGCTCACGATCATCCACACGAACAACAATGTCCACTTCATCCGCGAACAAGCATGAGTGTGTCCGTTGCCGTACAGAATGAAGACTGGTTCTACCGCACGACGCAAATGAAGGCTGCAACGTGTAGCAACAGATTGAGAAAAAAGGACAAACTCGAACCTGTATCCACCAACACTGAAAGGAAAACAGGGCGTGTGATTAACGAGCTTGAAAAGTGAAAACGGATGATTTGGTGCCGAGTGAACCCCTTGATGATACTCCCGAAAGAAAGATGGAGGGGTCACTAATTTATTCGCACGAGGACCCTCCTCTACTCGTGCGATTCGTCGTTTCCCGGAAGATCCACCGCATCACAACCTTCCACTGCAGCAGCACCAACCGAACGTTGTTGACGCCATGGCCTCCATCTTGGAAATGGGGACGCTGTCGAAGGAAAATCATTCGGGGACTCGTATGTTCGGGACTTGATGGCTTTAATGATAGCGCATCGTAGTAGTCCTTGCTAATGATCACACACATGAATAAAAGAATAGAAAGGAAAGGGAAAACATGAGATGAAACTCATGACACGAAAGATACACTAACTAATTTTTATATTTCATCATAGGAGCACACACAAAATAATGTCATCACACCTATTTACAAAGTAAGAAAAGAAAAGAAGAAACTAGAGACTCTTCTCTATATCACTATATCTATATGTGTCCTCTCTCTCTAAACCCTTGAGCCTTGGTCCCTTATATACCCAAAATAATATAAAAAATGCATGTAGGGTAGGGTAGGGATGTAAGAGAGGGTGTAAGATGGGGGTTACATAAGAATAATGGTAGGGGTTATGAAAGAAGGTGGGCTTGACCCATAAATGATGGGGGTTATGGAAGAAGGTGGGCTTGACCCATAAATGATGGGGGTTATGGAAGAGGGTGACTTGACTTTGACTTGGGAAGGTGACTAAGAAGGTGCATGGAAGAAGACAAAGAAAATGTGCATGGTCAAAGTAGGCACTAATCATATGGATTAACATAATAATGTTGACTAGTTTGACCATGCAAGAAAAGACAAAGAAGGTGAATAGTAAAGTGAAATGTAGATGTATAATACGAGTAGAAGACTAGTATGATACGAGTAGAAGACTAGTCCACTACATGCATACCAGGGGCTACCAAGGTGACGATCCAAATTTTCCCGTGACAACGCCAATCGGGAAACCGTTGACAACACCGATACGTGTGTCCAACCTCATCACACGCCCAACAACGAATTGCACGTCCACATCCTCGTCCACGGGCCCCACCTTGTGCTGGTACATGAGCGGCAATAGCCTCAACCTCCATCGAAGCAGGTCCATCCCCAACATGAAGTGGAACAAGAGCACGTGAAGGTGCAAGTGGGAGAGGTGACGACTCATATCGTTGTGCCAGCCTCAAAGCATCATCAAGAGTCACTGGAGCTAGTGCATGCACAAGCCCCACAAGGTCTTGACGAAGTGCTGGCCATAACATACCTAATTTGATGCGTTCCGACATGTTAGGTTCTGCACACAGCAAAAGGCTTCGAAAGCGAACACCAAACTGCATCACCAACTCAGATGGCTCCTGACGAATATGATGTAACTACTGAAAAGCATCATCACAGTCGTCCGCATGCCCAAATGCACGTTTGAAGATCTCTAGAAGAATATTCTAATCTCCACGAGTTACAACGTCCAGACCATTGTACCACTGCAACGCCGTCCCTTGAAGACAAGTAGGAAACTCGCGCAAGCACTGAACACTATCCCACGAATGATATGTGGCAACCACAATGAAGTGGTCAAACCAATGGTACACATCATCTCCAGGATTTCCACGAAAGAAATCCGGCCGGACACGGGGGTTTGCAACATGAGTACTAGACCGTGAATGCTGCCATCAACTGAGAATGATTGTTCAGTTGCATACGCATGGCATCCAACAACTGCATGAGTAACTACTCCACAGACAATGGATTTGCCTGTTGTGGATCCATGAAGGAAGAAAAGAAAGAATCTACAAGAAAGGAATAGATCTAGATAATGGAAAAGCTAGATCTAAGAAGACAAAGAAAATTAATAAAAATACACAAATCCGACCACTCCGTAAGGACAATTAAAGGTGCCCCTCATCTCCACCAATGTGAGAGCTCGGAATATAGAAATGTATATATCCATTAGTTCAGAAACCCTAACTTATATACAAGAGTGAGTGGTCCAGATTGAATTCAATCCGACGGCTATGAATATCCACTACGTTAATAATAGTACGTGCACATGCAGCCGTACACGTGGATCTTACATACATTTATTCTATTATTTATTTCAGGTAAATATGTCAGTCACATTTATTATAAATATATAATTTAAAAAATTATTTAACCTTTAATGAATATATCTATATCTATTTATCTATTTATTTATCTATCTTGCACTACACATTATCTTATGATTTGGTTTCTTAAAGAATAATTAATGTATGACGAACTAATTTTTAATGAGTTTAGTTATAATTAATTTATATTATGAAGGACAAAGACTGGTCTCCTGGTCGGTGGCTACTGCTAACCTCTTTATAACTTAAATTTAACTTAAATTTATGAATATACTTAAAAATTTTTATATAGATTTGTTTCACACTCACCTTTTAAAAATCCCTTAAAGTGTATCACTTAAGTATTCTCCCATTCGCACTAACTTTTTGTTTAACATAATTTTTTATGTTATGGGTTTTCAACTTGCATTAATAATGATGTATTTAACATAAATACGCATGTGTACTTAAACTTAAAATTTATATTTAAATTTTAATTAAACATATGTATTTTATTCATTAATGTATGCATATATTAGTATATATACATGACATTCATGTGTACACACACACACACTATATATATATATATATATATATATATATATATATTATATATATATATATATGTTAATAATAATATATATTATGCACTATGGGTCCAAAATAAACAATTTATATGGTATGTTTAATTTTTTTTATAAAATTATATGCGACATGAAATATTTAAGGGACATAAAAAGATTCTATTTAATATAAGTGTTCTATTAATACGTATATAAATCTATTAGATTATGTGTTTATATTAAATATATAAATTTAGTATTTAGATTTTATATATAAATTTTATGGAATATATTTATAAATATTACTAATTATTAAGGCACCGTGTAAATATGCATGCTTTTATGTATAATTAAAAACATCTTACATTACGTCTTTACTCAAATAAGGGGATTGTTAAACCCGTGGTAACACATCAAAATGTAAGTATACACGTATAATCTATATACAGACAGACATATATGCCTCCTGTGTATAGCTTAGTTTACCTTTTCCTAACCTCATTTAATTAATTATGTTTATTACGTGGGTATATTACAAAGTTCATGTACAAATAAAGTAACTTTGAGTTAATAGATTTATTATCTATTATACACATGCACATATAGATGTTATAGTTTAATAAAACAATGTATAACAGGAAAAGGATTTAGAAATACGATTACCATAAGATTAACATTTAAACATCTGAAGTTTAATCAGATATAAAAATTAATCAACGGAATATGTATGTTGATGTATAATTTAAATTGGATAAGCCTTCCTCAATGATATATATGCATCCGTGGTTTAAGTTTGAATTAATTTATATTAATCTAAACTTAATTAATTTGCATACCTTGTAATTTTACATTTTATTATAAATGTCATGAAACTTAACTAATATAGTTTTGTTTTAAAACAGTCAATCTCAACTTGGACAAGCATTTCTTTATTTAAATTTTTTTATGTATTTCTTTACGCATATAACATCTATTTTATATGTTTTATAATATTTTATGTACTAGCAATAAATGTATCAACTCAAAAAAAACAATTTCACATTATTATTTGGAAACTATATAAAATAACGTTGTATAATGCAAAAGAAAGTGTATTAAAATTATTAGTTCCATGTCTTCTCATTCCACTATATTTGATGTAGCAGAAGTAGACAGACATGTATATACATATATTTTATATAAAGTGTGCACACACACACACATGTGTGTGTGTTTGTGTGTTTAAATGTTTTTATACATGTTTTATATACTCTAAGATTACTGAAAAACACAACATTCTGTGTATATGCGCAAGCGTGTAATTATATATTCCTGAATACAGAATGTGATGCAGAGAACACGTACATACATACATACATATCTGTACATTTAACACTACAGTACGCAATTTTAACATATACGTATATTAAAACGTATGTTGCTATTTAAATTATATAATTAACCTATTTAAATTTATGATAATTATCTATGTGTGTTTATTATTTATCTAAACTTTTAAAGAAGAACACCATGGTATTTATCAGATTTTTTAAAAAGGTTCGAGAATAACAAAATATGGAGGTGTAGCTCAGTGGTAGAGCGTTTGACTGCAGATCAGATGGTCGCTGGTTCAAACCCGGTCGTCTCCTTAACACATAATGATGATTTGCAGTCATCAGAATCATTAAATAACGTCATTATGTGATTGTGTGTAACATAATGATGTTATTTAATCTAAATATATAGATAAATTAAGTCACATTCTTTAAATATTGGATAAACTAATAATCAAAAATATGTATATTTATGTACATGTGTATAGAATAATATATACATATTATTATTTAAAAATATTTAATAAGACCTAGGTATTATACTTTTTATGAATACATATAAGTATATATTATAAAACATTAAATTATTAATTTTATAAATCAATTATGAATTTTAAAAGACGAATATGTACGTATTAACGGACTGGTTAATATATATGTACACACACACACACATATATATGTATGTGTGTGTATGTATATAAACACACACATGCAGACAGAGTTGCTTGGAGTGTACCAGATTGGTTAAGTAAAACTAATATAAAGGAATACTACTTGAGGAATATTGTTCAAGAATTATAATGTTAATTTTAATATAAAATTTCAGTTTTCATATCATATTCTAAATTTCGTTTTACATTTTAAATTTATTTATAATGCTTAGAGATATTTTATTATTTGAAGTATACACGTGATTTCACGTAAGAAGACTGTTTTGTGTTATTGTAATTCGTCTATTTGTTTCATACATACATAACACACATATGAGTTCTCTTCCATATCGTCCTACGATACGAAGTACACAAAAAAATGTACGTATGCACGTATATACATAATTAGAAATTTTAAGATATATTAAAAAAATGTGTATTTCTTTAAGATTTTAAATCATGACGTTATCGTTTTTAACTACATTTCAATACAAGATAGTAACAATGAAAATTATATCAAAAAAGAAATTTAATATTTTCATTCTTAAGATAAACACCAAATAGTCTTATATTAAATATTATATAATTATTAATAAATAATAAATAAATTATTAAAATTGCTAGTTATTTTGTTTGGCCCATTTTGGTTTGAGAGTGCCGTGTTAAGTTCTAGGTGTGGTTCGAAGTCTTCTATGTGGTATATATATATCCACACATAACAAACGGGTCACCTGCATAATACGCTCCTCCCCTCCCTAATTAGCCACTAATTTAATGATTCTGCCAAAGTGAATACACTTCCGTGCTATATACATATTTAGTGGTTTCGCCCCTCCTAATTAGTCACTAATTTAATGACTGCCAAAGTGAATACATTTTCGCCGTATATATACATTTAATAATTTCGCCAAAGTGAATACATTTCTGCCGTATATAAACATTTAGTGGCTCTGTCAAAGTGGATACACTTCTACCATTTTATTTGATTAAATCTAGCTACATTAGGAAGAATTAAAACACACTTCCGAATTTGGGTGAATTAATGGGTAATTAAGGGAGGGTATTATGCGTTCTAGCCGAACGGGAAATGTGCCATGGTAACAATACTCAATGCATGCAACTCTCCAGCCGTACTACACGAGGGCAGAATGATCCACTCCTGCATCTCCCAGTACGGACTCGACTCGGACATTGTTATACGGAACTCAATGATCAGCATGAACGGACGATGTGGAGATGCAGAATCTGCCAGGAGGATATTCAATGAAACTCTCTTTAAGGTGTTTGCATGGTATATGTGTGGTCCACATGTATAACTAAAGAATCATATACACACACGCACACACACACAAGAAACAAAACAAAACAAAACGTTAATGTTTCGTTGTAAGTATTATGTATTATTGTGTATTGTGACAGTTGGAATACAGAAATGTGTATATCTCATTAGTCCAAAACCCTAACTTATATAAAGAGTGAGTGGTCTAGATTGAAACCAATCCAACGATTATGAAAATCCACTACGCTAATAATAGTATGTGCACATGCAGCCGTACATGTGGATCTTACACCATCCCTCCTCTTAGAAGGATGTAAGTTGGTTAAGGTTCTCGGGTAGATGGCCTCGAATTTGGAGGAACATTAGGAGGAGGCACCGGTGGATTTGTAGGTAGCACAACTTGTTTCCGTTGCACAAAACGCTTCAATCATGCACATGTATAATCAAGTTGAATGTCATGCCGAACCTTATAAACTTGCGGTCCTACTTGCCGTAGCACTCGATTTAATCATTTTCACTGAGGAAGAAGACTCTTAACTAAACCACGTACCGTAAGCTTGGGAAAATGAACCAACACTAATTCATCAACCTTATACTCCGCAAGAGGACGATGATGCAAGTTGTAACATTGTTGTTGTCCTACTTGTACGCGGCCCAAGTGTTCTATTGATTTCGCATGAACCAATGGAAGAATGCTCATTAGATACCGATCCCATGACCTAGCATCAGCAGCTCTTGGCAACCGAGAAGGTAGACCCAACTCTGTCTATAACATCGAGTCATGACCATACAAAAGCTTATATGAGGAAGTACCAACGGAACTTTGTACTCCAGTGACATAAGCATATCAAAGAGACGGTAAATAATCATACCAATCCGAATGTTAAAAGTTCATATACTTCGCAATCATCTCCTTGAAGGTCCTAACAAGCCGTTCCACCAAACCATCTGTCTGAGGATGATAAATACTTATGAAAGTGTGGCGTATCCCCAGTTGAGATGTTAAGATGTTAAGACATGAAATGCCTTGTCCATAAATGCAGGACCATTATCCGAGAGAATTCGCTCTGGACAAGAATGCTGAAACACAATCCGATTAAGAAGAAACTGACCAACCACAGAAGCAAGAGCACTAGCAAGAGCACCAACTTTTACCCAATGTTAGGTAGTCAAAAGCAATAATAACGTACTTGTTGCCAGCAGTCGACCGCGGAAAAGGTCCCATTAGATCAAACGCTACCAACTCAAACGGACGAGAAATTACAATTGACTCCAACCGTCCTTCTGAAGAACACAGGGGAGTATTGCGAGCTTGTCACCACACACAACTACGCACATACCGAATCACATCTCCTCGCAACTCTGGCCAATAAAAAAATCTGTGCAACTTCTCCATCACACAACGATGTCCCATGTGCCCACTGAGAACATGAAATTCATGGTAAGTGTGGAGGAAGCGTGGAACGAAGACCAAAGGTACCACCAACCACAAATGATTATTTGGATCAGTCCCCACAAAATAAAGAAGGTTGTCCTGAAGGCGATATTGCGAATATAAATGCCTGAAAGGCAAATCATTAGCAAGTGATGCAGGATTCTTAAACTTATCACGAAGCCTTCGAATCCACGGCTCAACCTTTTGAACTTCCCGAACCTCATCTAAAGATGTCAAATTTAACTTTGCATTTTGCGGACACTAAACGTCAAGCACGGCAACTACTGATGGTACGGAATCTTCATTTAAAAAGTCCACAGATGCTGGAACAACTAGCTCCTCAGGGGTAGAAGAAAAGAGAGAAGGTGGAAGAGAAGCTCGAAAAAGAGCATTAGCATCAGCCATGGAACTCCCTGGGCGATGAACCACCTTGAAGTCATAAATTTGAAGTTTCAAGGCCCACCGAGCAGTACAACCAATCAAATTCTTCCGCTTCAACAACGAAGTGACTGTTGCATGGTCGCCTTCCAACAGCGTCCGCAAACCATGCATGGAGCTTCTCAAAACCCCAAACTACTGCTGTCACGACCTGATACAGGATACAGGATACGACATACAGGATTCAGCCTACAGGATATTCGATACAGGATTCGGCCCGCAGGATATTCTCACAGGATATGCACAGGATATTCTCACAGGATATGCCTACAGGATATTCCCGTAGGATATTCCTACAGGATATTCTCACAGGATATGCCAACAGGATATTCCCGTAGGATATTCCTACAGGATATTCCTATAGGATAAGGATGACCATTTTTGGCTAGTGACTAGATTAGGCTCATGACCAGATTAGCTTGGAGTTGTGAGCATAAAAGCTCCGACCTAATTGTTGTATAATCAGTTATTATCAACACCAGTCATTCTACGATCATTCTTGTTCTTGTCTTGTTCGTGTCCAGCTCCTTGCCTCCTGCTCTTGTCTTGCTCTCGGATCCTATTCTGCTTCCGAATCCTATCCTGTTCCTGTCTTGTTCCTGGATCCTGTCCTGCACCTTCCTGTCTGGCTCCCGGATCCTATCATGTTCCTGTCTCTCCCGGATCCTATTCGGTTCCAGTCTTGCTCCTGAGTTCCTAGTTCCTGTCCTGCTCTCTGTCCTGTTCCTGAGTCAAGCCTCCTTATTCTTGGAATCCTGCTCTTTTCATGGTGCCTGGATTATGGCTTGACAATTTGATAGTAACTGCTTTCATAGCTCTCTGATTCCTAATTACTTTTTTCCTTGGTTTTCTTCTTTCGTTTTCCTCTTTTGTTTTTCTTTTCATAGATCATGGCCGATTTTGAACACTTTCAACGCGAGCACCAAATGTTGCTTCACGAGCTGGCCACTTTGCGCCAAGTGGTCACAGATCTGCAAGGTTCCACCAACGCGGCGCATGCAGCTGCTGATGCATCCTCCAAGGCTGCTGCGCAGGCTCTCTCTCAAGCATCAATGGTTTCCTCTCCATCAAACTTTTCTTCGGAGCCGAAGATCAGCATGCCAAAAAGTTCAGTGGCAATCGCACCGATTTTCAAGGTTTCCTGAATCAGATCCGGCTCTTGATCCGCATGCAACCACGCCGCTACTCAACTGATGCACAAAAGGTTGGCCTTTTGGCATCCTTGCTAGTTGGATCTCCACGGGCTTGGGTTGCCCCTTTGCTGGAACGTGATGACCCATTGATAGAAGATTTTGAAGGATTCGTGGCTGCCTTTGAAGCCTGCTTTGGAGATCCCGATAAGTACCGTTCTACATGCACAAAGTTACGGAGGCTCACACAAGGATCTAGACCAGCTTCCGTTTATGCATCCAAATTCCAGCAATCATAGATTGACAAAATTGACTTAAACCATGACCTAGACCACTAAAAAAACCATGATGGCTTAGATCAAAAAAATTTAACTCAATATATATAATGATTTTTGATGATCTTCAATTATATAAAATACATAAATTAAATCTTATATTCTTTAATATTATGAATATATAGTATTAATTTATTAATATATATATTAAATAATATATTTAACCCTATATTTTGGTTTTACTATTCATGAATAGTGAAATCATGGTTTAAAATCAATTTTGACAATCGTTGTCAGCAATTGTGCACGAACATTCCATGGGACGAGACTGCATTGATCGAACACTTCCGTTTTGGGCTGAGGGATGACGTGAAGGACCTTCTCCTTACGTTACTGGATGCTCAAACGTTAGCGGAGATCATTAACAGGCCGTTCGTTGCAACAACCGTTTGTTCGAGCGCCATCAGGAAAATCCCGTCAGCAGTTCCTGCCAGCCAATCCTATAGCCGTACACATGTTCCTATGACACCTTCTGGAGCAGTTCCTATGGAGGTTAACAAATCCAAGCATGGCCCACTTTCAACTGCTGAGAAGCAACATCGTCGGGGTGAGAACCTATGCTTGTATTGTGGTGAAGCAGGACAGAAGGTGGCGGAATGTCCTAATAAAGCCAGAAAGTTCAAGACGCGTGAAGCCGAAGCTAAAGTTTAGTCGGAAAACTTCAATGTCCACTTTGTCTAGGAGCGCGAAGTTGGACGTAGGTGCAGGCTCCATTGGTGCTGCTCATACCATTCAATCACTCAAGTTTCCTGTACACATTCTCCTCAATAACCGAGAGCTTAAGGAGTTTGCCCTGTTAGACACTGGTGCAAATGCATGTTTCATGGATGACACTTTTGTAGCTCAGCATGGCATTCCGGTGGTGAAGTTGAAGCGTGCAGTTCCTGTAGAGGTGGCCAATGGTCGTTTGATTGCTTCTGGCACAGTTACCCACGCTACCACACCTCTCTCTTGCAGTCATGGTGCATTCAACTGTTCAATTTCCTTCAACTTGATCAAGACTCGGTCGACTCCCATCATTTTTGTCATGCCATGGTTTGTTGTTGCAAATCCGCAGATCGATTGGAGGTCTAGGACGCTCACGTTTTCTCCCAGCAGCCAGGATCAATCCTGTACCTTCCTGCGTGCAGGATACATCCTTGGTGTCTGAGGCAGTACAAGCTACAGGATTGACCGTGCCTGTTCCTGTACCAGTGTTGAAGACTCCTCTCGACAGGATTCACCTCATGTCAGTTCCTCAGCACATCCGCAGGCTCTCTCCACTCCTGTAAGTTTGCGGATTCCTGTACAGGGTTCTTCCAATCCTGTATCAGTGTCGAAGGTTCCTCCTCAACAGGATCCACCTCCTGTTGGTTCGTCAGCACACTCACAGGCTCTCCTCACTCCTGTGCATCCACGGACTTCTGTACAGGATTCTTCCAATCCTGTACACTTGTCAACATCCACATCTGTTTCTCCCAATCCTGCCTCTTTTGTTACTCTGCTTCTTTCCACCCCCAAGATCCTTCCTCTTTTTCAAGCTCCCTCCTTCTCCTCTCCGAGTTCTTACCACTACCATGCATGAACTTGCCACTGATCCTGCTCCTTTCCACCTTTTTGCCTTTCAAGTAACTCCTACGTCCTCTTCTACCTTTCCTGTGTCTGACTCTCCTGTTTTTCAATCTCCTTCTCCTGCTCCTTTTCCTTCTCCTCCTTCTTCCTACCATCCAAGTATCACCTTTCAGGACGTTTTTGACAAGCACAAGGCTGCAGTTCTTCCTGTTCACAGGTCCTACGACTGTCCTATTGATCTTGCGAAGGAAAGACTCCACCGTTCGGACCGATTTATGCATTGTCACCCACAGAGTTGGAGGTTCTTCGTCAGTACATCGAGGACAACTTGGCATCCGGCTTCATTCGTCACTCAAAGTCCCCTGCAGGAGCGCCTATTTTCTTCTTTCAAGAAGAAGGATGGGAGTTTACGTTTGGTTGTGGACTACAGGGGTTTGAATCAAGTCACCATTCGGAATCGGTACCCGTTGCCATTGATCCCGGAACTTCTCGATCGGCTGCGAGGAGCAAAGGTGTTCACGAAGATCGACTTACGAGGGGCCTACAACCTTGTACGGATTCGTCCAGGCGACTGCCTTTCGTACAAGGTATGGACACTTCGAGTACACGGTGATGCCTTTCGGCCTTACCAATGCCCCAGCCGTGTTCCAACACATGGTGAACGACATCTTTCGTGACTTCTTGGACCAGTTTGTGGTGATCTACCTCGACGACATTTTGATTTTCTCCAAGGACCAGGCGGCACATGACAAGCATGTACGATTGTTCTACAGCGGCTTCGCGAGCATGGCTGTATGCGAAGTTGGAGAAGTGTTTTTTCGATAGGGATTCTGTGGAGTTCTTGGGCTACATCGTCTCTCCTGCTGGCGTTTCCATGGACATGCACAAGGTGAAGACCATCGTGGAGTGGGAGAGGCCCAAGTCTGTACGAGATGTACAATGTTTCCTTGGCTTTGCAAACTTCTACAGGCGGTTCATACAGGACTTCTCCAAGCGTGTACTTCCACTCACGGAACTCACCAAGCGCACAGAGGTTTTCTCTTGGTCCGACAAGGCGGAACATGCATTCACAACACTCAAGGACACCTTCACGACAGCTCCGATTTTAGCACATCCTGATCCTTCTCGTCCTTTCTTTTGAAGCAGATGCCTCGATTTTGCAGTAGGATCTGTCCTATCACAAGTTGGAGAAGACAAGTTGCTTCATCCTGTAGCTTTTCACTCTCGTAAGTTCCTTTGGCGGAGATCAATTACGAGATTCATGACAAGGAACTCAAGGCCATTGTGGATTTTCGAGGAGTGGTGGCATTTCCTGGAAGGTGCTGCGCATCCTGTACAAGTCTTATGGATCACAAGAACCTGGAGTATTTTCAAACGGCTCGAGTTCTCAGTCGGCGACAGGCTAGGTGGGCGGAGTTCCTATCAGTTTTGATTTCGTCATCATCTACAGGCCTGGTTTTCGGAATGGCAAGGCGGATGCATTGTCTAGGCGTTCTTACCTTGCACCGACCCGGGCGATCCTGCATATGACTGTCAAAAACAAGTGTTGTTGGGTCCTGATCACTTCGGCTTGCAGCACTACAAGTTCATCAGGCTCCAACAGATTCAACACTTCTACAGGACATCCGTTCGCAGTTGGCTACAGACGATTTGGCAAGGAATGTGTTCTCACACATTAGTCCTGACATTGCAAGCTCCTCTTCCTCCAGTTCCCATTCAGACTACACGCTGTTTGCCATACAGGACGGACTCATGTACCGGGAAGGTCTCCTGTACGTTCTGTTGGTGTTTGCAGGACTCGTGTGGTACAGGATTGTCATGATACCCGGCTACAGGACATTTTGGTGTGGCCAAGACAGTTGAGTTGGTGACTCGCAACTATTGGTGGCCTGGGTTGCGAGGTTTTGTGGAAAGGTTTGTACGGAGTTGTGACACCTGCAACAGGTCGAAGATGCCTCGTCATGCACCTCTGGTCTTCTTCGTCCTCTTCCTGTTCCTTCTGCTCCTTGGAGATCCATTTTTATGGATTTCCTCACAGATCTTCCTCCCTCGCGGATTTGATGCAGTTCTTGTGGTAGTTGACCGTTTCACCAAACAGGCTCATTTCCTACCATGTAAAAGACTGCTACAGGCCAGACAACTGCTAGTTGGTGATCCGCGAAGTGTTCCGACACCATGGTCTTCCTGAGAGCATTGTTTCTGATCGAGGTCCACAATTCATGTCCAAGTTTTGGCGAGAGCTTCTCTAAAGTTACAGGTTAAAGCGGATTTTTCTTCAGGATATCACCTGCAAACTGATGGGCAGTCAGAACGCACAATTCAGACCTTGGAGCAATATCTTCGCTGCTTCATCAGTTACCAACAGGATAATTGGTTGGACCTTCTTCCTATGGTGGAGTTTGCCTACAACAACTCCGTTCAGCATCTCTACAGGCCAGACACCTTTTTTCGCTCTTACAGGCTACCATCCACGTTTTGACTTTGCTCCTCCTACTTTTCCTTCTTCCGCTCCTGCAGTACAGGATCGTCTCTAGCACCTTCGTTAAGGTACAGGATGATCTTGCGGGTTCATCTTCAGCAGGCACAGGAACGGTACAAGCATCATGCTGATGCCCATCGTCAGCCAGCACCTGCATACAAGATTGGGTGATCTCGTGTGGCTTCTTCGTTGACATATTCGCACCAACATGGCCTTCTTCTAAGTTGGATTTTCAACATTGGGCCCTTAAAGATTGTGGCAGAAGTCAATTTGTAGCTTTCCGACTCGAGTTACCATCTACAGTGAAAACTTTCATTCCTGTGTTTACACTTCTTTGTTGGAGCCGTATCATCCTTCTTCTCTTTCTGGTCGTGCTTCTTCTCCTCCCCCTCCTGTGGTCATTGATAGTGAACCTGAGTATGAAGTTGCAGCCATCCTTAATTCTCGTCTTCATCGCCGCCAACTTCAATACTTGGTGGATTGAAAGGTTATTTGCCTACCGATCGCACTTGGGAACCTGCATCCAACTTACTTCATGTTTCTTCCAAAGCTGCTGCTTTTCATCGGCATTATCCAGCTAAACCAGGTCCCAAGACTTGTGGAACTCGTCCTTAGGAGGAGGTGCTGTCACGACCCGATATAGGATATAGGATACGACATACATGATTCAGCCTACAGGATATGCGATACAGGATTCGGCCCGCAGGATATTCCCACAGGATTGCCATAGGATATTCCCGCAGGACATTCTCACAGGATATGCCTACAAGATATTCCCGCAGGATATTCCTATAGGATAAGGATGACCATTTTTGGCTAGTGACTAGATTAGGCTCATGACCAGATTAGCTTGGAGTTGTGAGCATAAAAGCTCCGACCTAATTGTTGTATAATCAGTTACTATCAACACCAGTCATTCTACAATCATTCTTGTTCTTGTCTTGTTCGTGTCTAGCTCCTTGCCTCTTGCTCTTGTCTTGCTCTCGAATCCTATTCTGCTTCCGAATCCTATCCTGTTCCTGTCTTGTTCCTGGATCCTGTCCTGCGCCTTCCTGTCTGGCTCCCGGATCCTATCCTGTTCCTGTCTCTCCCGGATCCTATCTGGTTCCAGTCTTGCTCCTGAGTTCCTAGTTCCTGTCCTGCTCTCTGTCCTGTTCCTGAGTTAAGCCTCCTTATTCTTGGAATCCTGCTCTTTTTCTGGTTCTTGGATCGTGGCTTGACAACTGCTAGACACTCCTTTTCTGTCGTGGAGTAGTTCACCTCTACTGGATGCAATGTATGGCTGATGTATGCAATGGGATGTCGTTGGCTAGGAACACTCATACTCTCCTGCATCAATATGCCCCCAAGACTGATGTCAGAAGCATCTACGTGCAAGATGAAAGGACGAGTGTAATCAAGGTACGCCAAAACTGGAGGAGTCGTCAATAACCCTTTGAGATTTGCAAATGCATGCTTGCAATCCTTAAACCAAACAAAAGAAGACATTGACGACTTTAATAACGCCTGCAACGATACAGTGCGATCTAAAAGATGATCCACAAAACGGCCTAGATATTGTACCTTGCCAAGAAAGCATTGCACATCGTTCACACACTTCGGCGTAGGGAACTTCAAAACTGCAACAAGTTTGTCAGGATCAACTTACAACCTTCACGGGAATGCGATAACTAAGATAAGTGGTGTCCTTGGATCCAAACACACACTTAGACGGCTTCAACTTCAAACCAACTTCTCGTAGCCGATCCAAAACCTTGCGTACATCACTAACATGCTCCTCCCACGTTCCATCCGAGTGGATTAAAACATTGTCAATGAAGTCGGCAGTCACCTCCGGCATATTGCAAGAACCTCGTCCATCATACGTTGGAGTCGCTGGAGCATTACTCAAATCGAAATGCATCACCAAGAACTCGTACATGCCAAATGGCGTCCGAAAAGCAATCTTGGGAATGTCTATGTCAGCCATCGGAACTTGTTAATATCCAAAGGCGAGATCTAACTTGGTGAACCAATGACTTCGCCCCAGTTGATCCAAAAGATCTACAATATGAGGAAGTGGGTACACATCTGAGACGGTTACCTCATTTATGGGCGATAGTCAATGCAAAATCGAACTCCCATTTGGCTTCGTCACAAGAAGGTTCGCACGCCCAAGGACTTCAAAATTTCTAGATAACACCCTTCTCGCTCGTAGCTCCTTTGGTGACCGATGCCAAACATGTACCTTGATTGGCCTAGTATCTCCAGTTGGAATAGGATGGCGTGTCGCAATCTTGGTTTTAGATGACAAGTTGAAGTTAAAAAGATCAGCATACTCCTTAAGTTAATCAACAACTGCAGCACGACGATCATTTGATGGATCCAAAGAGGGAAAGGAAGAGCATGAAGGGAAAATGGTTGGAAGTAAGGGTGAGACAAAAGTGATGAAAGCAGATGTAAGGAGATGGATGAAGTGGAATAAAAGTAAGAGGAATGGAAGAAAAATGAGGAAGAGTTAAACATGGGGAGACTTTTCAAAATCACACTTGGCATGATTGCGAGTCAATCAATCCACACTAAGAATAAGATGAAAAGCTTGATTCGGCACCACCCGTAAAAATTGAAGTTCAAGCTTACGATCATCCATCCCACGAACAAGCATAAGTGTGTTCGTTGCCATATAGAATGAAGATTGGTTCTTTCGCACGATGCAAATGAAGGCTGCAACGTGTAGCAACAGATTGAGAAATAAAGGACAAACTCGAACCTGTATCCACCAACACTGGAAGGAAATAGAACATGGTGTGTGATTAAATCGAGTTTGAAAAGTGAAGATCGGATGAACTAGTGCCAAGTGAACCCCTTGATGATACTCCTGAAAGAAAGACAAAGGGGTCACTAATTTTTTGCACGGGGGACCCTCTACTCGTGTGATTCGTTGTTTCTTGGAAGATCCATTGCATCAAGACCTTCCACTAGCAGTGCCAACCGGATGTTGATGCCATGACCTCCATGCCGGAAATGGGAGACGCCAATCAGGAAATCGTTGACAACGCCAATACAAGTGCCAACCTCATCACACACCAACAACAAACTGCACATCCATGTCCCTCAGGCCTAACCTTGTGCTGGTACACGAGTAGCAATAGTTTCAACCTCCATCGGAGCAGGTCCATCCCCAACATGAAGTGGAATGAGAGAATGTGAAGGTGCAAGTGGGAGAGGTGATGACTCATATCATTGTGCCAGCCTCAAAGCATCATCAAGGTCATTGGAGCTAGTGCATGCACAAGTCCCACAAAGGTCTTGACGAAGTGTTAACCACAACATACCTAACTTGATGCATTTTAACATGTTAGGTTCTTGCACGCAGCAAAAGGCTTCGAAAGCGAACACCAAACTACATCACCAACTCAGATGGCTTTTGACGAATACGATGCAACTGCTGAAACGCATCGTCACCGTCGTTTGCATACCCAAATGCACGTTTAAAGATCTCTGGAAGAATACTCCAATCTTCATGAGTTGCCACATCCAAACCATTGTACCACTGCAATGCCGTCCCTTGAAGACAAGTAGGAAACTCGCGCAAGCACTGAACACTGTCCCATGAATGATATGTGGCAACCACAGTGAAGTGGTCAAACCAATGGTACACATCATCTCCAGGATTTCCGTGAAAGAAATCCGGCTGGACGCAAGGATTTGCAACAGGAACAGGAGGAGTACCATGGGTTGTGAAAGCCCCATCAACTGAGAGTGATTGTTCAACTGCATTTCACATGGCATTTAACAACTGCATGAGTAGCTGCTCCACAAACAAAGGATTTGTTGTTGTGCATCCATGGAAAAAAGAAGAAAGGGCAAAATCTACAAAGAAAGAATATTTAGACAATGGAAAAGCTAGATTAGAAAAAAAAGAAGATCTAGAAAAAGACACAAATTCAAGCACTCCATAAGAACAATTAGAGTGCCCTTCACCTCCACCATGTGAGAGCTCAGAATATAGATATGTGTATATATTTCATTAATCCAAAATCGTAACTTATATACAAGAGCGAGTGGTTTAGATTGAAATTAATCTGACGGCTATGAAAACCCACTACGCTAATAATAATATGTGCACATGGAGCAGTACACGTGAATTTACAGTACTTCGAAATGTCTATGTTACTTATGTATGCGTGTGCAAATGTACATAGATACTAAATATCTAGGACTTGGTATTGTGGAATGCGATGATTTTGGCATATGCTTAGAAAACGAAGTGGAAGATTGCTGTGTAATATACTTGAAAATGCAGATTATTACGTACGTGGCACTACTTGCGATCGTTGATGATATCAACTTGGAAGAGTTCTTCATAAGGATCCTCAATGAAGGCTTAGATAAAGATACGATTGTGTGCAACTCACTTATAACTACGTATGGAAAGTGTGGAAGATGTATGCAGAGAGAAACACATAGGTATAACAATTTTTGTATACATACTATTTATGCATCATGCATGCATAAAACTTTACAAAATTAATCAAAGTTAAGCATATCTGTTTGTAACACACACACCACTCGCATATTTTATACATACATGTATGTGTGTATTCATATAGAAAGCTATCTAGTAAAGTTTCACTTTGGCCTTCATATATGCATACATACCACCGATATACCCATATCATATATAATAAGTATATAACACACACACACACACCGGGGGGGGGCGCCTCATAGGGATAATTAACTGAAACTGTTCCTGCTTTAAACTATTTTATATTATGGCAGTGCATATATTCAGATAAAATTCTTTGTATGTGATGTTTATTGTGTGTGTGGTGTGTGTAGTATATATATATATAGAGAGGGGGGGGGGGGAGAGAGATGTATGTGTATATTATATTTGTATTCAGTTGACACTGTATGTATAAATATTAAATTATACAATACATATTCTTAATTGCCTTGTTTCTATGTGTATGTGTTTGTTTGGTTTGGTTTTTCTATATCAAATGTGACGACATACTTTCATATATTATTGTAACATCTAATATTATATCAAACAGTATATTATATGTATGACATATGACTAGGCACGAGAAGTGTTTGACAAGATGAAGACAGGTAACGTGATTACGTGGACGAGTATAATTTCCATGTATGCAAAACAGAAAATGGTGTTGGAAGCTCGTGAACTGTTTGATGGGATGCTGACCAAAATTAGCGATCCAGATGCAGTCTCGTTTGCCACAATACTCAACGTGTTTGCTGATTCATCAGCATTAGAGCAAGGTAAAATGTATAAACGAAATCGTAATATATATATATATAGAGAGAGAGAGAGAGAGAAGAGAGAGAGAGAGAGAGAGAGATGTATATGCTAGGAATTTAGTTTGTTTACGCAGGAAAATAGCATACGAGCAAGCAGTAAAACTCTCTCTCTCTCTCTCTCTCTCTCTCTCTCTATATATATATTATATATAGAGAGAGAGAGAGAGAGAGAGAGAGAGAGAGAGAGAGAGATGTATATGCTAGGAATTTATGTTTGTTACGCAGGAAAAATAGCATACGAGCAAGCAGTAAAACATGGATTTGAAATGCACGAGCTTATTATAACTGCTTTAGTAAACCTGTATGGTAGATCTGAAATAGGCAAGACATATATTTAACAATATAATTAAACCGGACACAGAGGTGTATAATACTATGATAGGAGGTTATGCACAGTTTGCACAGGGTAAACAAGCTGTGGATCTATTTAGGAGGATGGAAATGGAGGGTGTCAAACCTGATGGCTATACATTTGTTTATTTGCTCCTTGGGTGTAGTCACGCTGGATTCTTCACACAGGGGAGAATATACTTCACATCTATGTCTGAGTATCGTAACGTAAACAAGGTACGTACGTGTGCATACTATTTGTATATATACTTGACGTCCATGTCTGTCTGTCTGTCTGTCTGTCTCTCTTCACACACACATACACAAAACGTATTTATTAGTTTTAAGTATTACATATTTATATTTAACCGGTTAGTTGTTAATAATTATCAGACTTTACAAATTATGGGTGTGTTGTGGATTTACTTGAACGAGGAGGCCGGCTTGAGGAGGCAGAAAAATTTCTTGAGAACATGCCTATTCAGTAAGTCTATATTGTAGTATAATATTTATTTATATTATGTATTTGCGTATATGCGAAATAGCCATAATAAGAGTTAGAACGTTCAACTGTATTTGTGTTATGTACTACACACACACACACACACGCACTCACACACGCACACGCAAACTACTTTATCACATGGTATGAAGTTGTTAAAGTTTTCAATCATGTATTTATCTATACACACACTAGGATATTCTGATATTTAATAATATTAATTATTGATATTAAGCATGTTTATTAATAATCAGGCGGACACAGTTGGATGGACTTCACTCCTAGGTGCATGCCGAAACCACCGTGACATAGAGCGTGTCAAAAAGATCGTTAAAAGCTACTAGAGATTGAACCAAGTGGCGCAACCGGGTAAGTTCTATGTAGTAGTAATAAGTTAATAAGAAATATTTATTCATATTTTCAGTTACATTTTACTCTCCAATATCTATGCAGAGCTTAGCAAGTGGAATGCAGTAGCCAAAGTACGCAAATTAATGGCTGAACATGGTGTAAAGAAGGTACGTGTGTAGCTATAATGGACGTTTTACATATGTGCATAATGCATCTTTCATACATAATATAGATATTATTTATCTGTGTATAATATGTGTATGAACACACACGCACGCACTCAATGGATACATATACAAGAAGCTGGGGTTAGCAATATAGAAGTGGGAGGTGTTATGAACTGCAAGAATATACCAGGAACTGGAAAGGGTGCATTCAGAGATTAAGGGTAAAGGATTATACCAGACACAAGGACAGTAATGCATTTTGTGGAGGGTAAAGAGAAGGAAAAGTTATTATTTACACACAGTGAAAGATTAGCTATCGTTTATGGGTTGATTAGTACTGAGCAGGGTTTAACATTAAGAGTGGTTAAGAACTTAAGGGTATGTAGTGATTGTCATACTGCTACCAAGTACATATCTCAGGTTACACATGAGGATCGTGGTTAGGGACTTTACGAGGTTCCATTTGTTTGAAGAAGGCAAATGCTCATGTCAAGATTACTGGTGGTATGTATAGACATACATACACACATATGCACACACACACACACACACCATAGTGATACATTGAACAATTTCATTAAACTAACTGTACATCGTTTATAACATGTTGTTATTGTAAGTACAATTACACATGTATAATATGTATGGTATATTATAAATTATATATTAAAATAGTATCACTGGTTTCAAAATATCTAATGGGATTTTTCATCTTTAAACATAAATCTCCTTTTATTAAAATTTATTTGTGATGAATTTTTCTAATTAATTCCATAATATTATTGTTTTAGTCATATATTTTGGTTTGTTAACATCACTTGTTTATTCCATCCTAAATATATATATTTCATCCTAAAATATATATAATAGGTTAAATCTTATATTTACAAAACCTCTTTTTATTCTTCAAATTTAACTACAAAAAAAACTTTTTAAATAAAATATAAGATTAAGTGATCTATTGCTTATTTGATTTTGATCATGTAACCTTTATTTACTTATTTTATAAATTGAACATATTAAAACAACATGTTATATATGATATTAATAAGATATTTAATACAAAACATATGTAATATTAACAGTTAATTATAATATAATATTGAATAATAATGACAACAATAGTAACTTGTTATATATATTAAACTATTTTAAACTATGCATAAAATTATTGATTTTTGGGGATACGTGAGCATAACTTTACAATGTATATTGATTTTACATTAATGTATTATTATTACATTTTAAATATACCTTCAACTTAAAGATTAGTTAACATCTTAATATTAATGAATAAGGTCATATTTCATAAGAAATGATAAATGTAATAAGAAGCCATAAGAAAGCAACGATGATTAAGTATTGACAAAATAATTTTTATTATATAAATTATATAATTCTTATTAAGTTAATATTTAATTTCTAAAGTGGTATAATATAATATTGTAATAACTAGAATATAAAATGAGTTATAACATATTATTGTAATATGAATGATTATTTAAATATTTTGTAAATGGTTTATTTTCAAGAAGTATATATAATTAAATATGGATATGTTATCAAAATTAATATAGATTATGACATAATAATTCAATTTATTAAAATGTGTATTGAATACACCATAATATATATGTGTGTGTGTATCCATGTATGCATGTTGCATGTGTATAATCATTTCATTATCAATGTAAACTAGACTAATGGATGGTATTATTTAATTAATAAATGTAATATGTATTTATATGTATTATTAAGTTGGATTGTATTGTATTAATTAATATATATTATTTATATGTATTATAAGTAGAAAAGAAAACATTTATTAATGTACTTAGTTAATTAAAGAGAAATGTTTTATTGTTATACGTGACAATGAATATTTAATTAAATTAATTAGTAATTGATTGAATGAGAGATAAAATGATAAACTAAGATAATTTTGTAAGTTTGAAGTAATTCATTATACTGATTATTTTATTTATATTATTTATATATTAAGATATAATTATTAAATGAAGTACTTTATCACATGTTATACTACATATATATAGAATTGTACGTACGTGTATGTATATAAAAAGTACACTAATATCTTAAAGACCTGGTATTAAGGGGAAAACAAAACAAACACTAAAACATTAATATAACGGTTTAGTGTAAATTAATATATAAATATGTGTGTGTGTAAAGAGGTTTATATTGACAATATATTAACATTTTTAAGTTTTAACCCACTTGGTTATATTTAATTACATATACCGCTTATATACCAACTTATATTGCTCTATGAATCTGAAATAGCATCTATGAAATTTATAGCAATCTCTATAATATAAATATATATATATATATAGACCAGTAAATAAATGCATCATAAACATTTATTAAGAGATGTTTATATATATACTATATATATGTGTGTGTGTGTTAAATGTTCACATGTATAATTTACATATACATTACCATATGCATATATACACACTAGGTTTTATAATTTCTGATCCGTTTCCTTAACCAGTTTTTCCTCCTTCTGTACCAACATTCTCCTCTTCCCATTACCAGTTCCAATTCCAGGACAATTGAACATTTTAATATTCTTCAAGGAAGGAAGAGTTTCAATGCAGTCTGGAAGACAAATTAGTTTAGGCAAATTCATCAATGTCATCTCTTTCAAGTTGACAAGGGAGCAGAATTGTGTGTGGTCCTCTAATAGTGCTTCCAATTGTGGACAATCATAAATATGTAACTGCTTAAGACATGTGAGTAATGTGATAATAGATGGCAGATGTTTGAATGTGAAATTTTTAACTGCAAGATATTTAAGACTTAGAAATCCAATAGGATTTAGTCCTTCCCATACCAACGAGGACAAAGAACCTATTTCAAGCCGTCTTTCAATATGGATTTGTTCAATGAAATCCAACTGACTTAAACTCTTGCAGTCACAAATCCTTACATATTGCAATTCCTGTAAAATAAAATATTTTTACTTTCATAAAACTAATATATAAAGATGTAGCATGAGACTTGAAATATTCATGCATTTACATTACTATAATATGGTATACATTTTTAAATTTTGTTAGGAAATATTAAATTTTTATAAAACTTCATTCCATCGTGCATGAGTATAATAATGAGTATTAAAATAATTAAAACCTTCAAGTTATGCATGTAAGTGTAGTTATTTAATTCATATTTATATTGATTATTTAAAAACTTAATTTAGTTCAAGTTATTTATGATATAGAATAACATTTCCGATATACATATGTATATGTGCCATAAACTACAAACATCATAAGTTTGATATCAATAATATAGGTTTTCAATTCTTTAATCACATATCTTATGTTTAATGAAATTGAACTAACAAGGAAAAGCACATGTACGCTACATGCATATGTCACTTACAAAGAGAACAGTTACTATTACATTACAAGTGCAATACCAAATGTTGATACTTTCTTAATAAAATTCTTATAATTATGTTCAACACGTATTCATTTAAACAAAAATTATATTAATTATCCGGTAGTTTCATTCATTACTTAAGATATAAGCAACCTAGCCCAACATATGTATATAATTAGATTTACCTTGACTTGAATTTGTAACAACTGGTCGCAACATAATATATGTAATATCGGTGGACCCTTGGATATCTGAATAAAATTAAGTTTTCACAGTATTATGAAAATGTTTTACTTTAAAGTTATCTTGTATACTTAAAAGTAGGTTATATAGTTATGAGTATATTTGAGTGTATTTGCTTTATCGGCTATACACATAATATCCTCATCTATGTATATATATACACACACGTGTGTACCTGCTGGAGAGTAAGTACTTCAAGTTGGTGGCAGTGTGAAATAGTTAGAACCTCCAATTTTGGAAAAGCCCCGTGTTCACTAAATGATTCAGGAAAATGCTTTCCTGAGAACTCAGACAAAGTCAACCGCTTTAAGTTGGACAACTTGTTTATAGCAGGAAGTTCCAATAGAGTTCCACCTCCGTTTAAAGTTAATCGCTCGAGATGATGAAGTGATTCGAAACCATTTGGAAGGTACTTTGATGCAGTATTAAGCTGTAAAGTTACCAAAGATGGGAAGTTTATCTCTAATGGAACCTCTTTGAACCGAACTGTGCCGAGCTCTAAGATACGTAGTTTTTGAGTGCCATTGAGTAACCACGCAAACTTTTGTGGATCAGCTTCAACTGTTTCAAATTTTGTTGAAATATAGAATCGTTGTTTATAGTCTCCCAAAGATACTACCTCTAATGAACTCTTGAAAGTTGGATTATTCAAATCTAAGGGACCACTTGTTAACCTTAAAACTTGTAAACGATTCATTTTTTCAATGTATTGTGAATTTCTCACTGGATGAATCCTCCTCGAAATGATATGCAAGCAATTCAGCCTGTACATACATACACTCCTGACGAGTAAAAAATGGCAACGATGATGAGCAATATCCTATCTAAACATTGTATATGTATTGCATGGATGTATATCCCGTGAAACTCTATATACTACATATGCATATACTATTAAGCCGTGGCGATACATGGTGATGGATGTATGCGTGGTACATTAATACATATATAGAGTATAATACCTGTCCATGTTTTTCAGAAACCTGAAATCCAGATGAGCACCACTGTCACATTCTCCAAAACAATGTATTTGAAGAACCTCCAACTGATGAAGTCTGCCAAGCCCTTCAAGCAGATTCTCATAAGAGCACCAGCAACTAAGATAAGGAGTAAGTGCTAAGTATCTTAACTGCACAAGGAGCTCCAATCCACAAATTGTTATGAACTGCCCACTCAACCATAAAAACTTCAGGTTGGAAAAGCTTTCCAAAGAGATATGCATTGGCTCCCACAGACGCAGCTGCATCACGGACAAGCGAGGCATTTCATTCGACAGAATATCTGATACCTTTTCACCTTTCATGTCTCCTGTGTATCCATGAATCACCTCCACTCCTGACGTCCGACCGCTACAACTGCGAAGTCTGACGTATGGATGTTTGTCTGTTTTGATGATATATTCGGCTAGCTCAAGCATCAATTGACTACTACGAACATTATCTTTCTCAGCTAAAGATGCATCTTCCAGTGATTTCCGTGCAGATAAAAATTCCCTGTGGTAATAATCATCATGTTCATACGAGCTTAACACCAGCCACCAGTAATAGAGCGGATGTCTAACATCGGTTGATTTTATTAAAGTGACAATATGGTTGTAACTGGCTTCCATAGCAATGCACAGGAAAAGCACCTTCTCATCATTGCTTAAGTGGTCGTAACTCAGCTTTAGCACCTTAAATATCTTTTCGTGCTCATCACATTTTCCCCTCCTGATCTTTTCCAGAACATGTTCCCAATAAGTAGGAGAATACAAATACCCAGAGTCCTTAGACATGTACCTAGCCATGATTTCCAACACTTTTGGATTTCCATAGCATTGTTGAACCATTAACCCAACATGATATCTGATATCCTCAGGAGCCTCTTCTTTCCCAAAGGCATGCAGGCAGAAGAGTGTGCGAGCATCTCCATGTGATAAAGGATTCACCTCTAGTTTTGCGATTCTATTCCTTGAGAATTGATCGAGCACGTTTGCCTTATGACTAGTGACCAGTTTCCTAACACCTTTGATGTCCACTGCCCTCAAAAATATCTGGGTTGCACACATTCTCTAGTACAATAAGAGTCACCTTATTGGAAGTTCGATTTGCAAAGGTCTGGATTGATTGCGTGCCCTCTCCTACATTTGTAATCTACAGAGCCATCAATGATCAGCATTAATATACATGTTAATATATATATGTATGGTACATACCTTTGAATGCCCAGGGAGCATCCGCAATTGAGAACAAATGTCCATCACCATTGATACCTCGTCCTTGCCTCGGCCAACTTCGAGATATGCAATACAACCAAAGAGTTGTCTCACCTCCTGCATCTGGAAAACGTATTGAACCAAATGCGTTTTTCCCACTCCGCTCTTCCCATGTATAAGAATCCATTCCGGTCCGTGTTCATCGGCAAGCAGAGATTTCAGGGCGGAGATATACGACTCCCTTGGAACTATAGGTTTCCGCACGTCAAGCGTTGGTACCAAATAGTGACTGTGCTTATCTTTCACCAGGGCTCTCACTGCAACCAGATCAGCTTCAACTCGCTCCTTGCAGGCCAGAATCTTTCTGGATTTCAACCCTCTGAAACATCCAACAACGTTGTGCGTGCGTGTGTGTGTTAGAGTTAGCAAACTCACCTGTTATACAAAGTGTAGTTTTGACGTCCATCTATGGTGGCCACCATTAGCTCCTCCGAATCATGTATGAACTTTTTCAACATGTTGTATTCATCAGAGCGAGGATGGAAGTCTTCCATGCGGTTTGCCACCTCAGGCAAAAGACGAAGGCAATCAGAGGCATTCACGCCAGTAATAATGCTTTTCAGCTCCCATCCATTCTTTACAAAGTGGCATGCTGGAAGGATTAGAGCCGCAATTGCACCCTTCAGCGGCTCACCAATCACCGGTCCAAGCACGGCCCCGATCGATCCAGATGCAAGTGAAGTATGATCCCGGTCAACCATGGCGATAGAATTTAATTAACTACAAATCATAATTAATAATCTCTCCCACACACACGCATTGTTAATATGACAATATTACACTCACAAGAGTTTATTTACCTGTTGTAAATTTCCCCCACCACTCTCCTAGTCAAGTTCTAGCCAAACCTGTTAAAAGCTACATTATTCGTATTAACGGTTATAAATGTTTATGTTTAAATTTTTTAAATAATTGTAAACAATAAATTGAAATTATACAAAAATATATTATTAAATTTTTTATATTATTAATAAAATTATATTATAGTTATATTATATTATTATATAATATATTATTAAATTTTTTGTTATCAAATTGAATATAAACTATTAAAAGTATTAGTAATAAGTAATTAAAATTTAAATTAATTAATTAGTAAATGTTAAAAAAATGTATTTAAAAAAAATTATATGTACCAAATCATATATATAGATGAAATGTGTTCATCCTGAAGGTCTTTTTAATTATATCTTCTAAATGTAACTAACTTAATTAATTATGATTAAAAGGGGGGCTGGATTATGAGGTGTTTATATAGCAAGAAGTTGTAATTCAGGTGATTTTTTTTTATTCTTTATGTAGAAGTATATATGTGTTTGTATGTATGGCACAATAGCTTTACCTGCAGTACATGCTATACATAGATGTATTTGTAGATCTACCATCTACACACTAAAACAAGTGATATACGTCGCTACACATGTATATACATAAGTCTGTAAATGCATAGTCATGTGAATTCTCTCTCTGGATACCTGTGTGTCCAAGCCTCTCGTAAGCCAGGGTTTGATTGAGCAGCAATGCTCTTCTAACATAGTCACATTGATAGACCGCGTGTAAAATTATCAACCGTACACGTGGCTGATTTTGTACAATATTTAAGTATACTTTCGTCAAATCCGTGTCTGTGTATATTCCATGTGTACGGACTCCCGTGTATGGGACTCCAATGGATTATTAAATCCAGTTAGGTGCACTTCTGGTTTTTATATGTTTACAACATAAATTTTGGTTTTAAATCCTTAAATCTCTTATTTTTTAAAAGTATTTATATTTATAAACTTGTATGTGAAACTAAAATATATTATATTTATTTAGTCTTATCTTTTCTAATTTATTTCGATTTCATTAATTGTGTTTAATTTGTGTTTTTCTTTAAAAATTAGTGAGTTATTAAATATTTTTATTTTACTATTCTATGTCCATTTTGTTTGAATATAATTTTATAAAAGACACATCATATTACAAACATGGAAATTTTATTTGGAAAATAGAACTTATTTTTTTATTATGACACACAAGATGTCCATATATTTAATGTAAATTAATTCTGAAAATGATTTAAAACCATAATGTGAACTTTAATTAAATTGATTACTATTAAGAAAAAAAATAATGAGTTTATGTTTTCCCATTTTAATCTTAAGAGCCGCAAGTGTTGAATTAAGAAAAATGAAGATTTTAATTTTTTAAAGGTATTAAAAAGGATGATATTTTCCATTATGATTGAAAAAATATTTCTCCTCATTAAGCTTAATTTGATCAGAAATTATAAATGCACATATTTTGGCCTTAAAATTTTATATAGTGTAGTTTAATAGGTGGAAAACAAGAATATTCTTTGAACTTTTAATTTCATTTTTAATTATCTACTTCACAATGGTAGTGTTGTAATAATGTTTTTGAATTGTGTATAATTTTATAATAATAGAATATTACAATTGTGTTTTCATGCACATAATCGTGTTTATAATAAGGTCAAATGTGGAGAAGATAGTGGTGACTAAATTGAATTCATGCTTAAGTTAGTTGTTGCACAATGCAATTGTGTCAAGTCTTAATAATTCACTTTTTTAATGGTTTTTATTATTTAAAAAGTTTTTAACTAACCCTAGTCATCCTCAATCACTAGTCAAGTTAAAGTAGTAAGTTTTGTAGTTCATAAAGTAATAAATTTTCTTGTTCATAATTTGAGTTAAATGGCATCTTAACAATATTGTTTATTGTCATAGCCACATACATATATATTATGATTTTGCCTCAATATTTAAAATCAATTCTATATATACCATTTTATTTAAGTCTTTAATTTCATAATAATTCTTAAGGTATACAATCTAAGAAAAAGGCTCTAAATTTTACTTTTACATATGAAAGTTCTATATGAAAAATGATAAATAGGATATCATTATAGGGTATCGTTGATGCTCACTTATCATAATAGAGTGGTAAAAACAACACATCAACTATTGTAAGTTAAAAATAATCACCCTATTGTCAAGTCTCTGTCTTTAAGTTAATATAACTTATGAAAATACTTAAATTTTTTATATAAATTTGTTTCGCACTCACCTTTCAAAAATCCCTTAAAAGTGTATCACTTAAGTATTTTTCCATTGGCACTAACTTTTTGTTTAACATAATCTTTTATGTTATATGCACGTTGTAACTAAAGTGGGCATGATACGTGAAAATGGGAAATATAAAATAAATTACTAATTAATACTTAAGTTTTAATTATTAATTAATCATTTAATTAATATGTAATTAAGCCTTAAATATTAATTAATTAATTAATTAATCCTTCAATAACCTTACTTAGTAAGGAATATTCCTAAAATATCTTAGAATATTCATATTATTCTAAAAATAGTTTACAATAATGAAGAAATACTATCAAACATAATTACAAATGAAATCATTTTCTTATCAACATGTTAATTTTTTATAAATACTTTCTTTCTATCATACAAAGAAATCTTTTCATTTTGTCTAAATCATCACTCTCCGGATTAATCAAATCATTTTGGTCAATATCTTGATGTTGTTGCCACCACTTAACACTCTCACGAATGCAATTGGGAGTTGCCATCCTTGTTAATACATAAGATGTGATAAGAGAAGGTCTGCATAAAGGCTCATCTAAAAACTGACGTTCCTTAAGAATAATATTATAAAGCGCCCGGTTGCTATCCTTCATTTTATAAAATTCAATATCACGAGAAAGAAAAGCTTCAGGAAATGTATGATACGGTGGATACTGCTCACAAAAATTTTCGAGATTCTTCTTTCTGAGGCACGTATCCAAGTAGTTCACTAGCTCATCCATGATATCGGTATCAGAATATGGATCGAAAGTGATTGGATGAATACAAGCAATGTTTTGGTTGAGCATAGCCTTCTGAGGAGAGTCGTCTACTACTAAGATATGTGCATTCTTCGTTATCCTTAAGCGACTGATCTCCCCATGAGTCCCAATTATTCTTTCATTCTTGAAGAAGTATGGCTTGCTTTCCTTTCTTATATTGTGAAATTCGAGAGGTTTATGACACATTCGCTGGTCAAAAATCCAATCTTTACGAATCACCTCTTCTGCAACACTACAATGTTTCTTAAGTAAATTCAACAGCGGTGTTAAGTTATGAATCTGCATGCATGACCAAATCCCCACAAGCGCACCCATCTCCTTAAGCTTTTGAAAGAGACGATCCAACCCTGGACGAAAAATAATATCATATCGAAATTTACCATGACAAGGAATGAAATCTCCTTGTTTGATTTCTTTTTTCTATCCTGGGCCTTTGTCGATGAAGCAGAACACCATTGACATCCAACAACACAATATGGCCATGAGTAACATGAGATAGCGTTGCCTCTTGAATACTTTGCAAATCACTTGTTTGCTCCCTTTCACATTTATCCGTTGCCACTATCTCGTTGCCTATCCCTTCATCATTTAATTGTACATCATCCTTACAAGATTCAGATATTGCATGCGCTGAAGAAATTGATTTCGGAACTGAAGCCAATAAAAATGATGATGAAGTGGCCCCCATGGTAACGATGTTTTGAGCTGCATTATTATCCATTTCCTGCATGAACTCTGTCATTCTGACATGTGGCACAAGAAATTGTCGCCAAACCCCTCTCTTACCTCATGCAATGCTGAAAATCCATGTTCTCAATTATTTCATTACATCTGCAAAATGATAATTAGCTGACCTTAAAATTATCAAGGTATATTATTTACCTTGTTAATGTGTGACCCATGTTTGAACTAAAAGCTTCATTAATCCTTGAGAATTTATTTTCTGTACAAATATAAAAGAAATATACAAAAATGCCTTATGTTACACTCATTTACAACTATTCATCACTCTATCAATTCATTATCAATTCTTCTTCGCTATTACCTTCTGAGTGAGGCGAAGAAGGTCTAAGCCGCTTGTGAGATGGTTCAAGATCTTCTGCATCTTCTATTGATGTTTCCATGGGTCCTGGAGTGTGCGAATGTTCTGTACTCCTCGAGATAACTTCCGGTCTAATATCTGATTGAAGTTCGTTCTCAGACTCCGAGATTGAACCAGATTCACCTTCAGAGCTATCGCACTTATCTGGAGGGAACTTTCTCAAATACGCCTTTATGGATTCGTTGGGGTACTCAGTTGAGACCCAATCTATCCACTTGTTCAGGTCCTCAACCATGGTCTTATCCTTTTCAACGGCAAACACACATGTATGCCGAAGGTAACACTCCTTCAAGACGGACCCCCTAGTGCAGTAGTCAAAAACCCACGCATCACTGTGAGGACCCCTAATCAAGTTGACGATGCTCCGTGCCGCTTGACTTGTAATGTTTGGATAACGTACATTGCCGAATACGTCACTCATACCTATCGGTGTATCGGATGGAGGTTCAGGGCCGTTGGAGTGCAAACAGATGCCTGGCCAGTCATTTGGAAGCTTGAAATTGTTTGGCGCATTCCTAACAACCAAGTGAACAACGGTATCAATGCACTTGGGATTAGCATCGTTCATATAAAATCCTGTCCAACGATGTCTATTCTTCTTGGCGGCGAAGGCGAAGGCAAAAGTATCGGTGACATGAGCAAGAATCAAGAAATAAATACCTGAAAAAGTAGGTATCAGTGAAGAGCGCAAGCATGAATTCAATAATAAATACCTTCTATGTATATGCTTGCACGGCTAAGTTTCTCCACCAGATCCTCTAGTGCCCTATCTGTCGAAAGATTTTTTGACACCCGCCGATCCATCACGAACAATTGAAACGGTTTCCTACAAGCAGTGATGTTACCCCATAAAGTCTCCGAATCTAACAACAAACATCTGTAGGGCTTGTCGTGATTCGTAGCATCCTCCTTTATAAGGTTCAATTCGGTTCTCCGCTGCTGAAGGACTGCCATAAGAGAAGGCGTCATCCCAATGTTCTCCTTTTTGGCGTTGGCGTGCAATAGATTCTTGCCTAGATCTTCCGATTGGTTCACCCATTCGACAAGCATATCATCGTTCGTCACATGCAAATATTTGCTGACCTCTTCATATGTTGAAGTCGAGGTCCAACCCAGTTTGTGGCAGTGTATTCCCAACCACTCCTTGAAATGCCTGACCGTCTTCAACTCCATTGCCTTGAGATGAAAAGGAGAGGTTGGGCTGCTGTTATTAATTTGTAGTTTGCCATCGATCACCAAATCAGCCAAGACTTCCATCTCCTCCATCGTTGTTCCATTTAAAGGCTTCAACCATGTGAGCTTGAAATCGTTGTCTACATCCTTTGTAGATTGAACAGACTTAGCCTTCGGCGTCTTACTGGGTTTCTTTGCAGACTTTTCTGAGGGCTCCCCTTCACTTGTCTGCTTCTTCTTCAGTGTTCCTTTTGAAAAGGATTCCATAATCCCCAACCATTTGGCAAAGATCCTATCTTCGGGGCAAGAAATCAACATCATCAGAAAGGATGTTTCCTTCCCGCCCACCTGGGCAAAATCAACTGCTGCAATTTCTTCAACTCTCTGAGGAAAAAGACAGATTAATATACCGGCGAGATAAATCCCGCCCAAACAATTTGCTTACCCGGTATTCCGCAGATTGTGTATTCCCTGCGGTAGCTCTTTGTGGTCGCTGAAGAGATTCCCACACGGCTCGCGTGTGTTTAAACTTCTCCCATATTTTGCTGTTGTAGTGGTTGTGTGTCGGCAGCGTCCCATTCCGCCGATAACTTATGGTACTGCTCGATTGTGAGATTCGGCTTAGCTAAAAACGCCGATCTTTTTGTCAGCTTCTCACGGGTATGCTCGGAAAGTTTTGTTGCCATCGTTCCTTTGTTGTGTTCATCGAGAAGTCGTTGGGCTGCCGTTATTGTGTGCTGGCCACTAATGATGTAGTACTTGATAGATTTTTATTCTCCGTCTGAATCTTCATGAGTTGTTCTGGTGTTGTGATCCAGACTTTGTCAGCGCCTTCCTTCTTTCATAGTATGGACACAAAACAGCATTATGTGGAACGGTATAAGAATTGTCGTCCTTCATCTTCTCCATGAGCTCAGCTACACGTTCCTGGTTGAGTGGCCTGTAATTGAAGTTTGGGTTGACGCTGCAATATTTAACCCTACAAGGATAAATCTTATCATCCAACATCATTTCCTTGTGACTTATTGCAGCATGAGATGCCACAGGTGCAGCTGACAAAACGATTGATGATTTTCTTTTGCGATCCGAATCAACATGTGTGATCCCCGACTGCAGCTGTTCTAGTGTTCTCGGCACACTCTTCCAGCTCCCAAAGCTCCTAAGCAAATTGAACGTGATCTGTAGAGAACCTGAGACCGAGCCACCCTCTCAATCTCCTTATGATGTCGCTGTGTTCTTCTTCAATGTGAAGAGGGAAGATTGCTCCACTTGCTGATTTTCTGTATTGTGAAGCAATATCTCCTGACAATACACCTACTCGATGAGTCTGAAGATTTCGAAGTAGACATCCAGATGGATCCCCTCCATAGATGGGCTTTCGTTGAGTTGAAGAAGAACTCCAAGGTCAACATCATTAGTGAACACGTGAACGTCATTATCCACAAGTCGACAAAACCACCCGAAATTAATGTTGTAACTGACGACCTCTGGATCCGAGAACGTGACATTGGATGGAACAAGGCATATGTCGAGCATCGTCCAATCTGGGTTCGCAGCCTGCTTTCGGGTGCTTGACTAGCGAATCTACTTTCCATTGTTTTGCTTGTCCATGAGATGTGACAGAGGTTAATTTGACAGCACCATGGTTGCTCCAATGCGCTTCCCATTTATCTTAAAATATGGCCAAGTTGATTCCAGAATCCCCCTGCCCATCTCTTCTCCTGCTCTTGTCTTTAATGTCACCTCAATTCCACATCTGAATACAAAAATGATTAGTTCAAGTATCCGAGTATAACAGATTTTATTTTAATTCTTACCCAGAATTTGACGACGACTCCATACTAATGACTCGATCTCCTTGTTTGATCAAATCGTCCTTCTGCAAAATAATACACTATGAATAAATATATAAAAACGCACACACACTTGTATAAACCCGAATATACAAAAATAATACACAGAGAGAAGTAGACGTAATTAACTGTCCGAAGCTCACATTTGTGTTAGTGCAAAAGAAAGATAACATTTCGTTTTAGAACCACCACAAATGTGAGCTCTGGACAGTTTTACATAGATTCCTAGCTTTTACTCGAAATATTATGATAAGATGATAAAAGTAAATAAAATGAGATATGCAACTTATATATACTAATACACATATATATTCACATGGAAGGTGCGGCGGGATTAATCTCGCCACCCCTTCAATGCCTCCTGAAAGAGTGGGCGGGATTAATCTCGCCACCTTTCTGGAGGCCTTGAACGGGAGTGCGGAATTAATCTTGCCACCCTTCTCGGTCTCAGAGAGAACTGGGCAGGATTTATTTCTCACACCCCTTCAGTGACTCCAGAAAGGGAGGCGGGATTAATCTCGCCCACCATGTAAGGATGGTTAAATGAATTTCCCACCCTTCCCAATCCCATTGGTATGTTGAAAACCTTCTACGTCTCAGACAGAAACGTTTGGGATTGGTCCGACTCACCAATGGAGAAAAAAGGAAGGGTGGGATTCATTCCTCCAACAGGCATTGAAGACTCGGCGGGATTAATCCCGCCGCCCAGGGCCTTCACTCGGTCCCTATGCGGCGGGATTAATCCCGCCGGACGCCAATTCCCTGCGCGGAATCGGGCGGGATTAATCCCGCCGCCTAGGCACTTCAGCAGGCCAATGGCGGCGGGATAAATCCCGCCCGATTCCCGCAGGGAATTGGCGTCCGGCGGGATTAATCCGCCTCCCAGGCCCTTCACTCGGGCCTTAGTCGGCGGGATTAATCCCGCCGAACGCCAATGCCCTGTGCGAAATCTTGCGGGATTAATCCCGCCGCCTAGGCCCTTCAGGCAGGCCAATGGCGGCGGGATAAATCCCGCCCGATTCCGCGCAGGGCATGCGTACGCGGCGGGATTAATCCCGCCCACCATGTAAGGGATGGTGAAATTAATCCCACCACCCTTCTCAGTTCCCTCCATTGGTATTTTGTAAACCTTCTCCGTCTCAGACAGAGTTAGTCGGGATTGATTCAACATACCAATGGAAGGATTAATCCCGCCACCGGGCAATGAAGGTTCGGAGAGACTAATCCCGCCGCCCTCTCGTAAATCATGCGCTCACATATATATTGGCTGCGGCATTTTGAACAGGGATGGGTGGGGGCGGGATTAATCCGCCGCTTATATCCTGCGGAAGTGCCTGAGCGGCGGGATTAATCCCGCCGCCCTCCGCGAAGGGCATGAGCGTGGGGCGGATTAATCCCGCCGTTCATGTCCTGCGTGAATTCCCTGGCGGCGGGATTAATCCCGCCGCCTTACGCGCAGGACATGTCATGCAGGCTCTTCGGTTAGCCTTCCGTGCAGGATCTTTCATGCAGGCTCTTCGGTTAGCCTCATGAGCGGCGGGATTAATCCCGCCATCCCCTGTAAATGCCCTGCGCGGAATCCCGGGATTAATCCCGCCATTAGGGCCTTCACACAGGCCATTGCCGGCGAGATAAATCCCGCCGCATTCCGCGCAGGGCATGGGTGAGCGGCGGGATTAATCCCGCCGCCGAGGCCCCTCACGCAGGCCATGGGCGGCGGGATTAATCCCGCCGCTCTTCGGTTTGTCCTAGAGCGGCGGGATTAATCCCGCCGCCCATAGCCTGCGTGAAGGGCCCTGGCGGGATTAATCCCGCCGCCATGGCCCAACCATATAGCGGCGGATTAATCCCGCCGCCGAGGCCATAAACCTATAGCGGCGGGATTAATCCCGCCGCTCGAGGGGCTTAGCGTGTGTGCGAGAGATAAAATTAATAAATAAAAAAATTATACAGATAAAAACACACACATATATATAGTGTGTGTGTGTATATATATATATATATATATATATATATATGTATGTATGTATGTATGTATAGGAGTGTACGTGTGTGTGCAAGAGATAGATAAATAAATAAAATTATACAGTACTGGTACACATAATATATGTGTGTACATAGGTATATATGTGTGTATATGTATATCGTGTGTATGCGTGTGAGCGAAACAAATAAAATCATACAGATAAACAAACACACACACACACATATATATACACAGGAGTGTGCATGTGTGTGCGAAAGATAAAACTAATAAATAAATAAAATTATACAGATAAACACACACATATATATGTGTGTATATAGATATAGAGAGTCTGTGAATATATAAGCATATATATAAACTAGTGTTGTATACTATTTGTTAATATGTATTGATATATATATATATATATGTAAAGCAGTGTGCGTGTGTGTGGGAGAGATAGATCAATAAAAAAAATTATATAGATACTGGTACACATAATATATGTATATATGTATATAGGTATATATATATGTGTATATGTATATTGTGTGTATGCGTGTGTGAGCGAAACAAATAAAATCATACAGATAAACAAACACACACACACACATATATATACACAGGAGTGTGCGTGTGTGTGCGAGAGATAAAACTAATAAATAAATAAAATTATACAGATAAACACACACATATATATATGTGTGTATATATATAACCCATATGAATATATAAGCATATATATAAACTAGTGTTGTATACTATTGTTAATATGCATTGATTATATATATATGTGTGTGTGTGTGTGTGTGTGTGTGTGTGTAAAGCAGTGTGCGTGTGTGTGGGAGAGATAGATCAATAAAAAAATTTATAGATACTGTACACATAATATATGTATGTATATATGTATATAGGTATATATATATATGTGTATATGTATATCGTGTGTATGCGTGTGTGAGCGAAACAAATAAAATCATACAGATAAACAAACACACACCCACACACACATATACATACACAGGAGTGTGTGTGTGTGCGAGAGATAAAACTAATAAATAAAATTATACGCACACTCCTATACATATATACATACATACACACACACACACACACACACACATCTCACCTGTGTGCACAGCCGCCGCCTCTTGAAACCCTAAGAATATACCTAAACCCTTAACCCTAATAGAATATTCCTTCTGAGAATATACTTAAACCCTAAAAAGAAAAAATATAGATTCGCCCTAAACGAATATTCTTTCATTATATTATTAGCGCGTGCGTGTGCGTGGGTGTATCACATACACCCCAAAAATATAAATCATGCAGGGATTTAACATGTGTGTGTCCATGAGAGTGTTAAAGTTTCATGTGTATCAATACAATATACACATTGCATATATTAATACACATAATATATACATACACACGTGTATACACACAGATACATACATATTACATGGTTTAGGGTTTAGGGTTTAGGGTTTTGGATTTAGGATGGATCATGCATGGTGTGTATGTATGAGAGAAGAGAGAGTGTTGAAAAAATTATTTTTGTACACATTGCATATATTAGTACACATATATACTTACACATATTATACACAGATATACATACATAGTATATGAGAGAAGAGAGACAGTACATATTATGGATCATGCATGATGTGTATTATACACACAGACATACATACATATTAGTACATAATATTTGAAAGACCGAGTACATATATAGATCATGCATGGTGTGTATGTTTGAGAGAAGAGACACAGTACATATTAACATGATCATGCATGGTGTGTATGTATGAGAGAAGACAGAAAGTACACATATACATACAGAGTACACATATATACATACACAGTGTATACACACAGACATACATACATATTACATGAGTAAATTCATTGTGTTACATATTAGGGTTTAGGGTTTAGGGTTTAGGATGGATCATGCATGGTGTGAAGAGAGAGTGTTGAAAAATTATTTTTGTACACACATGTATACACAGGGTTTAGGGTTTAGGGTTTAGGGTTTGCTCCCAACAAGCTTAATATAAATATTACACATATAAATTCAATGTGTTACATACACATATTGAGTACATATATCATACATGCGCATTGAACATGATGTTTTTAATAAAGAAGCAACATATTTCTTCAGTTTGGTTTAGGGTTGTGCATGTGTGTGCATATGTGTTTTTGTAAGTTCTTGTAATGCGTGTGTAAATTTATGATTGTGTTTATATATGTGTGCAAAACAAACATCGAATAATTAAGAAAATAATATTAATAAACACACTATGAACATATTTTAAATTATACATAATAATATATGATTTTATCTAATATATAGCCATATATAGTTTTAATAATATATATTAATTTAATATTGATAAAAAGGTTTAACATTGAAATATTCTTGAAATAATAAGAAATTAATTGAGAAAATCCCATTAATATATACAAATGTAAATTAAGTACTCAAATAATTAATTAAATTAATTATCATAATCATGTTTAATATTGGAATATTCTTGGAATAATAAGAAAATAATAAAGAATATCCCATTAATATAAAGAAGATTAATTACTCAAGTAATTAAGGAAATGATATTAATATACACACTATGAAATATTTTAAATTATACATAATAATACATCATTTTATCTAATATATAGTCATATATAGTTTTAATAATATATATTAATTTAATATTGATAATAGGAATATTCTTGAAATAATAACAAATTAATTGAGAAAATCCCATTAATATATACAAATGTAGAATAATTACTGCAATAATTAAGAACAAGACTAATTTAATTATGATAATCAGGTTTAATATTAGAATATTCTTCAAATATTAATAAATAATAAAGAATATCCCATTGATACTAGGAAATGAAAATTAAATACTCGAGTAATTAAGAAATAATAATAATAAATAGACTATGAATATATTTTAAATGATACATAATAATATATCAATTTATTTATTGTATAAGTATATATTTATATATATATAATATAAATATACTTGAATACTAAGAATGTAGAATATAGTCTAAAATTTCGTAATATTAAACAGCTTGAATCACTTGAATAACATTAAATGCAATTTTAAAATACTCATTGGAACTGGAGAGTATATATGTCAGAGTGTCGGATATTTGTGTCAACTCATCTTAAATTTTATTTTCTGTTCTTTTTAAAAAATTTGAATTTCTGACATATGTATTGTCGGTCTGACATGTAAATTTAAAAATGTATTTAATTTCCCACTCAAATTCAGATCTGGTTCTTTCTCCGGCAAGGGTTTCTTCATTTCTGTATTTTTCACTCTTTAAATCTTCTTTTTTCTTCATAGTGATCATCTCAGGAGCGAGATTAAATTGGGTGCTATTCTTTATAGGAAAGCACGGCGCCTTCAGTGATGTTTACAAGTAAGTATTATAAACAAATTTAAAAATACTTATAAAGATTCACTCTCTTACATTCTCTTTTAAAATTACAATTTAGGGGTTTAGGAATGCATTAGGATTATAATATATTCGTTAGGGATTTATCCCGTTTAAATATCCTTTTAACTTAATATTCTAGGTTAACCGGGGCCGGGATTAATCCGGCCATTTCTTTTTCGCCTCTTCGAAGAGGTGGCGGGATTAATCCCGCCACCATCTCTCGGCAATGCTTCTCCGCCACTGAAAAAGAGTGGCGGGATTAATCCCGCCGATAACCTTCTCAACTGATGAAGAATTACTAGAATTTATTAGAAAGAGTTGTCGACGGGATTAATCCCGCCAACCATTTTAGGAGGTAGGGAAGGGGTGGCGGATTAATCTCGCCACCACATCCCTGTTTTAAGGATTTGGGGACAGGATTTATCCCAGATCTCTTTGAAATCATAGTTTTGGAGAGAGTTATGTGCGGGTTTAATCCCGCCATTCATTCCCCGTCGTAAGAATTGTGGGCGGGATTAATCCCGCCCTGGACTCCCTCCGACAAGAAAGAGCCGGCGGGATTAATCCCGCCGCCTCTTCCTCCTCGGGGGAGTCCAAGGCGGGATTAATCCCGCCGACTCTCTCCGACGAGGAAGGGAGTCCGGCGGGATTAATCCCGCCGACTCATCCTGCCGGAGAGAGTCGGCGGGATTAATCCCGCCTTGGACTCCCCCGAGGAGGAAGAGGCGGCGGGATTAATCCCGCCGGCTCTTCCTTGTCGGAGGGAGTCCAAGGCGGGATTAATCCCGCCGATTCTCTCCGAAGGGGTTGAGTCGGCGGGATTAATCCCGCCGACCGTTCCTCGTCGGGGGATTCGTGGGCGGGATTAATCCGCCCATCAGTTGTATTAATCAAACATGAGATATTATCTCTAAACATAATTATGTATTATTGCATATGCATATTATTAAGTAAGATTTCTTAGAAATATTGCATAAATAGATATCATAAATAATACAATTATTTATGTGCAGGATAATATGTTTAATACTGGAGATAAAGCATGTCTTCTTCGGAACAACAAGATAGTTGGCACTGGAACTGTGGAAGTTCGAGATAATAATGCATCATGTCACAATATTGCCCAAGGATCTTGTGTGTACGTATGGGTGAACACCATTTACAAGCATGTTAAGGTTCTGGGAATGGAATTTGAGGAGGGTTCTCCTGTATTGTGGAATTTGGATGAAGTCAAGGCTGACACAGAATATGCAGAGTCACAAACAAATAGTAGCACGAGTTTACCAGATGATGGCTTGCCTGCTGTGATGGATGAGGTGATTCTCTTTCTTCGTGAGATTGAAGTCGGAAGAGGCATCATCACAGCTATAAATCCAATGGAAGCAGTGTCAGAAGAGAAACTAGGGTCCGACTTCGTGGGTGTAGTTGTGACAGAGGTTTCACCTAATGGCACATTGTATCCTGGATCCCTCGTGAGGTGGCGAACATCTGAATTAAGACGGCAAGATGGTTCAACATATTCTGGGTTGCATTTCAATAATAACAACCCGGAAGAACAACTCATATTTGAAGAGGTTCCTTGCATTGGTCCTATTGTAAGAAAAAGGCGATTCATGGGTTGTAGATCTTCCCCTGCAAGTTTCAGCAAGAGGGTAAAGATGGATCCTACATCTTCCGAAAGTGTTACGAGCATTTCCACGATTGACTGTTGCAAGAAGAAGTGTTGTCAGATGGCAAACCGGAATGAAATTACCCAATGTAGACATGTCTTTCGTATGCTCACCCAAAAGCAAAGGCATGAGTTTGTATATGCTGCACTAACTGGGTGTATTGATGGAATAGCCTCGGACACAGGTTATCAGAGTACATCCATGGTATTTAATAAGGTGGCCATCTGCTTCAAAGCTTGGTACAGTATATACGGGATCCCAAAGACCACGTTCTACCGTCGAAGGGATGAGTGGCTAGATGGAGCGCGAACCTCAGTACATGGGAACACTCGCTTGGTCAAAACCCGCTCTCACATCATGGCAGCCATAGAGATACTCAAGGCTTTTGTGGAAGCAAATGCAGACAGGATGCCTCACAAATGCCGAACCACAAATGCAGGGGTCAGGAAAAATCTCAAGGTTTTGCCTTCAATCTACACTCAATTGAAGCTGTGTGAACATGTGAACAAGTGCCTCAGTTTGATGGGGCTCCAAGCAATCTGCACTGGTACCTTCAACAACATATGGAATACTCATTTTAAGGATGTGGAGATTGCAAAACACTCTAGCTTTTCCAAGTGTGACACTTGTACATCATTGAAGGCTGCAAAGGCTTGTGCAAAAACCTTGGTGGAGATCACTGCCATTCAAAAGAAGATGGAGGCCCACATGATTGCACAACAAACTTGCCGGTCTCAGTACTATGCACACCGCATGCTTTCTGTGTCACGCCCATCAGAGTACCTGTGCTTGATCCATGACAAGATGGATCATTCAAAGACCAGCATTCCAAAGCTCTTTGCAACACCAAAGTGCCTTGAAAATGTCATGAAACTTCCAATTTCATTGACAAGTGTGCTAACACATGAACATGGTTGTGAGTCATATGGACACTTTTCACTTCCACATTGGTCTAGCGACTCCAATTTCACTATTGGGTCATTAGCCATGTGTTTCAGAAACCTTGAAACCCACTCACAAACAAGTCCTATCAGTGATCTCAAAGTGAAGAAACAACACCTTCAACCTTTACATAATGCTCTCATGAACACGTTTGCACTTGAGGCTACTTGGAATATGAGAGGCATTGTCAACAGCCTGCACAGAAAATAGATGGCCCTGTTGAGAGTTCTGGTTCAGTGGAGGGANTCATGAACACTCTGCCACTTTGAGGCTACTTGGGAAATATGAGAGGCATTGTCCAACAGCCTGCACAGAAAACAGATGGCCATGTTGAGAGTTCTGGTTCAGTGGAGGGATCTAGCTCAAATAGTGTACATGTGTCCTCAACATCAAATAAGCTTCCTCGTCATTTGCTTTTACAGATGGATAATTGTGCAGGCGAGAACAAAAATAGGTAAATCATTTTACTTAAGGGTTTCTCAAGCTCATACTTACTTTTATTTTCTAGATATGTGCTAGCATACTTGTCAATGCTTGTTGCCAAAGGTGTGTTTGAAACAATCACGCTCAGTTTCCTTATGGTTGGTCACACTCATGAAGATATTGATGCGTTCTTCAGCAAGGTCTCCAACTCTACAAAAAGGACAAGTGCACTTACCTTACCGCATATGATGAATCTTTTTGAAAATTGCATCTCCAAAAAAAGTTGTGCTTTGCTTGTGACTGAGGTGCCAGACTTCAAAAAATTTCTCAAGGAGTATATAAAAGAAGGGAGTGATTCTTTAGTTGGTCACCTTGTGCCGCTACAATTCTTTTTCTCCATACGAGATGGTATACCTATTATGCAGTACAAGTTACGGCCATCAGAGCAGGAGTGGTTACCGAAAGAGGGCTTAATGCTCTTCAAAAGTGGAGAGGATGGAAAGCCACTTCTCCCAGAAGGACAACCAGACCCTATTCCATTGAGTGCCCAGCTCAAGGAACAAGAGGTTATTATTGATGGCATCAAAAAATATGTGGCATGGGTTCAAAAATCGATGCCAAAGAATTCTGATAAGGCAACTGGTTACTCAGAACTATATAAGCATGTGGTCGACTATTGGGAGACTGTTGTTCGAGAGTTGGAAGGGCCTACTGTCACAAGTACAGAATTGCAACACCCTTTCTGGCCTAAAACAAGGTGGCGAGAGGAGATTGAAATGACATCACTGAGCATAGACGACATAGAAGCCAGTAGTGATGTGGAAGTGCAAACCCCACACTTTGTTGGACAAAGGAACCAAAAACCTAAAGCATACTTTGATTGCTGCAAGGATCTTCAAAAACTAATGATGGTTCTCATTACTCCAGATGCGTCATATAATCAGCCTATTTGGATGGGTCAAATTATCGACACACCTGAAGTAATCACAAAAAATAGTATTGTTAAGGTTGCATGGTTCAAACCACAAAAAAGGCGACACGAGAAGGAGAGCGAAAGATATAATGGATGCCTAGAGAAAACATGGTCTCCCAATCAAAAAGACCCAGCATGTTTTATAAATGTTAAATCCATTCGATATGGGTGGATGTCAAGAAGCGTTGATAAAGTCACGATTAACAAAACTGCAAGGGAATGTATGTTTTCTGAAGCTTAAAGCAATTACAAAATTATAAAATATCATATATTTAATATTCATAATTATTATAAACTCTTTAATAATAGTACCAAATTGTATACTTAACTATATAAATTTAAAAAATGATATGGAAGATTGACTATATTATTATAGGATTTTATATATATATTATTACTACTACAAATTTTTAATTAATAATGTTATATTTAAATATTAATATTTTAATAACAACATCAATATTTATATAATGTACCTCTTATGCTCTTCCTTAATTGTTATATTAGGCAATATATTATATAATTTAATACATTCTACTTTTATAATGTTATTAATTTTTGTTCAATGAATGCTATAATTTATTAAAGGGTAGAATACAAAATAGAATATTCTAAAGAATATTCTCTTTTTAAACATATATTCTAAAGAATATTCCTTTAATATTAGAAAATGCTAATTAAATAGCTAAAATTGCTAATTATTAGGAAATGGGACTATAGCCATGCCCATTTTAGTTACAACTTCATCTATGGAGTGTGGTTGTGAATGGCAAAAATCAAAACATTAATGACATATGACTTATGGTGAAGCTAACATCTGTGGCTTTGTAAAGGTGTCACTGGGTGTGTTAATTCATGTGCTTTGGTGATGGGGTGTGCTAATATATGTGCTTTAGTGATGATTTTGTTGTGTGTGTCGTAGGGTGCTTTTTACGAAGGGTGCTAATATAGTGGCTCTAAAGAAGTGTGGCTTTTTTTATGTATGATGAAACTTTTATATAGTTATCTATTGCATAAACTCAAGTCTGTTTCTATATAGTAATTTTATGCTTAAAATTATATATATAAATTTTCTTAAAATTCAAATTTCATTAATTCGAGAGCATTTTCATGTTCCACGAAGATGAATCCTAGAGTTACATATTTGTACAATTATATATATATATATATATATCATATAAATGCATGCATATATTTGCCATATATACAAATCCTAAATACGAATTATATTCAAACTTTTTATAGGAGTAGATATGTATACATGTACACACGTACAATTCCATTTATATACATCTATATACTTATGTATGAAAATGAACAAATGATATTCACACGATTATAAATCACATATATACATAAACAAAAAATCCATACATATGTATATATGAACAAATGCAATGTACAGGTTGAAGTTAGGCTACCCTATTCATAAGCTATATATATACCCCATACGTATCAGCAAACGACCGTATATATAAGTCTATACATATTTTACATGCGTAGTTGAGCTGCCTATCCACATGCATATATATATATATATGCTCATCATAATCCAGCAATGTATATATGATGATATATATATCTTATAAAAAAACTAATATAAAACTAACATGGATATCTTCTATTGAATTTTTCACAATCTACTTGTCTCATTTATCATTTATATATCTGCATATATGCATCTTGTGCAAATGTATGCAAACCTGTACCACGACCTCCTATACATGTAGTGAGGAGAGTAGATTCCATAGAGAGCCAGCTGGTTCGACAGATGTGTAAGTAAGTTCATGTATCTTGGTTGTTGCACTACGGGCACACAAACCTAGACATACATATATGATTATGTTGTGCAAGAGAGTGTATATATATATATATATATAGACTTGGGCATGGCAGTTTGCACATGGATGTGACCGTTCTGACAACCAAATTGCTGGAACTCATACCATGGTTATACTGAGTAAGCTATATGCGTCTTTGTGAGAGAGACATGTTCTGTACCTACATTTCTTTTCCATAATGAAGATTTCTTCCTCTTGCAATGCATGCATAAGTAGAAGTAACCACAACTTCATAAAGAGAGTTCCACACGATGATTTAATGAGCACCATATTCACGAGCTCATCCATAAGTCACACAAACTCCAAGCCGAGTCTCAACTTGTAAGTATGTAAGTTGTCTCTCTTTCCATACTGCACCAAACTGGATGTATATGTCTGATGTAACAGAAATATGTTTTATCACGCGCACGTGTGTGTGTGTGTGAGGGGGAGGGAGATAGACAGACAACACACACTGGTGGTTGCTCTTGAGGGATATTAGCTGTGACAAGATGCACACGTTTTTGCATTCCGAATCCCTCGTGCTCCGTGAAAGAAGCACTCGTGGAATCGAACCCTGGAATTGACCCCTGGAATCGCGGAAGTCGTTAGGGTTTTAAATTTATTTTACTATACAATAATTAATAATATAATTTCAAAGTGTATATAATACAAAATGTACAAATTTCTTAAAGTATAATATTTTATTGCTTTATTATTTGTTTCATTTACTAATAAAATCAATTTATTAATTATAAAATTATATATATAATGTAATTCCAAATGTGTTTCGTGAACAGAATTAAATTATATATATTATTTATTTAAATAAAATTTGATATGATAAGAGTTATTTATGAAATCAAATAAATAAATATAAACAAACTTTTTTTTAGTAATTTAAATATAGAATTAATTGTATGTGAGAATTGAAAAAAGACCAACATTTGAACATTTTAACTACAAAATTAATATATCAATATAATAAAATTTTAAGTTATATTATATAATATTATAAAGAAATTAAGTAAACTCATGCATAACTATTATATTATGAATTTAAAATGTGGGTTTATAAAACACTCAGAGTTTGTGCCTTATACGTGTGTTTATCGTGCAAGTAATTAAATATTTACTAATGTAATATAGCTAACTGCATGTGGGACAAAATATAAAACAATAATAATATTTGTATAGTGCTTATATAACAATTGCATAGCATTTGCTTTGTAGGCTTGTGTACATAACATGTTCTTAGTATATCTCGTTGTAAATTATATATTTTGGTATTAACATTAATATATTTTAAATTTTGTGATTTTTAACTTTAGTGGTGAGTTTCATGAACTGTATCACAATCTTTATTTGATTTACTTAGATATTAAGAGTGAAAAAAAAATTTTTTAATTATAAATAAGATTCTTTATTAACTCTAAAGTTTGATCACTTAGAAATTAAATAACTAAGACGAGATAATAAAATTTATTATGAAAAATTTAAAATGCATAATTTTATTATAATTCACTAATAAATTTATTGGTGATAATGATTTTCATATTATAAGATTGATGAAAGTATTTAATGTATATAATTTGAGAATGGAGACATAGAAAATTTGATAAATTTTTATAAAAATGGGGAATTAAAGATGAAAATCAACATTTTTTAATTTATTAATGATATAAAATATTAATATTCAATTTTTGATATGACTTAGTAATTTTGAAATACAGTTACTAATTTGAAAAATAGAAATAACATGATAATGTTAATTAACAATACAACAATTTATATAAAACTTGGGTGTCATATATAATGAATCAACTCCTCTTTAACATAATATACGTGATTCAAATAATTTTTAATCAAAAAGATCGCTTTGTATATAAAGCCAAACAAAAATTATAATTTATCATGTGAATGAATTTCATTACTATTAACATTAATTTTAATATAACACAATGATATATGATGCAAGATGTTATTGGTCAAAAGAACAAACACTGATATGGTCATGGATACCATTTATGACCATGTCAACAATCATAAATTAATTAAGATCTGTGACTAAGTTAAGTTGTGAAGAAGAAGATTTGTCTTTATTCTACTTTTTCATATTAAATTAACAGTAACACTTGCAGCTAAATCATATATCTTAACTCACAATGTAAACGTCTTATATGTGGTATATTGAATTCACAATTATTAATCTTAATATTTACTTAATAAGTTGGTTTCCATGATGATCAGGGATCCTAATTAATACTTAAAAATTGTTCTTTTATCCACATGTACAGTAAATTAAGCTTGAAATGGTGCATGTGTTCATGTGTGTTTATTTAAATTATACATAAAAATTAAATGTTTCATTATTTAAATGTTTAATATGAATAAAATAGAACTAAGTTATACAACTTTAATAAGAGAAATATATATTTGTGTTTTAGTTATATTTTATATACATTTAAAAAATAATAACCATGTGAGATTGAAATACACTAATAATTTTTTAATTTCAAAATTTATATCAATATATATATATATATTATTCACACTACAACATGAAGCTTTGAAAGAACTTGTTTTAATTTATAAAGAGAGACTTGAATTTAACCTACTTCTGCACATTGTACAATAATAATTTTACACACGCATGCGCGCGCACACACGTATATGTATATTTATTTATAAATTTGAGATTACAAGTCACATAATTAAAATCTATAATCATTTTTGAAGCGCTTAAACATATGCATTGCAATATACATATAGGACATTTTTGATTGCCAAATGGGTCAGAGGATTTTAAGTGGGTCAAACAAATGCAAATCGATGGGATCATGGTTTAACACGTTCTTTTGTACATATTGATGAAGTTTGTCTCTGTGTGTGATAACAAGACTCTAGTGCTCCATTTGTTTAAGGATTTTCAATACCTTAACTATGATTTAGACAAGTGTAAATGTTACGTATATATTAACATATAATAATGTGTAACAACGATTGTTTAAATAATTTTTTTTTTACATTGTTTGAACTCTCCTGCTCACATGGAAACACTTATACATAGATCATGTATACAGAAAAGATATAGATGCAACTTCACACTTAAATTATATTTTAATGAACACGTTCCCAATGCATCCCTTCATACATAAGGCATTCTACTTGAATTTAAATCGATAAAATTTTAATAGTATATGCTACATACGACTTTGGAGTGCCGTGAACTACTTGAGCAACATTGGTATATAAACACATACCATCTAATATACATTCATATTAAATATATTACTGCAATCAAAATGAGTAATATTATCAAAATTTTAGCAGTTTTCTCTGTTTCACTAGCTGCTCTTGTTCGAGCTGATCCTGATCCTCTACAAGACTTTTGTGTTCCTAGATCAAGAATTTGTTTGAATGAAGCATCTTGTAAGGATTCCAATGGAGCACCGTGTAAGGATCCTAACACGGTGGTGGCAGACGATTTCACATCTACTGTGTTGAAGAGGCCAGTAATACAAGCAACACACTTGGCGTGGAGGTTGTAAACATGTGCATGTGTTTGTTGTCTATGTGTATGGTACTTTCTAACATATGTTCTTATTTGTAAAGTATGTAGCTGTAATCTTTTATCCACATGTGACGCGTGTTTCCTGTGTATACGTAGGTGAGGTTCTTGTTGACAAACCATCCGTATATGAGCTGATGTGTGTGCGTACACTACATCTGCGCATGCTTAGAGAAGAGCATGGAGCATCATAGATGATGTATGCACGTGTGTGCGTGTGTGTGAAAGAGAGCTTTATTTGTTACTGTATACATGCTTACATCTATATACACTGCACAAGTCTAAATGCTTGATAAACATACTACAATATATTTTTATATTAAATTTAAATATATAATATCTATAAATAACACGTGCACACCCACACATATGCAGCATAAAGTAGTTAAATGTCTTTTCGGCGTTTTTAGGTGACATTAGTGGACATAAATCTGTTTCCCGGACTAAATACACAAGGGCTATCCATAGCTCGCCTTGCATTTGGGCCAGATGGTGTAAACCCACCTCACCTCCATCAAAGAGCCTCGGAAGTTATCTACGTGGTCCAAGGCCGTCTATTGGCAGGTCCTCTCTCTCTCTCTGTGCACGTGTACGTGCTTTACATGTGTATATGCAGGTTTTGTGGATACAAGGTACAAGTTGTTTGCTAAAAAGCTCAGTCCTGGTGACCTGTTCATATTCCCTAGGGGACTTGTCCACTTCCAGTGGAACCTGAGTGATAAGGTATGTACATACATACACATATATGTATGTATAATGTGTATATATACATATAATGTGTAATCCAGGAGGATGCGCTTGCTATATCTGCATTGGGAAGCCAGAACCCTGGACGGAGTGACGCTGCAAGGGCATTATTTCAGACTACCCCTGATATTAATGATGCTGTGCTCGCGAAAACTTTCCAGATTGACTCCAATGAAGTGGAGAACCTGCGTAACTCAGTGAGCAGAACCTGAGAATATAACTAAAACTCTGGAAATTAAATTTATTGTCTAATAAAATAGAATTGTAATACGAAACGTTACTAAACTGAAAATTTTAAAAATTCTAAATATGAAAGGGAAAATATACTAGTTAAAATATAGGTTAACATTCTAACTAATCCTTTTATATTTAAAATCAACAAAAATTTACAGATTATATAATTTTCCCATTCCATTGATTGTTTTAAATCAATATTTTTTATTGCATTAAGTTATACGATTGAAGTCAAGTATATATAGAAATCATATTTTAGTACATTACATTAATAAAATTTCGTGAAAAAACCCAACGCATGTATTTATATTAGTAATAACATATATTAAATTTTATTAAAAATATGTATAATTCTATAATAAAAGAAGCGTTGATAATTGTTTCATTTAGTTATTTAATAAATATGTGAAATTACATGAACCAGGGAAGCAACACAAAGCGTACGATGTATACATACACATATAGCAGAAAACTTATCTGAAGCATAGTGGTTCCTTTATTGTTTATTCCACTTCATTGATATTATTATATATGTATACTGTGTAATATTAAAGCTTGTTCATATGAACAGGCAAAGAGCAAAACCAAAAAATTCTATCAAATAAGCATATTAACTGCAGTGATTAAATCCGTAATCAAAAAATGTTACGAAAATGTTTAATTACTAATTTAATTATTAATTTATTAATTACTAATCTAGTTTAATTATTATTCCCTAGCATTAATGCTACGGATTAACATTTTTTTACTACGGCATATATCACTGATATCAAGTCCATGTGCAACGAAAGAGATTATAAATGGATGCGCCATGTGGGCAATCTGGCATGCACGAAATGTTGGTGTGTTCAAGGGGCAGAGATGGTCTCTCCAACGGACTGTTGCTTTTTTTTGGACGACACTCGTCTACAGTTGCATCGCACCACGAAGTTGCATGGGAATGAGGGGATTTGAATGAGCGGGATTCGATTGGTTCCCGTTGCTAGGGGTTAAACTGCAAGATCAAATGAAATGGAGATGGAGCCCACCCAATGCTCCTGCTAATGTGGAGCAAAATGCTAGTTACAAGATCCGCTGGCGGTAGTGCTGACGTGGTAGATGACGCAGATGATGATGCATGGGTTGACGTGGTTGATGACGTATGCACTGACGTGGCTGTTGATGTGTGATGACATGGCGGATGACGTATGTGATGACGTGGCTACTGATGAGGTGCATGACATGGTAATGACGTGTATATAGAGTTTTTGACTAAGCATATATGCATATCAAAATTTGAGTCTGGTATACAATACCTTAACTAGAGTGTCACGTCAGCAAATATGTTTTGTATATTCTACCAGCGAATACGTTTACCTCGGTTTTACTTAACACGAAGTAATATGTTTAAGGCTTATGTGTCAAATGACGTCGTTTGTTGATGATAACGTAGCATGCCACATAAGCATCAATTTACTTTAAAAAAAAGGATTAGCTAAATAAATAATGTATTTAAGGTAAATTAAGCTTCACAAATGTGATAAAATGTGTATGTACATCCATGTGTGAGTATGTACATCTGTGGCATATAATAAGGAGATTTAATGTGTTAAATAAATATGTAAATGTAAAATCATACATTTTTTATTTTTTATCTGTATATTTAAATTTGTGTTAAATTTATTTTAATAATAAAAAATTTCAGTACTCAATTTAGGGACACTTGCAGAATGGGGCCCCCTGTTAGGACATGTATAAGAAAGTTAGGGGAAATTAATATTTCCCTTAAATTTCAAGGGTTTCCCAAGGGTTTCTTGGGTTAAATTTTTTTTATTTTTTAATTAACATGCACTAAAACCCATTCACATATGCATTTAAATAAGAAAATATATTAATTCAAAAATGTATTAATCCTAAAGAAATTTACATTTTCGTTCATAAGAAATTCACATTTAATTTTTATTTTCCTTCCTATGTCATAACAGTAATACATGCTAAATCCCTCTTAAAAAGTATTGGAATTAAGGGGGGCCCATTGTGCAAACTACCCTCAATTTATAAGATAATGACCAAATACATAGCATATTAAAAATAATTCTAAATTTTATACTTAGTATATTATCTTTTCTTTCTTATTTTATATTTATAATTATATTTTTCTAGTTAAATTTAATTTGATGTTTTTCACATTTTTCACATTATTTTATGAATAAAATTGCTTTTTATTGCATAAAACTAAATTATTTTTTTGTTAATTTAAGCTTTTATTAGTATAAAAATATGAAAAAGAAAATATAAATTTAAAATACATTAATTAATTTAAGAAAAAAAATATTAAAATGTTATTTTTGAATAAGAATGAAAGAAGTAGCATGATATAGTCCCGTGGTACAATTATTCATACATATAATACATATAAAATTTATTATAGCACGATCTTTTATAATAACATATGATATAATATTAATTTCCACTTACAGTACTTAATACCAATATAGAGTACTTAATTATACAATTGGTATTATAAACTTTCCATCTTACACTATTTTTTAATCAAGGATTAAAATAATTGATTAGCTCGTATGTGATTCAAGATCTTAACTACATTGGTGGATATGGAAGTAACACTAAACAACTCAAAGTATACGTGGTTTACTAAAAATGGTTAACATAAAGTCAATAGTGATCCAGGATTTATCACCATGTGACTATCAATTTCACTCTTATTTAATTCAAATAATTCTGTTGTAATTATGGTGATCTTAATCATATTGTTAAACATTGAATTGCTGAACAATATAAATCAGATCATAATATTTCTAATTTCTTATCTTAAAGTCAATTCATTATTGAGAACCTGCTAATGTTTTGAGAATATATATTTAGGATGATAAATATATATGAAATTTTGAGTTGAGCGAAGAAATTTTCATCTTAAGATTAATTTAGTTGAAAAAGAAGTACTATCACCTAGGACATCTAAATTAATTTTAAGTATTGTAACAATTATCTAATTAATATGTAAGTTCGTGTTCATGTGTGTTTATCTAAATTATATATCATTAAAATTTTTAACCTGAATAAAATAAAATAAAGTTTTACTCCATTTAAAACTTTAATGTAAATATATATGTGTTCTAATTATATTATATATAGATAAATTCTATTCAAGAAATAATAATCACATGAATAATAATTTTATTCAAGATATATACATAGATATAAATATTATTCAAATTAGCTTTGAAAGAACTTGTTTTAATGAACTTAATTTTAAAAAGAGAGACTTGAATTTTAATTTATTAATTTTCTGCATAATGTATAATATTTTACAGCATAACACATAGACACACACATATATGTATATATATAGTTTATAAATAAAAAATATACATTCTATTTGTAACTTTGAGATTACACGTCACATAATTAAAGGGTTTTAACCGGTTGAAAGTATGCATTGCAATATACATATATGACATATACATTCTACATATACGTAAATGAGTAAACATCAAATAGTGATGGTCAAAGTTGATTTTAAGTGGGTCAAACTCAATGTGGTAGTTTAACACGTTATTTCGTATATATCGATTCCATGGGTATATGAAGTTTTGTCTGTGTGTGTGACAAACAGACTCCATTATTTTTAATATTCAAAAATGATTTAAATAGCCTAATTATGATTTAGACTTTTTAATTCTTATATATGCTGAAAGTGTAAATGTGTTACGTAACAATGTGTAATCACTATTGTTTTAAATACTTACGTTTACATTTTTGAACTATTCTGTTCATAGTTATCTTCATATGTAGATCGTGTATATAGAAAAGATATAGATGCAACTTCACACTTAAATTATATTTTAATAAGCACGTTACACACACGCTTCCCACCTGTCATTCACCCATTCGGAACACACATATGTCAATATTTTCATACATAACGTATTTTACTTGAATTTAAATTGATAAAAATTTAAATATATGCCACACACGACACGACTTTCTAGTGCCGCAAATACTTGAGAAATATTGGTATATAAACAAATACTATTTAATATACATTCCATAAATATATTACTGCAATCAAAATGAATAATATTATATTATTTCTAACAGTTTTCTCTGTTTCACTAGCTGTTCTTGTTCAAGCTGATCCTGATCCCCTACAAGACTTTTGTGTTGCAGAGAATTTTTGTAAATGGAGCACCGTGTAAGAATCCTAACACGGTGGTGGCAGACGATTTCACATCTACTGTGTTGACAACGCCAGTGAAGTGGATGTTGTAAAGCATGGTCATGGTCATCTGTATGTGTATGATTACGTGCATGTGTTTTTATCTATCTGTGTTGGGTTTATCATTATGTAAAGGTCATTCCTACATGACACGTGTCTGTTGTGTATACATAGTGAGATTCTTGTTGACAAAGCATCCACGTATGCAGCTGATGTGTGTGCGTAGTACTAATGCTTAGAAAGCATCATAGATGATGTGTGCATGTGTGTATTTGTGCGTGTGGAGAGAGAGAGAGAGCTTTATTTGCTACTGTACACATCTATATACACCACATGCACACGTCTAACTGCTTGATACAATATGTTTATATTAAATTTAAATATATAATATCTATAAATAACACGTGCACACCCACATATACAGCATACAATTTAAAGTATTTAAATGTTTTTTCGGCGTTTTCAGGTGACATTAGTGGACATAACCGGACTAAATACGCAAGGACTATCTATAGCTCGCCTTGCTTTTGGCCGCACCTCCATCCAAGAGCCTCGGAAGTACTTTTCATGGTCAAGGCCTCTCTCCACGTGTATGTGCCTTACATGTGTATATGCAGGTTTTGTGGATACAAGGAACAATGGAAGTGGACGAGTCCCCTAGGGAATATGAACAGGTCACCAGGACTAAGCTTTTTAGCAAACAACTGAGTGATAAGGTATGTACATACATGTATAACATGTATATGTACATATAATGTGTAATCCAGGAGGATGCGCTTGCTATATCTGCATTGGGAGAACCCTGGACGAGTGACGTTGCAAGGGCGTTATTTCATTAATGATGTTCTGCCTGAGAAAACTTTCCAGATTGGCGCCAATGAAGTGGAGAACCTGCGTAACTCAGAACCTGAGAATATTCATATGTTATAACTAAATATATAAAACGTTGCTAAACTGAAATTTTAAAATTTTTTAAATATAAAATTAAAATGTGCAAGGGAAAATATACTAACAGGACCAGTTTCAATTCATTTTAAAAGCTTTTAAAATCAACAAATATTTACGGATTATATTAATATCCGAAATATAATATTCCAATTATTGTTCTAAATCAGTAGTTTTATTGCATTAAGTTATATGATTGAAGCCAAATACCTTACTTTAGCCCATTTAAGGTTTATAATTCACTTATAATCCTTAACATTCCATATATAGAAAGTCATATTTTAGTACATTACGTGAAAAAAAACCAGTGCATGCTAATAATATATATTAAATTTTATTCAAATATGTAAAATTCATAATAAAAGAAGATTTGATTATTGTTTCATTTAGTTATTTAATAAATATGTCAAATTACACGAACCATGGAAGCAGCACAAAGCGTATGACACCTACTCCAGAAAACAAAAAAATGAAGCATAGTGGTTCCTTTCTTACTTCATTGATATTTTAAATACATTATACAAGTATGCTGTGTAATATTATGTGTGTATATAACATTGTTCATATGCCATTTCAAAGCAAGTATCACACACACAAACACACTGAAGGATAGGTATTATGGGTCGTTTTGCACCACACTTAACTTAACTTAGCATAAAAAGTTAAGTAAAGATTAAGGGTGCATTTGATTCGCACCAACTCTCTTTAAAAAGAGAAGTTAAGGGTTTTGAATTCGTACTAACCCTTAACTTAAATTAAGGGAATTTGTTAAGGGCAATTGATTCGCACTCATTAACCCTTCACTTTTTACTTAAATTAAGAGATTGTGTTAAGGGCAATGGATTGGCATAGATACTTACAAAAAAATATTAAAGCCATGAATTTGAATATTGCCCTTAATATAATATACTTTTATATTTACATTTAAGTTAAGATTATTAACTTAATTATTTTTAATGAACTTAACATATCTACATTTAATTTAACATTATTATGTCAAGTTATAATAAATATTTTTAAATAATTTTCAATTTGTAATAAATATTTTTAACCACTTTAAAATATATTTATAATATTTATGATTTAAATAATATGTGCATCCTTAATTTTTATTAACATTTATAGTAATTTTACTTATTATAAAAAATAAAAAATATGGTGAGATGAAATTATATACTATATATAATATTGTATATGGGTACATTCTAAATAATTAAATTTTATATATTTTGGATATGTTTAAACAAGTAAAAACTTCATGAAAAATATTATATATACATATGCATGTGCGTTAACATGTGTGTATACATGTATTTGCATTTCATATTTTTATTTATTTAATAAAAAAATGCTAAATATATTCTATTTCTAGTATACATTCTTTTTCATATTTCACGTTTATCTTTAACACATGATATTTATTGTGGTAAAACAAAAAATAATAATAAAGAAAACATAAATTAACAATTTCTAAATTAATGCCTAACAAATGGCGTCTCAAAAATAAGATGAGCTTCAAGAGCTGATCTAATAGTGTGAGTATGTGTAATTACCTCACCAAGTTCTCGAGGATCTTGTGAAGGATCATCATACTCCACCCAATTTCCTCTTTCTTAACGTCGCCAAATTCTTCGCTCCCTTGCTCGTAAAGTTGCCTCATATTGGCCTCGCCCTCATCAATGAGGATGTTATGGAGAATAACACAAGCACTCATAATATTCGAAATGTGTGGAAGGTGGACTCTCAACTTATAATCAAGGCAACAAAATTTTTGCTTTAAAAGGCAAACTACTGCATCATCATCATCTAATTGTCACGTTCTTCATCTTCAGCATCCGAATTAGAATCCGAGTTGTTCATGATGAATTGAACAAAAAAATCTCCACCATGTCGAGGCTAATCCTATTAAACGGTTGAAAAAATAATATAATCGATATTATAAATAACAAACAAAAATGCATTAACATAATTCAAATAAAAGCTTGCAAATGATAAATATATGCAACCTACATGCACCATGCTAATCTAGTCTTTGTTGCCTGTCCACAAATGTGATCAGCAATTCGTGTCATAGCCAATGCGAACTTCTCAATAGAAGCGTTCTTTTCCCTCCTCAACTCTACTGTCCTCTCAAATTGGCGGCTCCTCATCTCAACTGGGCTCGAAGTACATTTGTACCTTCATTAACGCTTCAACCAAACTAGACTTTCCCTTCTTCGCTTGCCTTCTCGTCACAGTGACACCATCTCCATCATCATCTGAGTGATAGCAGTCAAAGGTGCACTTGTGGAAGTTGTTTGTGAAACTGGAGTCATGGTGGATCATTTTCAGAGTCGTTTACGTGTTGGGGCGTCATGCAGCTTCGGTCACCTTGAAATGAATCCAATAAATCAAACAGGTCCAAGTCCATGTTTGGCAATCCAAGGCGTCGTTTCTCTAGATTCGACAAGCTCGAATATGCAGCAGCTCCCGACTTCCTGTTGTGGTCGTGAATAACTTTATAATCGTTGATCAAATTCTCCCACTTTTACGACATTGTTCTCCATCAGATGTCGAAACCTTGTGCTTGCATTTCTTTTGCAATCTGTCTCCAACATGCATTTGCTGTTACACTGACAAGTTGCCTAGTTGACATCTGTAACCTAGCCATGAACTCTTGTGTTTCAACTCCACAAGCATCTTTGTCTCGTCCATTGTCAATTCCGAGACCGAGGTCGTTTGCTTCTTGCTTGCCCCTCAATCTCATGTGAAGTTTTTCCGAAACCCTGGCCCTCGCCTCATTTTCACCAATGTCAATTATTTCGCCCACCACCCTTGAAGATTGTTGTTGTTTCCTTGACCGGACATACCTAGCTGACCTAGCCCGAGTTCTTTCACTTGCTGCTGGGCTTCGTGGGTGGCCAGGGGAGGTAGAAAGCCCGCAGCAGTTGCTGCTAGGCTTTGGGCCACCCCATAAGCTCGGCCTGCCAGCCAAGGGTGGCAGAAAGCCCGACAACAGTTGCTGTCGGGCTTTCTAATGCCCCATGAGCTCGACCAATGCTGGCTGAACTCAAGCCAGTTCAACTAGGGGCGATAGAAAGCCCGGCAACAGTTGCTACCGGGCTTTCTACTGCCCCATGAGCTTGGCCAATGCTGCCGAGCTCAAGCCAGCCCAGCCATAATCAGCAGAAAGCCTGGCAGCAGTTGTTGCCGGGCTTTCGGCCGGCCCATGAGCTCGGCCAATGCTAGCCGAGCTCAAGCCAGCCCAGCCATAATCAGCAGAAAGCCCGGCAATAGTTGCTGCCGGGCTTTTGGCCGGCCCATGAGCTCAACCAATGCTGGCCGAGCTCGTGCCATCCCAGCCAGGGGCAGCTGAAAGCCCGATAGCAGTTGCAAGTATCGAGCTGGTGAACCTAGTAGTCTCTATGGCCGCCTCCTGATGCAAATGAATGCAAGAAAAGAAGAAGAAAGGAAAGAAGACTATCTAATCTACTTGCAGAAGAAAGGAAAGAAGACTACCTAATCTACTTGCTCTTCTGCCATTCTCTCCCGATTTCTCCTGAATTCTACTCTCCCGATGCGCAGAAATTAGGGCAGAAGGAGAATATACTTAAAATATACTAAGAATAATGAGAAATTCATATTTTTATTTTTTTAATTTTAGTTATATATGTTAAAATAAAAATATAAAATATAAATATATATTTTACATATAAAAATGCACATTACGCATGTAAAATTTTATTTTTTATTTTATTTTAAAGAAGGTGGCGAAAAAGGTGGCGAGCTCGTGGGTCGTTAAGGCTAAGGGACCCCCACCTCCCTTAAATTTTCTTTGCAAATTTTCACTATTCCCTTAAATTAAGTTAAGTTAAGGGAAGATTGCGAAAGCATTGCCCTTAATGATCAAACTCTTAAAAAATCTTAATTAAGTGGCTTTTTAAGTTAAGAGCAGGTGCGAATTCAATGCCTTTAGTGGTTAAACCCTTAAAAAAGTTAAATAAGTGGTTACTCAACTTAAGGGTGAGTACGAATCCATTTTCCCTTATTTAAGCCTACTTAAATTAAATTAAGTATGGTGCGAAACTACTCTATATCACTTTCTATATGGCTACACAGATATTATTTATTTTTTAAATCGGTACGAAATTCAATGCGTATACCGAATTTTACGTGTTTAATTTGTCAGCATATATTAGATATTCACACGTATCAATAATAATTAAACTTTCCTAGATTTGTGTAAATTCCGTCAAATTACGATATTAGTTCACACCATCTATGAGTGCTGAGGCATATAGGGAATAGACACATGTACATACTTAAATTAACCATGTTTCATGTTGTTATACAACATATATTTTAGAATTAAGTATATTATAATAAAGTTATAATTTTATAACTTAAAAAATAGTTTTAAATATAATAGCTAAGTATTTATAACTTAAATAATAAAAAGTTTTTTAAGTTACAAGTAATAAGTTTTATTAAACTTAAATAATATTTCATATTATAATTTATAAGTATTTATAGTTTAAATTTTAACACATAAGTATCCTTAATAACATGAATCATTTGATAAATTCACAAATGTACAATTGAACATGTGTTGCTATTTAAATAAATAAATTAACAGTTAATATAGTTAATTTATTTAGAAGTAAGACATTTTAGTAAAAATAAATACTAAATAAATCCTATAATTAGGGGTAGAGCTTCCATGAAGAGACTTCCGTAGTAAAAAAACACTACGGAAATATTTAATTTCTAATTTATTTATTATTGATTTAATTTAATTATTAATCCGTAGTGATTTTTTACTACGGCGTATTTCACTTTTCTTTTGGTGTGCATATGTATATGCAGGAGGAACTGTTTGCTTTATGTTTAAGAAAATACGGCTGCAATATGAAACCCAGCTCAACATGAGTGAGAATGTAAAACATCTAAATTAAATAAAGAAAAAATAACATGGTATTTATGGTGAATATGAATATATTATATATAATTTAATAGAGGTAAAACTATAAGTATATGTTTTTATCCATCTATAATAAAAAAGAAAAACCTAATTTGTAAATTTATAAATTAATAATTACTACAATGAACAATGGGCATACCCACATATGATATGATATGATATATATATATATATATAATTTATTGTATACATTTTGAATATCCATTTAAAATATATAATTGAGCTTTTAAAATTGATATTATCAACATTATTCTATAATGTTCCAAAACGTCAGAATTATGTATAATAGAAAAGGCCATAATGTCATTTCTTAAAGATACGATTCTCTTGTTGTCGCCGTGGCCGACCCATTGGACGCTTTAGTGTCACATACGGACTCACGTCGCGTCACTCAAGTTCAAGCGCTGTAGCTAGGGTTGCTAATGGGGCGGGTCGGACCGGGTCAAGCCTTGCCTCGTGACCTGACCCATAACTCTTTGTGCTTACCCTGATCCGACCCAGCTCAGTACTTGCAAATCCTAACCTGGCCCATTGGTTGCCAGCCCCGCCCTTGCCTAACCTGAGCCATTCAATATAGACACGGCTTAATCTAGTAATCCAGTTTATTTACTGTTTTTTATAACCATTTGCGACAACATAGTAGTAGGGAACCCTTTAAAAACTGGTTGGAACAATTATTTTGATGTATTTTTAAATATAAAAGAGAGTAAAAAAAATATACCCTTTGGAAGGAGAGCAATATCAAGGTGTCATATGTGGTGCCACATTGTCCCACATTTTATCACGTGGTGTCGTATTTTTTAAATCGCCACACATATTTTAGTATTTAACTAAACGGGTCACCCGGCTGGGCCGGGTTGCACACAATGTGACCTCTGGGTCGTAACAACTGGCCCGACCCAACCCATGGGTCAAAAAAAACTCTGGCCCAGCCGCAGCATGTGACAGGTCGGGTCGGGTCGACCCATAGGCCCACCAGCCCTTCGTATTGTTTTGAAACATATACACGTGGACTTATTAGTATCCTCATTCAACACTTGACTTAATGTAAAGATGGGTTAGTATTTGGCGTATTTGTAACAAAAATGAATAATATTATAAAAAAATTAAGGGTTTTCTGTGTTTCACTCCCTAATTGCAGATTATTAGAGAAAATTATTTTCAATTTTAAATATGATTTAAACTTTATGTTTTAATAGTACATTTATTATGTTTTAACAATTTTGTAAAGTAACATGATATCATCCCATAGTACAATTGTTGATACATATAAAATTTATTATAGCCTTAACCTTCGAGGGTCTTTTATAATATATAATATTAATTTTCACTGTACACTTGGATATATTGATATTATAAACTTTCCATCTTACACTACTTTTCATGTTGAGGAGAGAAGCTCGTATGTGATTCGAGATTTTACCTACATTGGTGGATATGGAAGTAACATAAACAGCTCAAAGCATACACGGTCTATTAATAATGGTCAACACAAAGATCCATGATTTATTAACATGTGACTATCAATTCCACTCTTATTTAAATTCAAATAATTCTATTGTAATTATGATGAATTTAATCATGTTGTTAAGCATTAAATTGCTCCTTGGACAACATAATATTTCTGAATCAGATCATAATATTTCTAATTTCTCATCTTCAAGTCAATTTCATTATTGAGAATAATTAATCACCGGCTGGATATAAAAATCACTTAAAACTAATGATAATGTTTAAAACATATATATTTAGGATGATAAATATATTCACTAGGCTCGAATGTTCATATTAAGATTAATTTAGTTGAAAAGAAGCGCTATCACCTAGGACATCTAAATTATTTAAGTATTATAACAATTATCCTAATTAATACGTAAGTTCGTGTTCACGTGTGTTTATCTAAATTCATTTAATTTTTAATATGAATAAAATAACATTAGGTTTTACTCCACCATTTAGAACTTTAATATAAATATATGTGTGTGTTCTAATATAGATAGATTCTATTCAAGAAATAATAATCATATGAAATTGAAATACACTAACAATAATTTAATTCAAGATATATATATAGATATTCAAACTAATTTTGAAAGAGCTTGTTTTAATGAACTGAATTTTAAAAAGAGAGAATTGAATTTTAATTTATTAATTTTCTGCATAATGTATCATAATTTTACAACATAGAACTTAGACACACACATATATGTATATATAGTTTATAAATAAAAATATTACATTCTATTTGTAACTTTCGTCACATAATTAAAATATATCAATAATGGTTTTAACCGGTTGAAAGTAATATACATATATGACATATACATTTTACATATACGTAACATTCTTAATAAATGAGTAGACATCAAATAGTGATGGTCAAAGCTAATTTTAAGTGGGTCAAACAAATGCAGGTAGTTTAACACGTTATTTCGTATATTGTGTGTGAGAACGAGACTCCATTATTTTTAATATTCAAAAATGAATTTTAATAACCTAATTTATGATTTAGACTTTTTGATTTTTATATATGCTGAAAGTGTAAATGTGTTACGTAATAATGTGTAATCACCATTGTTTTAAATACTTGATTTTACATTTTTGAACTATTCTGCTCGTAGTTATCTTCATATGTATACCGTGTATATAGAAAAGATATAGATGCAACCTCACACTTAAATTATATTTTAGAACACGTTACACACACGCTGCCCACCTGTCGTTCAACCATTCGGAAACACACATATGACGTATTTTACTTGAATTTAAATTGATAAAAAATTTAATATATGCTACACACGACTTTCTGGTGCCGTGAGCTACTTGAGAAATATTGGTATATAAGCAAATACTATCTAATATACATTCATAAATATATTATTGCAATCAAAATGAATAATATTATATTATTTCTAACAGTTTTCTCTGTTTCACTAGCTGCTCTTGTTCAAGCGGATCCTGATCCCCTACAAGACTTTTGTGTTGCAGATCCTGGATCAAGAATTTTTGTAAATGGAGCACCGTGTAAGGATCCTAACACGGTGGTGGCAGACGATTTCACATCTACTGTGTTGAGAAGGCCAGCAAATACAAGCAACACACTTGGCGTGGAGGTTGTAAAGCATGGTCATTGTCATCTGTATGTGTATGATTATGTGCATGTGTTTGTATCTATCTGTGTGTTAACTTTCAAAGTTCATCTGTGCTTATTTGTGGGTTTATCATTATGTAAAGGTCATGCCTACGTGACCCCGTTCTGTTGTGTATACATAGTGAGATTCTTGTTGACAAAGCATCCACGTATGCAGCTGATGTGTGTGCGTAGTACTAAACACTACAAATGCGCATGCTTAGAAAGCATCATAGATGGTGTGTGCATGTGTGTATGTGCGCGCGTGTGTGTGTGTGAGAAAGAGAGCTTTATTTACTACTGTACACATCTATATACACCACATGCACACGTCTAACTGCTTGATACAATATATGTTTATATTAAATTCAAATATATAATATCTACGTGCATACCCACATATACAGCATAAAATTTAAAGTATTTAAATGATTTTTTGTTTTTAGGTGACATTAGTGGACATAAATATGTTTCCCGGACTAAATACGCAAGGACTATCTATAGCTCGCCTTGCTTTTGGGCCAGACGGTGTAAACCCACCGCACCTCCATCAAAGAGCCTCGGAAGTACTTTTCATGGTCCAAGGCCGTCTATTGGCAGGTTCTCTCTCTCTTTCCCTGCACGTGTATGTGCTTTACATGTGTATATGCAGGTTTTGTGGATACAAGGAACAAGTTGTTTGCTAAAGAGCTTAGTCCTGGTGACCTGTTCATATTCCCTAGGGGACTCATCCACTTCCAGTGGAACCTGAGTGATAAGGTATGTACTTACATATTCATATATGTAAGTATAATGTGTATATATACGTATGGGTATGTATGTGTTTATCCAGGAGGATGCACTTGCTATATCTGCATTGGGAAGCCAGAACCCTGGACGGAGTGACGCTGCAAGGGCATTATTTCAGACTACTCCTGATATTAATGATGTTGTGCTCGAGAAAACTTTCCAGATTGACGCCAATGAAGTGGAGAACCTGCGTAACTCAGTGAGCAGAACCTGAGAATATTCATATGTTATAACTAAATAAATGAAGTGTGGAAATAACTCTGGAAATACTGTTATATTTTGTGTTTAATAAAATATAGCTGTAATATAAAACGTTACTAAATTGAAAAATGTAAATTTTTTTAAAAATAAATGAAAGACTAACAGGATTAATTTTAGAAGTTAAATATACGTTAATATTCTAACTTTATTAACTAATCCTTTTATATTAAAAGCTTTTATTATGTATTTTCCCAATATATACTATACAAGAGACATTCCAATGATTATTTTAAATTAATAGTTTTACTACATTAAGTTATATGATTGAAGCCAAATATATATAGAAGTACACTACAAAATTTTGTGAAAAGTGCATGCATTTATATTAATAATAATATATATTAAATTTCATTATTGTTTCATTTACTTATATAATAAATACATGAACAAGGGAAGCAGCAAAAAGCGTATGATGTATACACACACGTAAACCAGAAAACTTATCCTTGAAAAAATGAAGCATAATGGTTTATTCTACTTCTTTGATATTTAGAAAACATTAGATATTTACAGTGTAATATTATGTGTGTATATAACATAAAATTGTTCATACGCCGTTTCAAAACAAGTATTCTCTCTCACACACACACTGAAGGATAGGTATTATGTCACTTTCTATACGACTCCACACAGATATATTTATTTTTTACACCTATAAGAAATTCAATGCGTATACCGAATTTTACGTGTTTAATATATATAGATATATATCACACGTATCAATAATAATATAAAATTTTCTTAGATTTGTGGAAATATCGTCAAATTGCGATATTAGTTGCATTTGCCACTTCAAAGTAAACATGGCGGAACACCATCTGTAAGATAAGAATTGAGGTATATAGGCGTACATAAATAGACACATGTACATACTTGAATTAACCATGTTTCATGTTGTTATACAACATATATTTTAAATAAATATATTATAATAAAGTTATAATTTTTTATGTCTAATATATAAATATAATTTAATAATAACTTAGGTTTAAAATGTAAGAAATATAAACCAACTTTGAACCTCTTAACTCAACTTTAATCCATTGATCATGGTACTGGTCGCTTTATATATAGGAAATATATAAATAAAAAACTTTTAAGGTTAATGCATATGATTTTTACATCTTATTTATGATACACATATATATTTATTTCTCTTAATTTTTAATATTTACTATGAGAACATCCAGACACAACATGGTAAATACACAAAAAGACATCAAACTCAAATAGGGTTTATATATAAAAAAAGAAAGCTATATTTTTCATTACATTTGGACTAACTTATAAACCAATAATATCTTATTCTAGTTATATAAATTAATAATAACTTGTCCTGGTTATAGGATTAGCCATACTTATAAATCAATAATAAGTTATAAGATTATAAATATCCTTAGTAACTTTTAAATATATTAAGATTATTTTTTATATACACCTTAATTACTTTACAATATCCCTCGTGAGAAAAACTTTTTCAATCGCATAACATAAGCAATCAAAGCAACTTCACGAGACTCACATCTTATACATGAGAATCGATTTTTGTAATGACCAAGTCATTTTTATAAAAAATCTAGAGTGAGTCTTTTGGGTTGAAATTCCAAAAAATATACAAGAACAATAATAAATTGAAGGAATGGTTGATGATAAGAATCATAACATTATTATTGTTAAACTTGTGCCCGATTCAAGTGTTCCATTGAAGAAACATATAATAAAGGAAGAGCTCAATCCAAGTAAATCACCCAATATTGAGTGTGTGCATATTTGGGTTGGTGAAAAGCCAAACCAACTTTTAAAGGTATTTACGAGTCTCATTACAATGCTTTTAATAGAGATATGCCAATGGAATTTTAAATGCTAGTGTTATGTGCAAACTTTAAATATCATAAATATCAATTTCAATCATTTTAAGTAGGATTAACATATTTAAAAATTATATTTTTAAAAGTTAAATTCAAACACTTCATTAACTCATTTGTTTGTGGATAAAAAAAAAGATACGAAAGAGTGCTTGATTCCCATTCACAAAGTAAAACAAAATTGTAAAATCTAATTGATTAGTTATGACTGCACAAGGAGCCCTAGAAAGAGCATCAGCATCCACTATACTATCCCAAGATGATGTTTAACCTCAAAGTTATATACCTAAAGTCATAGTGCCCATCTAGAAAATCATTCTATCACCTTTTTATTCTTTAACAATAAAAAACAATTACATAATCACACTCCAAAAGCATACAAGACCTATAAAGATACACACGAAAACTTTTAAAAGCCTACACTATAGTTAAACATTGAAGATCTAAGGCATAATAATTGTGTTCCGAACCTTACAATGCTCTACTCACATAAGCAATAAGATGCCGAATGGATTCATCACATATGTCAATCTTCATTAGGACTTCACCAATACCATATTGGTTCATAATATAAAAGGACGACAAACATCCAGATAATGAATAATTAAAGGGAACATTAGATACTTCTTTAACTTACAAAAAATAGTTTCACATTTGTTAATCCAATAGGAACATCCTCATACAACAAAGCTTACAAAAGAGCATTGACTCAGCCAAATGAGGTATAAAATTGTCAGAGTTTTAATCCAAAGAGCTAACACGTGGCTGCCATCACCCTATATGAGCAATGCTAAGTCTTCCAAGATAATCTTAAGAGTCTGATTCAGGAGCCCATTTAAGCAAAAGACTTAGAGTCCTACCCTAAGTCCCTTAGAATGACCATCCCTTGAATCTTAAAGGATGGATTCGTCAACGTTAAGGATAAGCTACCCTGAAGGTGGGACGTACCTCTGTCGTCTGGAAGTTAGGCGACACAATAAAAAGGTTGTGCCACTCCTACATACTCTACCTTATTTATGTGACGGAGCCTCCCTCCTCTTTTTCCTGTATGTGTAAGTCAACCCTAGGAGTGTTCCTAACCCTATTTTAACATGCCAAACTCATCTTACTAGGACGTGAAAATCGGGGGTGGATTTTTTAGAAGGTAAGTGCTACCTTCATTTAGAGTTTTCTCGCAACATCTAAAGATAGCCAGTCGGACTACCCCTAAACACCTACCCCTAAACACCTAAGTGCACTAAGCAGGGCTGTTTTTTCACTACATTTAGGGTCCGTCAACATAGTATAATAGGTAACAATAGTCACGTTCAAAGTAAAGGGTTAAGTCATAGTAAAAACTATGATAAAAATGTTCTAAATATATAACTTTATCAAGAAATTACCATAAGTACATTTGTTAGAAAGGAAAATGTTGCCATAACCTCCACACAACCCCTCACAAGAAACCATGCACCCCAAATAAGTTATTTAAATTATGCTAAAAACACATTTAGGCTTCTTCAATTTTAGCCCAAATTCTTGCAAATAACTACCTTTACTTTCTATGTTGGCTGTTGTGCTCCTGACAAGAGAAGTTCCCCTCTCACCTCTACATCATTTCCACTCATAAAAAATCATAATCTTGATAACTTTATGACAAGATTTGACATTAACACCTTTTTAAGCCACTTGAGCTACACCAAAATGCAGCCAAAGAAAGTGTTGGCATATGAATTGATGACAAAAGGCACTTTGCATGAAGAAAGCTGAGGAGCCAGGGTTCACTCATATGAACCTTGTTTAGTGAGTGAAGAAAAGTACAAGCAACGATGTTAAACACCCTCAAGTGGTTTGTTGAGCTGCTTGTAACTCTTGACAATGTAACCATTGGCAAGACTGAATCTCATTGGCAAGTCATGTATCCTCTCATGGAAATTGCATTGCATCAATGATTCATCATGTATGAATCCCATATCAACATGACTGGTGATTTATTGAAGACAAAGGGCACATCCTTCCTCCCCAAAAGTAAAGGCATTTGAATTTTTCAAGGTTGACTTAAATGTTTCAAAGCATGCTTTACAATCAAGTCTTATCACCACTTTGGTGAAAATGGATATGTGAACACGACAATCATTGGAGATGCTATTTCGGCACTTCAAGAACTTCATGGTCAGTACGAGTGGAAGGACATTTACAATATGGATGAAATTCTATGATATGTAAGTGAGAGAGAAATCACATTAGCATTCATGTGTATCTTAATGAATTTCTGTTTTTTTTAGAATGACAATGCACTTGCAAACAAGCAACTTTGAAGGGGGAAAGCAAAACAAAGAGTAGTTAACCATTGCAGTTTGTTTGCAATGGCGATGAAACCAAAAAGTTCACTTTGGGTTATTAGAAAATACGTCAATCCACATTGCATGAAGCACGTCAACCGTGATAAACCTAGGGTGTACTTATCGTGCAAACAGCAAAGCTTGGATTACCCTGATCATTTTCCTTGAGTGGATTAAGTGGTTTGATCTTTGCATGCAAACGGCAAGGTCTTATTGCTCATGGACAATTGTAGTGCACATGTTCGGGTTGAGGACCTCCCTAAGTTCAAACACATCAAGGTACATTACCTTCCTCCTAACACTGATGTCAAAGATTCAACTATGTGGTGTTGGGATAATTATGATTAAATTATCTATTTCAAGGCATATTACCGTTGTTGTTTCAATTACAAACTCCTTGAGTGTTTGGAGGCGAACATTGACAGTCATGGAAGATTGACATCCTTCAAGGGATGACGCTTGTGGTGGAGGCTTGGAGAGACATTAAGCTTGAGACCATCCAAACTATTTTAGGCATTGCAAGATCCGAAATTCACATGTGCTCAGTTCAGAGATTCCAGATGAACAGCTAGAACAACAAGCTATTGTAGAAATCCAAGAACAAATCCAACAGTTGGCTTAGAGGAACCTAATGGGAATTGAGTTCCTACTCAACCATCCAGAAGAGGCAAAGTCCTCCTACACCCAGATACAGCAAGAGATCATTGATGAGATCAGGCACTTTGATGGTGACTCTACTGGCCAGACAGAAGCACTTGATGAGGTGGACAACAACATTAAACAACCGAAGATTTAGTTAAGTGAAGCCCTTAAAGCTGCTAAGGTCTTGTCAATCTTTTGCTTCAACAATACAACAACTAAATTATAAACCTTGTTGCAATCCATGACATCAAAGATTTCATTCTACGGATGAAGAATGCAAGACTTGTACAAAGAACGTTGCATAATTATAGCTGCCTACTATCATACCAACTATTTTCAATTGTATAGTATACGATCGTATGGGCAGTATCAGTTGTCACACCACCACTTGGGACTGGCTAAAATACATTAAGTATTAAGAAAGAGAGGTTATTAAGTACCAAACGTTTTTGATTAGGTGTTACAAGTTATTAATTAATTAATTAGTAAGTAATACTGTATTAATAAGTGAACAATAAATAGTTCATTTGCAATGTAAAGGGCATAATATATATATATAATACAACGTGTGATATATATATATATATATATATATATATATATATATAATACACATTGTATACATTTGAATATCCATGTAAAATGTATAATTGAATTTTTAAAGTCTGATATTATCAACGTTATTCTATAATCTTCTAAAACGTCAGACGTGTATAATAGAAAAGACTGATATTCTCAATAAGGACATAATGTCGTTTCTTTAAGATATGATTTTATTATTGTCGCCATGGCCGACTTATTGGTCCTATTGGTGTCTCACATCACGTCACGTCACTCAAGTTCAAGCCTGCCAATTTCCGACCGTACCAGCACAAACAAGGTTAAAGGTTGATGAATGACGATGATGAAGATCTAATCAAAGTATTGTTTGAAACATGTACACGTGGATTTATTAGTATTCTCATTCAACTCGACTTAACGACAGAGATACCATATTTGGATTAGAATGCACTGGAGACAAGACTTGTCATACACAACATTTACAATTTGATGAAGCAAAGATGGATTGTAATGCTACTTACGTGTACATCCTTCCTTTTCAATGGCGTGAATTACTTCTATACAACACTCCCCAGGAAGTTCATTTGGAAATATATATATATATCAGGTGCGTGCACGTCATGGGGTTTTTTTTCTTGTTAATTTCCATACATTAACGAACAAATTTTTTAATAAATCAATGTGTTTTTACTTTTTGGATTTCCACATTTTAATTTTGTTTGAATGAACAAGAAGGGGGCTTCGGATTCTCAGTGGCCATAGCTGTAGATGAAGAGAAGAGTGAGGGTTTAACTTTATTAGTCATAGTATACTTATAATCTTCTAGATCCTGTGTATTTATTTAGTATAGTTATAATCTTTTAGACATGTATTGACACAATTATTACCGTGGAATCTTAACTTTTAACAATGGTATAAACAAGTATCTTGAAAATCAAAAATCATTAGATAATTTTATTTTGAATAAAATGTAAAAATATTATATGGCTTAATTTTGTATTATATATTTTATACATTGGATAAATTTTTATTAAGGTATATTTATAAATTTCCACAAGGGGTTAAGATTTTAATGTATTAAACTCCCTGGGCAACATTTGTACATATCTACTCATTTATAACAAAAATGACTCATATTATATAAAATTTTACGGTTCTACTGTTCCAAGGAGACCTTCATCCCCTAATCATATTCCAAACCAGGATTTTTTTTTTCTAAATAGAGGCTACATAAGGATCTTAATAAGTAACACAATTGGTGTGTTAACTAAGAAATTTATATGTTTAATATTGATTTGTAATTTGAATCATAAGAGTACTTTAAGAACCTTAATATTGTAATATTGAAAGATCACCGTAACATCAAGAGAGTATTGTGCTATCAAGAGAAGACAATGTCACAATGCCATAAGAAAAGACTATGTCAGAAAGGTTCTCTCTTGTGGCTTTTTTTCTTAATATTGTGATTAGGAAAAAGCCGTAAGAGAAGACTATAATATTAAGGGATGGCATAACGGATATGGAAAGCTTTAGGAGATGGAAGAATTATGAAAACGAATTGCTAAAAGGAGTGTCAAATAGAAGGTACAAGAGATCTTAAGAGAGTTTTTAGAAGAACGGAGATTATGAGCGGAGCAAGAACAATGACATAAGTAGGAGAAAGGAAATGTGATTACGACGGCAGGTAGATACATGGGAACACTTTCACAATAAGTGATAATTAATTAAAACTTGATTATTTTGTAAATATTAAAAACTAAGAAAAAAGATTATTTAAAGAAAAGTTATATAGAAGAATGCATTAATCTTGAAGGTTTTTTTAATTTACATCATTTAAATATATATCAAATCATTAAAATAATTAACTTAATTAATTATAATTAAAGAAGGGGGCTAAATTATAAAAACTAGCTAATACATGCACAACAAAATCAAATAAAACGTTTTACTTCTTAGGTTTCATGTGGCACCACAAATTAAATATGGATAGTGAACATGGTAAATTGAAAGAGTAAAAAATAAGAATAATTGGGACATTTAGATATTGGAGCCATTAATTATGATAAGAACATCTACAAAAATGGTTAAGAAGGTGCAATATATACTTTTTGTTTTTATCACCATTCCAATAAATTGCAACAGTTAATCAATTGCTCTTTGTTCTTCTTTTACTCCTTAAGTTACTTGTTTGCAAGTGAGTTAAAGTGCACTAATAAAAAATGCAAATTCATTAAGATACACAAGAGTGCTGCTTCTCTCACTTACATACGATAGAACAAACTAGTTTCATCCATATTATAAATGTCCTTCCACTCATATTGACCAAGAAGTTCTTTAAGTGTCGGAAGAGCATTTTCAATTATTGTCATGTTCACAAATCCACTTTCACTAAAAAGGTGATAAGACTTGAATGCAAAGTGTGCTTTGAAACATTCAAGCCAATTGTTGGAAAATTCAAATGCTACTGCTTCTAAGTAGAACTCCTTAAGGAAAGATGTACCCTTTCTCTTTGACAAGTCACCAGTCATGTTGATCTCAAATTGATATGTGATGGACCATTCGTCTTCGATAAGTCACCAATCATGTTGATTTCGGATTGATACATGATGAACCATTTATGTAATGCAATCTCCATAAGAGGATACATGACTTGTCAATGACATTTAGTCTTGCCAATGGTACCTTTACTTTTATGTGTAAGAAAGAAAAAAGAAGTTTCTCTCCCACCTTTACATCATTCACACTTATAAAAAATCATAAGCCTAGTAGCTTTACAACATGATTTAACATTAGCATATACATCTTTAAGCCACTTGAGTTGCACCAAAATGTATTTAAAGAAAGTGTCAGCATATGAATTGATAATGGATGGGATTTGGAAGGCACTTTGCATGAAGGCAGTTGAGGAGCCATGGTTCACTCAAATGAACCTTGTTCAGTGGGTGAAGGAGAAGTATGGCATAAAAATCAACTAAGAAATGATGTCAAACACTCTCAAGTGGTTTGCTAAGCTACTTGTAGCTCCTGACAATGCAAGTTCTCTATACATAGTTTTGGGTGTTCTTTAGGGTGCAAAATAATTATTAGGTAGGTCTCACCTTTAAACATTACAACTAATTAACAACACAGCATTCTTGCCCTTTAACTACCCTCCTTCCTTACTTAATAACCTTGGGTCCAACATTATTAAGTAAGAGAGCTTTTCTTGTTAAGACATGGTATATAACTAGCTTATGTGAAGGTTTGCAAATGCAAGTACAATTACAAGAACCACATAACTTAGAACAAGTAGTAACATATGTAAAAAAATTGGAGATAATAGTGCAACTACATCTTAAACCTGATATAAATACAGAAGAGGAGAAATAAAAACATGAAATGTGTATATTACATAAAAGGAAGTCAAAGTACTGAGAAATGAGGCAAGGTTACATGTCCTATTGCCAAAATGAAGGACATAGTGTGAATAAGTGTAAAAATGCCAAAATGTTAAATTTTATGGAGTTATAGGATTGAGGATTGAAATGTCCACCCCAACGATAAGTTGTACATATGGTTATTAACATGGGTATCTCAATCAAAAGATGAGACTTAAACTCTAAAACTATATAGATATGGATATTAAAAATCAACCCTCACAATATATAGGCATCTAAACAAATGTAACAACCAATGAATATAATAATTATAAACAATAATATAAAAAGAGAATTATTCAATGACCATTTAGTGAAGACCCACTTTCATAATTGGTTTTTGTTAGTTTTGTACATAACTAACAAACTTAATTGAACAAATTTTGGAAGCTTATCATATACTCGTTACCTAAGTTATGGTATTAGTTTATGTTGCCAAGTTTTTTATATAATTTTCTTTTAGGGAACTAGTTTAAAGCATCATAAATTAGGAAATTTAAATTTAAGTAAAGTAATTTAATTAATTAAGTTTAGAAAATAATATTTATTATTAATTAATCATAACACTGGGCTGGGCTGGGGGAAGGAAACCCACCCAAAGTCATGATGCATGTATAATTTTGTGGTGGGAGAAAGAAACAATCAGTTAAGCATTTTTAAAGTTGGATTTTAATACACATTTTTAAACACTACTACTCAAACTTTTTGTATAGACTTTAGTTAGATTATAAACCAATCTATGTTTGATCCATTTCATTGTTAGAACTTTCCACATGTTCATTTTACAAGCCCATCCCATCACGAAAGTAAATTTTATAATTCTATATATACATATATATGAATGTGCCAATTTTAATTTATGTTACATTGTTTGCTCATATATACAAATGTATAGTGTTATGTTATATGCAACCATCATTACCTCTTTTGGTTTACTGATATAATCATGTTCAATGCAGAACTGATGTTATTTTATGATTTGTAAACTAAACAAAGATGTTTTAATTATGTGTAGTTGGGGTCCAATATTGAAACATATATACATACATCCATATGTTACAACCATTGCTTACCATCCATATTACATGCATCAGATCCAAATATTTTCTAAGCTATTTAATTGCCCAACATGAACATGATAGTTTCTTCCATTGTCATTTAATAAGTGATTTGTAGCTACAATACCCAGCACCATTATCATTGCCTTGTCTACTTAGCCTAAACCTTGTCTTAGAGGACCTCCTTATAAATGTAAAACTAGGGATGTGTCATTATATTTTGGAAAAAAAAATTTCTAATTACACATCAACTTGTAATGAGGATGCCACTAGTCTCACAAGAAAATAACCTCTATATATGGCCTCTCAAGGCGCTTGTTAAGCCTACAATAGAGCTAACATAAATATATATATTTATATATGTATACATTACATATAAATACACATTTATAACAAGTACAAATGGTACAAACTTACAAACATTAATGGCAAATGCATATATATTCACAAATTATATATACAAATACATGTTTAAAAAATCATTTTTATTACGTGACAAGTGAAATTTACTCCTCTACATACAATGATATTACAATATCTCCAAAAACCATATAAGGTTGTTGTTAGTAATGAGACTTCTGTTACCTTAGCATGTGTCTATCCACATTCACATGCTTTTTCTTCAATTTGAAGTTAGCAACTATGAAATTAAGAAAGTTCTTATATGGAACTTTCTTGATTCTATTATAAAATCGATACAAGTTGAGCCATTATTTATTGATATGACTTTTCTTCAACATTTAAAGATCCATGCTTATGGCATTGTGACCAAGTGGGTTTCCTTCCCCCTAACTCAACATTGATTGAAGTGGAGATTGGTTAAACAAGAAGATCGTTATATGTAATCCATGATCAATACATTAACTGAAACAGACATATAACACACATGCAAATGCCATTATATATCACATATACACAATATATTATAAATGCAATCACAATTAAATAATACTTTAAGTGTTGCCAATCACAAATTATCTTGATGAACCGTACGATCTAAATATTTAGTTGTATGAAAGGACCTCTCCACTAGTTATCTCCCACTTCGAAATGGACAACTAAGGATTTCATGTCCTATCATTTAGTTTCATTGTGGATTGTGTCATTGGTGAATGTTGCTACAAGGTAATATATATTATTATGTATTTACCTTGTACATCTTCATTGTAGAATAAACAAAAAAATTCACAATAAGAATGTATATACACATCCATATTATATACATATGATTTTAATGATTGCTTCTAATTTATGCATGCTCTAACCACTGCCTAATGGAAACTCCACCGACTCCCTAAGTGAATAGAGGTCCTACTATATGTTGTTGCATGTCTATACTATATATTCAACACTCCTCTTGGGTGTGACTGCTAAGATAATTATAAACTCTCAATGAATCTCTGTGCTGCTCAAATATAGTTATGCTAATGTTTACCATAGTCAATGTAAGACAATAATTCAACTTTAAAGTGTGAGCTTCCACTTGCTCTCAAATAAAATGGAAAACATACTTAGATATGCTTCGTCCTTGATGGTATCAAGCACACCTCATTATGTTTTGATTATCACAAGCAAGATGCACACTTCTCTTGGTTTAGCTTTAGGCTTTATAAGTGTTCCCTCAACCACGTAGCCTTTTTAGTCATCCCAATACAAGGATTATCACTTGCTAACCAAGTAAGTCTATGCTAAAACAATAGGCTAATGTTGATTTCTTCATGTTTGCATCTACTGCATAGTTTGCATTTGAAAACCTAAAAATACCCAGCTTTATGGTGTTAATAAATCAAGTGATAACATGTCGTTCCTTTAGGTAGCGTGATATATGCTTGACTATTAAATAGTGCTCTCAACATGGGTTTTCCATAACTTGTGAGACTTGTCCAACAACATACATGCACGTTGTAACTAAAGTGGGCATGATACGTGAAAATGGGAATATAAAATAAATTACTAATTAATACTTAAGTTTTAATTATTAATTAATCATTTAATTAATATGTAATTAAGCCTTAAATATTAATTAATTAATTAATTAATCCTTCAATAACCTTACTTAGTAAGGAATATTCCTAAAATATCTTAGAATATTCATATTATTCTAAAAATAGTTTACAATAATGAAGAAATACTATCAAACATAATTACAAATGAAATCATTTTCTTATCAACATGTTAATTTTTTATAAATACTTTCTTCTATCATACAAAGAAATCTTTTCATTTTGTCTAAATCATCACTCTCCGGATTAATCAAATCATTTTTGGTCAATATCTTGATGTTGTTGCCACCACTTAACACTCTCACGAATGCAATTGGGAGTTGCCATCCTTGTTAATACATAAGATGTGATAAGAGAAGGTCTGCATAAAGGCTCATCTAAAAACTGACGTTCCTTAAGAATAATATTATAAAGCGCCCGGTTGCTATCCTTCATTTTATAAAATTCAATATCACGAGAAAGAAAAGCTTCAGGAAATGTATGATACGGTGGATACTGCTCACAAAAATTTTCGAGATTCTTCTTTCTGAGGCACGTATCCAAGTAGTTCACTAGCTCATCCATGATATCGTATCAGAATATGGATCGAAAGTGATTGGATGAATACAAGCAATGTTTTGGTTGAGCATAGCCTTCTGAGGAGAGTCGTCTACTACTAAGATATGTGCATTCTTCATTATCCTTAAGCGACTGATCTCCCCATGAGTCCCAATTATTCTTTCATTCTTGAAGAAGTATGGCTTGCTTTCCTTTCTTATATTGTAAATCGAGAGGTTTATAACATTCGCTGGTCAAAAATCCAATCTTTACGAATCACCTCTTCTGCAACACTACAATGTTTCTTAAGTAAACTCAACAGCGGTGTTAAGTTATGAATCTGCATGCATGACCAAATCCCCACAAGCGCACCCATCTCCTTAAGCTTTTGAAAGAGACGATCCAACCCTGGACGAAAAATAATATCATATCGAAATTTACCATGACAAGGAATGAAATCTCCTTGTTTGATTTCTGTTTTTCTATCCTCGGGCCTTTGTCGATGAAGCAGAACACCATTGACATCCAACAACACAATATGGCCATGAGTAACGTGAGATAGCGTTGCCTCTTGAATACTTTGTTTTGCTCCCTTTCACATTTATCCGTTGCCACTATTTCGTTGCCTATCCCTTCATCATTTAATTGTACATCATCCTTACAAGATTCAGATATTGCATGCGCTGAAGAAATTGATTTCGGAACTGAAGCCAATAAAAATGATGATGCAAAAACTGAAGTGGCCCCCATGGTAACGATGTTTTGAGCTGCATTATTATCCATTTCCTGCATGAACTCTGTCATTCTGACATGTGGCACAAGAAATTGTCGCCAAACCCCTCTCTTACCTCATGGCAATGCTGAAAATCCATGTTCTCAATTATTTCATTACATCTGCAAAATGATAATTAGCTGACCTTAAAATTATCAAGGTATATTATTTACCTTGTTAATGTGTGACCCATGTTTGAACTAAAAGCTTCATTAATCCTTGAGAATTTATTTTCTGTAACAAATATAAAAGAAATATACAAAAATGCCTTATGTTACACTCATTTACAACTATTCATCACTCTATCAATTCATTATCAATTCTTCTTCGCTATTACCTTCTGAATGAGGCGAAGAAGGTCTAAGCCGTTGTGAGATGGTTCAAGATCTTCTGCATCTTCTATTGATGTTTCCATGGGTCCTGGAGTGTGCGAATGTTCTGTACTCCTCGAATAACTTCCGGTCTAATATCTGATTGATGTTCGTTCTCAGACTCCGAGATTGAACCAGATTCACCTTCAGAGCTATCGCACTTATCTGGAGGGAACTTTCTCAAATACGCCTTTATGGATCGTTGGGGTACTCAGTTGAGACCCAATCTATCCACTTGTTCAGGTCCTCAACCATGGTCTTATCCTTCTCAACGGCAAACACACATGTATGCCGAAGGTAACACTCCTTCAAGACGGACCCCTAGTGCAGTAGTCAAAAACCCACGCATCACTGTGAGGACCCCTGATCAAGTTGACGATGCTCCGTGCCGCTTGACTTGTAATGTTTGGATAACGTACATTGCCGAATACGTCACTCATACCTATCGGTGTATCGGATGGAGGTTCAGGGCCGTTGGAGTGCAAACAGATGCCTGGCCAGTCATTTGGAAGCTTGAAATTGTTTGGCGCATTCCTAACAACCAAGTGAACAACAGTATCAATGCACTTGGGATTAGCATCGTTCATATAAAATCCTGTCCAACGATGTCTATTCTTCTTGGCGAAGGCGAAGGCAAAAGTATCGGTGACATGAGCAAGAATCAAGAAATAAATACCTGAAAAAGTAGGTATCAGTGAAGAGCGCAAGCATGAATTCAATAATAAATACCTTCTATGTATATGCTTGCACGGCTAAGTTCTCCACCAGATCCTCTAGTGCCCTATCTGTCGAAAGATTTTTTGACACCCGCCGATCCATCACGAACAATTGAAACGGTTTCCTACAAGCAGTGATGTTACCCCATAAAGTCTCCGAATCTAACAACAAACATCTGTAGGGCTTGTCGTGATTCGTAGCATCCTCCTTTATAAGGTTCAATTCGGTTCTCCGCTGCTGAAGGACTGCCATAAGAGAAAGCGTCATCCCAATGTTCTCCTTTTTGGCGTTGGCGTGCAATAGATTTTTGCCTAGATCTTCCGATTGGTTCACCCATTCGACAAGCATATCATCGTTCGTCACATGCAAATATTTGACCTCTTCATATGTTGAAGTCGAGGTCCAACCCAGTTTGTGGCAGTGTATTCCCAACCACTCCTTGAAATGCCTGACCGTCTTCAACTCCATTGCCTTGAGATGAAAAGGAGAGGTTGGGCTGCTGTTATTAATTTGTAGTTTGCCATCGATCACCAAATCAGCCAAGACTTCCATCTCCTCCATCGTTGTTCCATTTAAAGGCTTCAACCATGTGAGCTTGAAATCGTTGTCTACATCCTTTGTAGATTGAACAGACTTAGCCTTCGGCGTCTTACTGGGTTTCTTTGCAGACTTTTCTGAGGGCTCCCCTTCACTTGTCTGCTTCTTCTTCAGTGTTCCTTTTGAAAAGGATTCCATAATCCCCAACCATTTGGCAAAGATCCTATCTTCGGGGCAAGAAATCAACATCATCAGAAATGATGTTTCCTTCCCGCCCACCTGGGCAAAATCAACTGCTGCAATTCTTCAACTCTCTGAGGAAAAAGACAGATTAATATACCGGCGAGATAAATCCCGCCCAAACAATTTGCTTACCCGGTATTCCGCAGATTGTGTATTCCCTGCGGTAGCTCTTTGTGGTCGCTGAAGAGATTCCCACACGGCTCGCGTGTGTTTAAACTTCTCCCATATTTTGCTGTTGTAGTGGTTGGTGTCGGCAGCGTCCCATTCCGCCGATAACTTATGGTACTGCTCGATTGTGAGATTCGGCTTAGCTAAAAACGCCGATCTTTTTGTCAGCTTCTCACGGGTATGCTCGGAAAGTTTTGTTGCCATCGTTCCTTTGTTGTGTTCATCGAGAAGTCGTTGGGCTGCCGTTATTGTGTGCTGGCCACTAATGATGTAGTACTTGATAGATCTTTTATTCTCCGTCTGAATCTTCATGAGTTGTTCTGGTGTTGTGATCCAGACTTTGTCAGCACCCTTCCTTCTTTCATAGTATGGACACAAAACAGCATTATGTGGAACGGTATAAGAATTGTCGTCCTTCATCTTCTCCATGAGCTCAGCTACACGTTCCTGGTTGAGTGGCCTGTAATTGAAGTTTGGGTTGACGCTGCAATATTTAACCCTACAAGGATAAATCTTATCATCCAACATCATTTCCTTGTGACTTATTACAGCATGAGATGCCACAGGTGCAGCTGACAAAACGATTGATGATTTTCTTTTGCGATCCGAATCAACATGTGTGATCCCCGACTGCAGCTGTTCTAGTGTTCTCGGCACACTCCTCCAGCTCCCGAAGCTTCCTAAGCAAATTGAACGTGATCTGTAGAGAACCTGAGACCGAGCCACCTTCTCAATCTCCCTTATGATGTCGCTGTGTTCTTCTTCAATGTCAAGAGGGAAGATTGCTCCACTTGCTGATTTTCTGTATTGTGAAACAATATCTCTGACAATACACCTACTCGATGAGTCTGAAGATCTTCGAAGTAGACATCCAGATGGATCCCCTCCATAGATGGGCTTTCGTTGAGTTGAAGAAGAACTCCAAGGTCAACATCATTAGTGAACACGTGAACATCATTATCCACAAGTCGACAAAACCACCCGAGATTAATGTTGTAACTGACGACCTCTGGATCCGAGAACGTGACATTGGATGGAACAAGGCATATCTGTCGAGCATCGTCCAATCTGGGTTCGCAGCCTGCTTTCGGGTGCTTGACTAGCGAATCAACTTTCCATTGTTTTGCTTGTCCATGAGATGTGACAGAGGTTAATTTGACAGCAACCATGGTTGCTCCAATGCGCTTCCCATTTATCTTAAAATATGGCCAAGTTGATTCCAAAATCCCCTCCCATCTCTTCTCCTGCTCTTGTCTTTAATGTCACCTCAATTCCACATCTGAATACAAAAATGATTAGTTCAAGTATCCGAGTATAACAGATTTTATTTTAATTCTTACCCAGAATTTGACGACGACTCCATACTAATGACTCGATCTCCTTGTTTGATCAAATCGTCCTTCTGCAAAATAATACACTATGAATAAATATATAAAAACGCACACACACTTGTATAAACCCGAATATACAAAAATAATACACAGAGAGAAGTAGACGTAATTAACTGTCCGAAGCTCACATTTGTGTTAGTGCAAAAGAAAGATAACATTTCGTTTTAGAACCACCACAAATGTGAGCTCTGGACAGTTTTACATAGATTCCTAGCTTTTACTCGAAATATTATGATAAGATGATAAAAGTAAATAAAATGAGATATGCAACTTATATATACTAATACACATATATATTCACATGGAAGGTGCGGCGGGATTAATCTCGCCACCCCTTCAATGCCTCCTGAAAGAGTGGGCGGGATTAATCTCGCCACCTTTCTGGAGGCCTTGAACGGGAGTGCGGAATTAATCTTGCCACCCTTCTCGGTCTCAGAGAGAACTGGGCAGGATTTATTTCTCACACCCCTTCAGTGACTCCAGAAAGGAGGCGGGATTAATCTCGCCCACCATGTAAGGGATGGTTAAATGAATCTCGCCACCCTTCCCAGTCCCTCCATTGTATGTTGTAAACCTTCTACGTCTTAGACAGAAACGTTTGGGATTGGTCCAACTCACCAATGGAGGAAAAAGGGAAGGGTGGCGAGATTCATTTCTCCAACAGGCATTGAAGACTCGGCGGGATTAATCCCGCCGCCCAGGGCCTTCACTCGATCCCTATGCGGCGGGATTAATCCCCGGACGCCAATTCCCTGCGCGGAATGGGCGGGATTAATTCCGCGCCTAGGCACTTCAGGCAGGCCAATGGCGGCGGGATAAATCCGCCCGATTTTGCACAGGGCATTGGCGTTCGGCGGGATAATCCCGCCTCCCAGGCCCTGTGCGAAATCTTGCGGGATTAATCCCGCCGCCTAGGCCCTTCAGGCAGGCCAATGGCGGCGGGATAAATCCCGCCCGATTCCGCGCAGGGCATGCGTACACGGCGGGATTAATCCCGAATCCCACCACCCTTCTCGGTTCCCTCCATTGGTATTTTGTAAACCTTCTCCGTCTCAGACAGAGTTAGGCGGGATTGATTCAACATACCAATGGGTAATGAAGGTTCGGAGATTAATCTCGCCACCGGGTAATGAAGGTTCAGCGGCTAATCCCGCCGCCCTCTCGTAAATCATGCGCTCACACATATATATTGGCTGCGGCATTTTGAACAGGGATGGGTGGGGGCGGGATTAATCCCGCCGCCCAGGGAATTCACGCAGGACATGAACGGCGGGATTAATCCCGCCGCCCTCCGCGAAGGGCATGAGCGTGGGGCCGGATTAATCCCGGCGTTCATGTCCTGCGTGAATTCCCTGGGCGGCGGGATTAATCCCGCCGCCCATGGCCTGCGTGAGGGGCCTCGGCGGCGGGATTAATCCGCCGCCCATTCCCTTTAAATGTCCTGCGCGAAATCCGGCGGGATTAATCCCCCATTAGAACCTTCACACAGGCCATTGCCGGCGAGATAAATCCCGCCGCATTCCGCGCAGGGCATGGGTGAGCGGCGGGATTAATCCCGCCGCCATAGCCTGCGTGAAGGGCCTCGGCGGCGGGATTAATCCCGCCGCTCACCCATGCCTGAAGGGCCTCGGCGGCGGGATTAATCCCGCCGCCATGGCCCCAACTATATAGCGGCGGGATTAATCCCGCCGCTCGAGGGGCTTAGCGAGATAAAACACACATATATATATATGTGTGTGTTATATATGTATGTATGTATGTATAGGAGTGTACGTGTGTGTGCAAGAGATAGATAATAAATAAAATTATACAGTACTGGTACACCTAATATATGTGTGTACATAGGTATATATGTGTGTATATGTATATCGTGTGTATGCGTGTGAGCGAAACAAATAAAATCATACAGATAAACAAACACACACACACACTATATATATACACAGGAGTGTGCGTGTGTGTGCGAAAGATAAAACTAAATAAATAAAATTTACAGATAAACACACACATATATGTGTGTATATAGATATATAATCTATAGAGAAAGAGAGAGAGTCTGTGAATATATAAGCATATATATAAACTAGTGTTGTATGTATGTATATATGTATATAGGTATATATATATGTGTATATGTATATTGTGTGTATGCGTGTGTGAGCGAAACAAATAAAATCATACAGATAAACAAACACACACACACACACATATACATACATAGGAGTGTGCGTGTGTGTGCGAGAGATAAAACTAATAAATAAATAAAATTATACAGAAAAGCACACACATATATATATGTGTATATAGATATATAACCCATATGAATATATAAGCATATATATAAACTAGTGTTGTTATATATATGTGTGTGTGTGTGTGTAAAGCAGTGCGCGTGTGTGTGGGAGAGATAGATCAATAAAAAAAAATTTACAGATACTGGTACACTAAATAATATATATATATTATATATATATATGTGTGTGTGTGTGTGTGTGTGTGTGTGTGTAAAGCAAGATCAATAAAAAAAAATTTACAGAACTGGTACACATAATATATGTATGTATATATGTATATAGGTATATATATATATATGTGTATATGTATATCGTGTGTATGCGTGTGTGAGCGAAACAAATAAAATCATACAGATAAACAAACACACCCACACAACTATACATACACAGGAGTGTGCGTGTGTGTGCGAGAGATAAAACTAATAAATAAAATTATACGCACACTCCTATACATATATACATACATACACACACACACACACACAGATCTCACCTGTGGACAGCCGCCGCCGCCGATTTCACAGCCGCCGCCTCTTGAAACCCTAAGAATATACCTAAACCCTAAAGGAATTAAATATATATATCAACCCTAATAGAATATTCCTTCTGAGAATATACTTAAACCCTAAAAAGAATAAAATATAGATTCGCCCTAAACGAATATTCTTTATTATATTATTAGCGCGTGCGTGTGCGTGGGTGTATCACATACACCTCAAAAATATAAATCATGCAGGGATTTAACATGTGTGTGTCCATGAGAGTGTTAAAGTTTCATGTGTATCAATACATACATACACATTGCATATATTAATACACATAATATATACATACACACGTGTATACACACAGACATACACACATATTACATGGGTTTAGGGTTTAGGGTTTAGGGTTTTGGATTTAGGATGGATCATGCATGGTGTGTATGTATGAGAGAAGAGAGAGTGTTGAAAAATTATTTTTGTACACATTGCATATATTAGTACACATATATACTTACACATATTATACACAGATATACATACATAGTATATGAGAGAAGAGAGACAGTACATATTATGGATCATGCATGGTGTGTATTATACACACAGACATACATACATATTAGTACATAATATTAGAGAGACCGAGTACATATTATAGATCATGCATGGTGTGTATGTTTGAGAGAAGAGAGACAGTACATATTAACATGGATCATGCATGGTGTGTATGTATGAGAGAAGACAGAAAGTACACATATATACATACAGAGTACACATATATACATGCACACGTGTATACACACAGACATACATACATATTACATGAGTAAATTCATTGTGTTACATATTAGGGTTTAGGGTTTAGGGTTTAGGGTTTGCTCCCAACAAGCTTAATATAAATATTACACATGTAAATTCAATGTGTTACATACTACACAGATTGAGTACATATATCATACATGCGTTGAACATGATGTTTTCAATAAAGAAGCAACCTATTTCTTCAGTTTGGTTTAGGGTTGTGCATGTGTGTGCATATGTGTTTTTGTAAGTTCTTGTAATGCGTGTGTAAATTTATGATTGTGTTTATATATGTGTGCAAAACAAACATCGAATAATTAAGAAAATAAAATTAATAAACACACTAGGAACATATTTTAAATTATACATAATAATATATGATTTTATCTAATATATAGCCATATATAGTTTTAATAATATATATTAATTTAATATTGATAAAAAGGTTTAACATTGAAATATTCTTGAAATAATAAGAAATTAATTGAGAAAATCCCATTAATATATACAAATGTAAATTAAGTACTCAAATAATTAACTAAATTAATTATCATAATCATGTTTAATATTGGAATATTCTTGGAATAATAAGAAAATAATAAAGAATATCCCATTAATATAAAGAAGATTAATTACTCAAGTAATTAAGGAAATGATATTATATATATTATTAAAACTATATATGACTATATATTAGATAAAATGATGTTATTATGTATAATTTAAAATATGTTCATAGTGTGTATTAATTTAATATTGATAATAAGGTTTAACACATGAATATTCTTGAAATAATAACAAATTAATTGAGAAAATCCCATTAATATATACAAATGTAGAATAATTACTGCAATAATTAAGAACAAGACTAATTTAATTATGATAATCAGGTTTAATATTAGAATATTCTTCAAATATTAATAAAATATTAAAGAATATCCCATTGATACTAGGAAATGAAAACTAAATACTCGAGTAATTAAGAAAATAATAATAATAAACAGACTATGAATATATTTTAAATGATACATAATAATATATCAATTTATTTATTGTATAAGTATATTTTATATATATATATATAATATAAATATACTTGAATACTAAGAATGTAGAATATAGTCTAAAATTTCGTAATATTAAACAGCTTGAATCACTTGAATAACATTAAATGCAATTTTAAAATACTCATTGGAACTGGAGAGTATATATGTCAGAGTGTCGGATATTTGTGTCAACTCATCTTAAATTTTATTTTCTGTTCTTTTTAAAAAATTTGAATTTCTGACATATGTATTGTCGGTCTGACATGTAAATTTGAAAATGCATTTAATTTCCCACTCAAATTCAGATCTGGTTCTTTCTCCGGCAAGGGTTTCTTCATTTCTGTATTTTTCACTCTTTAGATCTTCTTTTTTCTTCATAGTGATCATCTCAGGAGCGAGATTAAATTGGGTGCTATTCTTTATAGGAAAGCACGGCGCCTTCAGTGCTGTTTACAAGTAAGTATTATAAACAAATTTAAAAATACTTATTAAGATTCACTCTCTTACATTCTCTCTTAAAATTACAATTTAGGGGTTTAGAAATGCATTAGGATTATAATATATTCCGTTAGGGATTTATCACGTTTAAATATCCTTTTAACTTAATATTCTAGGTTAACCGGGCGGCGGGATTAATCCGGCCATTTCTTTTTCGCCTCTTTGAAGAAGTGGCGGGATTAATCCCGCCACCATCTCCCGGGCAATGCTTCTCCGCCACTGAAAAAGAGTGGCGGGATTAATCCCGTCGATAACCTTCTCAACTGATGAAGAGTTACCAGAATTTATTAGAAAGAGTTGTCGGCGGGATTAATCCCGCCAACCATTTTAGGAGGCAGGGAAGGGGTGGCGGGATTAATCTCGCCACCACTTCCCTGTTTTAAAGATTTGGGGACAGGATTTATCCCGAGATCTCTTTGAAATCATAGTTTTGGAGAGAGTTATGTGCGGGTTTAATCCCGCCACCCATTCCCCGTCGTAAGAATTGTGGGCGGGATTAATCCCGCCTTGGACTCCCTCCGACAAGGAAGAGCCGGCGGGATTAATCCCGCCGCCTCTTCCTCCGACAGGAAGGGAGTCCGGCGGGATTAATCCCGCCGACCCTTCCGCGGGAGAGTCGGCGGGATTAATCCCGCCGGACTCCCCCCGGGAGGAAGAGGCGGGGATTAATCCCGCCGGCTCTTCCTTGTCGGAGGGAGTCCAAGGCGGGATTAATCCCGCCGACTCTCTCCGAAGGTTGAGTCGGCGGCGGGATTAATCCCGCCGGACTCCCTTCCTCGTCGGAGAGAGCGGCGGGATTAATCCCGCCGGACTCCCCCGAGGAGGAAGAGGCGGCGGGATTAATCCCGCCGGCTCTTCCTTGTCGGAGGGAGTCCAAGGCGGGATTAATCCCGCCGACTCTCTCCGAAGGGGTTGAGTCGGCGGCGGGATTAATCCCGCCGACCGTTCCTCGTCGGAGGGATTCGTGGGCGGGATTAATCCCGCCCATCAGTTGTATTAATCAAACATGAGATATTATCTCTAAACATAATTATGTATTATTGCATATGCATATTATTAAGTAACCGTAATTCAGATTTCTTAAAATATTGCATAAACAGATATCATAAATAATACAATTATTTATGTGCAGGACAATATGTTTAATACTGGAGATAAAGTATGTCTTCTTCGGAACAACGAGATAGTTGGCACTGGAACTGTGGAAGTTCGAGATAATAATGCATCATGTCACAATATTTCCCAAGGATCTTGTGTGTACGTATGGGTGAACACCATTTACAAGCATGTTGAGGTTCTGGGAATGGAATTTGAGGAGGGTTCTCCTGTATTGTGGAATTTGGATGAAGTCAAGGCTGACACAAAATATGCAGAGTCACAAACAAATAGTAGCACGAGTTTACCAGATGATGGCTTGCCTGCTGTAATGGATGAGGTGATTCTCTTTCTTCGTGAGATTGAAGTCGGAAGAGGCATCATCACAGCTATAAATCCAATGGAAGCAGTGTCAGAAGAGAAACTAGGGTCCGACTTCGTGGGTGTAGTTGTGACAGAGGTTTCACCTAATGGCACATTGTATCCTGGATCCCTCGTGAGGTGGCGAACATCTGAATTAAGACGGCAAGATGGTTCAACATATTCTGGGTTGGATTTCAATAATAACAACCCGGAAGAACAACTCATATTTGAAGAGGTTCCTTGCATTGGTCCTATTGTAAGAAAAAGGCGATTCATGGGTTGTAGATCTTCCCCTGCAAGTTTCAGCAAGAGGGTAAAGATGGATCCTACATCTTCCGAAAGTGTTACGAGCATTTCCACGATTGACTGTTGCAAGAAGAAGTGTTGTCAGATGGCAGACCGGAATGAAATTACCCAATGTAGACATGTCTTTCGTATGCTCACCCAAAAGCAAAGGCATGAGTTTGTATATGCTGCACTAACTGGGTGTATTGATGGAATGGCCTCGGACACAGGTTATCAGAGTACATCCATGGTATTTAATAAGGTGGCCATCTGCTTCAAAGCTTGGTACAGTATATACGGGATCCCAAAGACCACGTTCTACCGTCGGAGGGATGAGTGGCTAGATGGAGCGCGAACCTCAGTTCATGGGAACACTGGCTTGGTCAAAACCCGCTCTCACATCATGGCAGCCATAGAGATACTCAAGGCTTTTGTGGAAGCAAATGCAGACAGGATGCCTCACAAATGCCGAACCACAAATGCAGGGGTCAGGGAAAATCTCAAGGTTTTACCTTCAATCTACACTCAATTGAAACTGTGTGAACATGTGAACAAGTGCCTCAGTTTGATGGGGCTCCAAGCAATCTGCACTGGTACCTTCAACAACATATGGAATACTCATTTTAAGGATGTGGAGATTGCAAAACACTCTAGCTTTTCTAAGTGTGACACTTGTACATCATTGAAGGCTGCAGAGGCTTGTGCAAAAACCTTGGTGGAGATCACTACCATTCAAAGGAAGATGGAGGCCCACATGATTGCACAACAAACTTGTCGGTCTCAGTACTATGCACACCGCATGCTTTCTGTGTCACGCCCATCAGAGTACCTGTGCTTGATCCATGACAAGATGGATCATTCAAAGACCAGCATTCCAAAGCTCTTTGCAACACCAAAGTGCCTTGGAAATGTCATGAAACTTCCGATTTCTTTAACAGGTGTGCTAACACATGGACACGGTTGTGAGTCATATGGACACTTTTCACTTCCACATTGGTCTAGCGACTCCAATTTCACTATTGGGTCGTTAGCCATGTGTTTCAGAAACCTTGAAGCCCACTCACAGACAAGTCCTATCAGTGATCTCAAAGTGAAGAAACAACACCTTCAACCTTTACATAATGCTCTCATGAACACGTCTGCACTTGAGGCTACTTGGGAATATGAGAGGCATTGTCAGCAACCTGCACAAAAAACAGATGGCCCTGTTGAGAGTTCAGGTTCAGTGGAGGGATCTAGCTCAAATAGTGTACATGTGTCCTCAACATCAAATAAGCTTCCTCGTCATTTGCTTTTACAGATGGATAATTGTGCAGGCGAGAACAAAAATAGGTAAATCATTTTACTTAAGGGTTTCTCAAGCTCATACTTACTTTTATTTTCTAGATATGTGCTAGCATACTTGTCAATGCTTGTTGCCAAAGGTGTGTTTGAAACAATCACGCTCAGTTTCCTTATGGTTGGTCACACTCATGAAGATATTGATGCGTTCTTCAGCAAGGTCTCCAACTCTACAAAAAGGACAAGTGCACTTACCTTACCGCATATGATGAATCTTTTTGAAAATTGCATCTCCAAAAAAAGTTGTGCTTTGCTTGTGACTGAGGTGCCAGACTTCAAAAAATTTCTCAAGGAGTATATAAAAAGGGAGTGATTCTTTAGTTGGTCACCTTGTGCCGCTACAATTCTTTTTCTCCATACGAGATGGTATACCTATTATGCAGTACAAGTTACGGCCATCAGAGCAGGAGTGGTTACCGAAAGAGGGCTTAATGCTCTTCAAAAGTGGAGAGGATGGAAAGCCACTTCTCCCAGAAGGACAACCAGACCCTATTCCATTGAGTGCCCAGCTCAAGGAACAAGAGGTTATTATTGATGGCATCAAAAAATATGTGGCATGGGTTCAAAAATCGATGCCAAAGAATTCTGATAAGGCAACTGGTTACTCAGAACTATATAAGCATGTGGTCAACTATTGGGAGACTGTTGTTCGAGAGTTGGAAGGGCCTACTGTCACAAGTACAGAATTGCAACACCCTTTCTGGCCTAAAACAAGGTGGCGAGAGGAGATTGAAATGACATCACTGAGCACAGACGACATAGAAGCCAGTAGTGATGTGGAAGTGCAAACCCCACACTTTGTTGGACAAAGGAACCAAAAACCTAAAGCATACTTTGATTGCTGCAAGGATCTTCAAAAACTAATGATGGTTCTCATTACTCCAGATGCGTCATATAATCAGCCTATTTGGATGGGTCAAATTATCGACACACCTGAAGTAATCACAAAAAATAGTATTGTTAAGGTTGCATGGTTCAAACCACAAAAAAGGCGACACGAGAAGGAGAGCGAAAGATATAATGGATGCCTAGAAAAACATGGTCTCCCAATCAAAAAGACCCAGCATGTTTTATAAATGTTAAATCCATTCGATATGGGTGGATGTCAAGAAGCGTTGATAAAGTCACGATTAACAAAACTGCAAGGGAATGTATGTTTTCTGAAGCTTAAAGCAATTACAAAATTATAAAATATCATATATTTAATATTCATTTATTATAAACTCTTTAATAATAGTACCAAATTGTATACTTAACTATATAAATTTAAAAAATGATATGGAAGATTGACTATATTATTATAGGATTTTATATATATTATTACTACTACAAATTTTTAATTAATAATGTTATATTTAAATATTAATATTTTAATAACAACATCAATATTTATATAATGTACCTCTTATGCTCTTCCTTAATTGTTATATTAGGCAATATATTATATAATTTAATACTTACTTTTATAATGTTATTAATTTTTGTTCAATGAATGCTATAATTTATTAAAGGGTAGAATACAAAATAGAATATTCTAAAGAATATTCTCTTTTCAAACATATATTCTAAAGAATATTCCTTTAATATTAGAAAATGCTAATTAAATAGCTAAAATTGCTAATTATTAGGAAATGGGACTATAGCCATGCCCATTTTAGTTACAACTTGCATATACATAATATACCTTGTATGCACCATCATGTAGATCAAACTGCCTGCTACCTGACGATATTAAGAACTTTGACCATTTGCTCTATCTATTACTTAGTCTCTAAACACATCTCTCTAGAATAATTGCACATTCTACAGCATTAGTGTTGGCGAAGAGTTCATGTCATTCAACCTCTTGAGAAGATCTCGAATATATTACTACTATGATAAGGCCATGACCCTATCACCTCACAACACTTAAATTCCCAAGAAATAATTTATCTTGCCCATGTCAGTTATCTCAAACTCGTGCTTTGAGTTGCGATTAATCTTTAACATGAGTAATTGAGTTATTTGATAAAATAATGCAATTACCAACATAGATTGCTAACATGACGAGTTGCTTCCCAACAGCTAATATATACATTAGTATCATCATCACTCCTACTAAAGCTTTGCTTAATGAAGAAATCGTCAATCTGTTTATACCAAGCTCGTGGACTTTGCTTTAGGCCATAGAGGGTTGTCTCCCCGTCAAGCTTGAACCCTCTAACATAGTGACATACACTTCCTCCTTGAGATAGCCATATAAAAAAGATGTCTTCATGTCCAATTGCTCCACATGTAGTTTAAATTTTGAAGCTAACACCATTAGGAGACGGATAGACGCGAACTTAACCACTGGCAAATAAGTCTTTATAAAATCCACTCCCTCCACTTGAGAAAATTCATGTGCCACTATCTTTCAGGCTGGCCATCTAGACTCGGCTTGATATTGAACAACTACTTTGTATCCACTACTTTCTTGCTTGGTGGGCACTCAGCTATTGGGAGGAGTACCTTGTTCTTGATAGTGTTGTTCATCTCATTGTCCCTTGCTTCTTTCCATGCAATTGCATATAGGATCTACATGGCTTACTGAAAAGTTTATAGCACACAATGCCCATCTGCTACAAAGTAGACAAGCTCTCCCCCAAGTTGTGGGCTTGGTGTTGATTGTGAGCACTCTTGAGACTCATGGCGGGATGTTGCTAGAGCTGTCTCCATAGCTATATGCTCACGATATTGTTGGCCTCTCTATATGGGATGGGAATCTAAGAGGAACGACAAGGTGCTAGAGTTGGGGCTGCTAGAACAAAGTAGCTCATCTCCCTCCCTACTTCTTTTGTTGAGCATGTTGCTACTAGCTGGAGGATTACGGTTGGAAGAGGTCTAATTGCTAGAATTGTCAATCTATAACCCTACTCCCCCTAGCACATGATTCCTTCATGCTCCCCCTAGTTGTATTGTCCTACTCCCTTGGTTACTAGAAGTTCTAAATATGAGGTGCCATCACTGTTATATCCATCTTGCTCTAGTTGCTTTGTTTGGTTACCATAAGTCTAGGACTCCACAAAAATAATGTGTTGACAACAATCAACTTGTATGTATTGAGGTTGAGGAGCTTGTAGGTCTTGCTCTTTCACTATAGCCAAGGAGGACGGTGGATTTAGACTTGGGGTTGCACTTCTACCTTGTGTCCTCAGGTACAAGAGCATATGCCTATACAACCAAAATTTTTTAAGCTAGAAACATTTGACCTACAACTAGTCCATAATTGCTTTGGTGTTTTGCCCTACTCCACAACAACAATTGGAGCTCGATGGTGGAGATAAGCAATTATTACCATTGCTTCACCCCAATATGTGTTCGGGAGACTTGAATCTTGCAGCATGCTCCAAACACACTCCACTAAGGTCATGTTTATTCCTCTCCACTACACCTTTACTCCTAAGTATGAGGCATAACAACTTGCTTCTGTATTTTGCGAGCACTACAATAAGTTGTAAATGCAATTAACATAAATTCTATTGGCCATAAACATAGTCTCTTGCTAATTTCCACCTCTGATGCTATGTGCCACTTCTTAAACTCTACCAATCCTTAGACAAGTGAGTAGAAACTTCACCATCATGCAGCAAAATAGTCATCCATAAAGGAAAGAAATTAGAGTTTTTCTTGAGGGTTTGAGTTTGCATAGGTCCAACTCAAAGGGTCATGAAGAATTAAATGAGAACTTATGCTACTTATTAATGACACAAGGCTTGCAAAAGCCCAATTGAGAAGAAAGTATTTTCATACCATCCATTGTTTGTTAACATACACAAGTCATGTGCATTAATATGGTTGTAGCACATGTGCAAGGTGTTAATATTTGCTGATGTTCTCCTTACTTGCCGTGGTATAATAGCTGCTTCTAACTATTAACTAGGAACTAACTTCGCACCTATGCTATCAACAACTTGTTGGACAATACACTTGAGTTTGAAGAGATTTGCTAATTGAATTGCATATGTAATTCTTTCGTACTTGGGATGCAATAGAAAACTCTTGCGATATGTCACCTCAAAGTGTCCATAATAAGCAACACGAATAAGAGATTCTCCACAACTTCTGGAACATACTTCATGGAAGATGCATAATCAAATAATATGTTCTTTGAATTGGTAACATGATGTCTCAGTATTGAGTCAAGCCAAAGATTTTAGTTATTGGTCTTGGCACCTTGTGAAGACTCCTTTACCATCTAGAGGTAATTGGCTAAGGACGTAGCTCCATAGTGGTTTTCTTCACGTTGGGGCACTCTTGATCATAATGCCTAAGCTCATGACACTTGTTACAGTCACCCTTGTGCTTTTCAAAACCTAAATTTGTACATGGTAGTGGGTTGGGGCTGAACATGTCCTAGATAAATTTCTTCTTGTGCTCCTTGTGTTTTCATCTACCCCACCCTTGGTTGAACTCGCTGCAGAATTAATTTGAACACTTGAGTAATCTCCTTTTGACAACATGTGTAGATGCTTATATGGTCTGTGGAAATTAAATCCACCACAAATAACGCTCAATGAGTGCAAGGCGCCTTTGAGATCTTGGCAGAAAACTTTCTCCAATAGGTCACTCTTGGGCATTGAGGATGTAGCTCCATAGTGGCTTTCTTTACGTTCAACCACTCTTGACCATAATGCCCATGTTCATGATACTTGTTGCAGCTGCCATTGCACTTTGTATGTGGTAGTGGTTTGGGGCCGAACGGTGTCCCAAATAGATTTCTTCTTGTCTTCTTATGTTTTCTTTGCCCCACCTTGGTTAAACTTGCTACAGAACCACTGTGCGATGTTTATATGGTTTGTGAAAATTAAAACAAAATTAAATCCACCACAAACAACACTACGTGAAGCCGGCGCCTTTGAGATCTTGACACAAGACTTTCTCCAATATAGTCTCTTGGATAGGTACTATGGTGCCTTGGACACCACTCAAACTTGAACAGTTAAGTCTTCAAGGGAACCTATCAATACACGCTCTCCTTGTCCAAGGCACTATTCGGTGATTTGGAAACATTAATATCCGTAGTAAAAAAACGCTACGAATTAATAATTAAATTAGATTAATAATAAAATAAATTAGGAATTAAATAAATCCATAACTTTTTTACTACGGGGTATTTAACTGTATGATATAGTTTCTCCGTAAATCTGCCCATGATGTCAAATACCTGAATCCTTGACTTACGAAGTCACAATCTCTTCAACACCTACAGTTGGGCATGTCTATTCCATACACTACTTGCCAAAAGGCCTTCTCCATAAAGTGAAACCGGAGAGAGAGTGACCAGCCGTGGAAACCAATGCCATCGTATAAACCTCTAACTGATTACCAAAAGGCCTTCTCCATAAAGTGAAACCGGAGAGAGAGTGACCAGCCGTGGAAACCAATGCCATCATATAAACCTCTAACTGATTACCAATGCCATCATATAAACCTCTAACTGATTACTGCATGAAGAGGAAGTTGGCATTTGATCCAACCTTAATCTTCCATACCATGTAGAATAACAAAACAACTTTGCAAAAAAAACTTTTATATTCTATGCAACGTTGTGATCAGTGGCTACGATTGCTCCATAACTGATGCATCTGCAACACACTCTGCATAATGGAAACTCCACGACTCCGTAAGTGAATATAGAGGTCCTACTATATGTTGTCATACACCTGTACTATATTCAACACTCATGAGTTGAGTACTATATAATACATCTATGTATATGCATATGTGTACTTTAGTACCATATGTCTCAGGTTCCACTAGAAGTGAGCATAAATCTAAGTACACTCTCTCTCTTTCACACACACAGGACTTGGATGAATATAATCCTTTGAGTCCAGCAAACATTGTTATGTCAACTAATGTCACCTAAAAGCACCAGAACATTTTCAGGTGTGTGTTACATACCCAAACAACACATGCACACTCAATTACTCTCTCTCTCTCTCCTCTCTCTCATAAAAGAATGCACACATGAGCCACATGCTTTGTCTAAGCACAGACAAACTCCTGAACTTAAAGCAATTAATAATCACGCCAGTGTTATGTAACGTGTATATTATTATTTCTTTATGTTTATGTTATGATAGTATTAACCAACCTAGTTGAATAAAGAAAGATATACATAACAGATATGACAGCATTATTATACAATAATCAGCATTGTTATTGAAATGCAATAATTTGAATTAATAAGTGTATATATTAATGTGTGTGAGAGAGATAGCATACTGGTGTTGGTTAAGGTTGTTTGAACAGGCAAGACGTTTTGGTTAAAAGAAGAATAATATTGCTAGTTAATATTGTCAATTAAAACCCATTCTTATAATGAGATGAAGTTTTTCTTTTTTAATATTTAGATTTCATAATTTCATAGTGAAGGTTTATACTACAGCTATTGCAGAGTAACATGCAAATTTGTTATATTATTAATAAATAAGCTAAATTGTTTGTGTTATAAATGACTACACATAAAAAGTTCAAAAGCATATTGCTAAAGCCACAAATAAGCAACCTTTTATACACTGAAAACTTGCATTGAAGATTCTCACACAAAATACGCATACACATGTTTTACACATATTAATAATGACCTCCACCCCAAGTGTGTTGCTTGTATTTGCTAGCCTTCTCAATACAGTATCTGCCACCACCTTGTATGCGGCTCGGATCTGCAATTAGGGTATGAGGGTCTCAATCGAACAGCTAGTGAAACACAAAAAAACCAGTCAATTTTTATAATATTAGCCATTTTTGTTAAAATATACCAGTTTTGTATACAAGTAGTTCACGTCGTTAGAAAGGAAGGATGTACACGTAAGTAGCATTACAGTATATCTTTAGGACTTCATCAAATTGTAAGTAGAATACGGTGTGTTTCTGGTGCATTCTAGTCCAAATATGCTAGCTCCTCAAACAACCTTAGCAGTGTATAAAAATAAGTTAATTAGCGGTTTATACATTTAATTAGGGTTTGATTATCATGAAATAATACGTTGGCCTATGTCTATTTCTCCACCTGAACTTAGTCTCTCTCCTACGTGGCACAAATGGTGCTCTGCTGTCAGCTCTATATAATGCATCATGTCCCATGCCTCTCACATTACATGTGGCAATCTGTTTATTAAATTGTTTTAAGTTAAAGATTTTGATTAAATCCTAACATATTACACGTGGAACTCGTGGAATAAACATTACCTGATTTGGACAATAGGAAAATGGTGGATGATGATACAGCTAATGATCGTGGAGAGGTACATTTTTACTGTAGTTATTCTTTATTGAATCTTTGATTTATTTTAATAAATACCACCATGGTTAAAATCAGCGAAAAGCTTTGAATAAAAAGAGATTATTACTGAAAAGTTAAAATGGACTTACTCAAAATAATATAAGTCCCAAGCGCCTATGTTCTTTGGAGTGATGCTCAAAAGTTTGTGAATGGTGAGGCCAAAAAGCACCAAACAAAGTTTCTCAATCGTACTTTAAAAACAAATGTTAACGAACTTAAACAACTTAAACGGACAAGCTTCCTCAATAGTGTTTTATTTTGTATTAATGCAAGTTGTAACTAAAATGGGCATGGCTATAGTCCGATTTCCTAATAATTAACAATTTTAGCTATTTAATTAGTATTTTCTAATATTAAAGGAATATTCTTTAAAATATATGTTTGAAAATAGAATATTCTTTAGAATATTCTATTTTGTATTCTATCCTTTAATAAATTATAACATTCATTGAAAAAATTAATAACATTTAAAAGTAGAAGGTATTAAATTATATAATATATTGCCTAATATAACAATTAAGGAAGAGCATAAGAGGTACATTATATAAATATTGATGTTGTTATTAAAATATTAATATTTAAATATAACATTATTAATTAAAAATTTGTAGTAGTAATTATATATATAAAATCCTATAATAATATAGTCAATCTTCCATATCATTTTTTAAATTTATATAGTTAAGTAAACAATTTGGTACTATTATTAAAGAGTTTATAATAATTATGAATATTAAATATATGATATTTTATAATTTTGTAATTTTTAAGCTTCAGAAAACATACATTCCCTTGCAGTTTTGTTAATCGTGACTTTATCAATGCTTCTTGACATCCACCCATATCGAATGGATTTAACATTTATAAAACATGCTGGGTCTTTTTGATTGGGAGACCATGTTTTCTCTAGGCATCCATTATATCTTTCGCTCTCCTTCTCGTGTCGCCTTTTTTGTGGTTTGAACCATGCAACCTTAACAATACTATTTTTTGTGATTACTTCAGGTGTGTCGATAATTTGACCCATCCAAATAGGCTGATTATATGACGCATCTGGAGTAATGAGAACCATCATTAGTTTTTGAAGATCCTGGCAGCAATCAAAGTATGCTTTAGGTTTTTGGTTCCTTTGTCAACAAAGTGTGGGTTTGCACTTCCACATCACTACTGGCTTCTATGTCGTCTGTGCTCAGTGATGTCATTTCAATCTCCTCTCGCCACCTTGTTTTAGGCCAAAAAGGGTGTTGCAATTCTGTACTTGTGACAGTAGGCCCTTCCAACTCTCGAACAACAGTCTCCCAATAGTCAACCACATGCTTATATAGTTCTGAGTAACCAGTTGCCTTATCAGAATTCTTTGGCATCGATTTTTGAACCCATGCCACATATTTTTGATGCCATCAATAATAACCTCTTGTTCCTTGAGCTGGGCACTCAATGGAATAGGGTCTGGTTGTCCTTCTGGGAGAAGTGGCTTTCCATTCTCTCCACTTTTGAAGAGCATTAACCCCTCTTTGGTAACCACTCCTGCTCTGATGGCCGTAACTTGTACTGCATAATAGGTATACCATCTCGTATGGAGAAAAAGAATTGTAGCGGCACAAGGTGACCAACTAAAGAATCACTCCCCTCTTTTATATACTCCTTGAGAAATTTTTTGAAGTCTGGCACCTCAGTCACAAGCAAAGCACAACTTTTTTTGGAGATGCAATTTTCAAAAAGATTCATCATATGCGGTAAGGTAAGTGCACTTGTCCTTTTTGTAGAGTTGGAGACCTTGCTGAAGAACGCATCAATATCTTCATGAGTGTGACCAACCATAAGAAAACTGAGCGTGATTGTTTCAAACACACCTTTGGCAACAAGCATTGACAAGTATGCTAGCACATATCTAGAAAATAAAAGTAAGTATGAGCTTGAGAAACCCTTAAGTAAAATGATTTACCTATTTTTGTTCTCGCCTGCACAATTATCCATCTGTAAAAGCAAATGACGAGGAAGCTTATTTGATGTTGAGGACACATGTACACTATTTGAGCTAGATCCCTCCACTGAACCTGAACTCTCAACAGGGCCATTGTTTTTTGTGCAGGTTGCTGACAATGCCTCTCATATTCCCAAGTAGCCTCAAGTGCAGACGTGTTCATGAGAGCATTATGTAAAGGTTGAAGGTGTTGTTTCTTCACTTTGAGATCACGATAGGACTTGTCTGTGAGTGGGCTTCAAGGTTTCTGTAACACATGGCCAACGACCCAATAGTGAAATTGGAGTCGCTAGACCAATGTGGAAGTGAAAAGTGTCCATATGATTCACAACCGTGTCCATAGTGTTTAGCACACATTCAATGAAATCGGAAGTTTCATGACATTTCCAAGGCACTTTGGTGTTGCAACGAGCTTTGGAATGCTGGTCTTTGAATGATCCATCTTGTCATGGATCAAGCACAGGTACTCTGATGGCGTGACACAAAAGCATGCGGTGTGCATAGTTACTGGACCGGCAAGTTTGTTGCGCAATCATGTGGGCCTCCATCTTCTTTTGAATGGCAGTGATCTCTCCCAAAGGTTTTTGCACAAGCCTTCAATGATGTACAAGTGTCACACTTGGAAAAGCTAGAGTGTTTTGGCAATCTCCACATCCTTAAAATGAGTATTCCATATGTTGTTGAAGTACCAGTGCAGATTGCTTGCAGCCCCATCAAGCTGAGGCACTTGTTCACATGTTCACACAGCTTCAATTGAGTGTAGTCGAAGGCAAAACCTTGAGATTTTCCCTGACCCCTGCATTTGTGGTTCGGCATTTGTGAGGCATCCTGTCTGCATTTGCTTCCACAAAAGCCTTGAGTATCTCTATGGCTGCCATAATGTGAAGAGCGGGTTTTGACCAAGCCAGTGTTCCCATGTACTGAGGTTCGCGCTCCATCTAACCACTCATCCCTCCGACGTAGAACGTGGTCTTTGGGATCCCATATATACTGTACCAAGCTTTGAAGCAGATGGCCACCTTATTAAATACCATGGATGTACTGATAACCTGTGTCCGAAGCCATTCCATCAATACACCCAGTTAGTGCAGCATATACAAACTCATGCCTTTGCTTTTGGGTGAGCGTACGAAAGACATGTCTACATTGGGTAATTTCATTCCGGTCTGCCATCTAACAACACTTCTTCTTGCAGCAGTCAATCGTGGAAATGCTCGTAACATTTCGGAAGATGTAGATCCATCTTCATCCTCTTGCTGAAACTTGCAGGGGAAGATCTGCAACCCATGAATCGCCTTTTCTTTTAATAGGACCAATGCAAGGAACCCTCTTCAAATATGAGTTGTTCTTCCGGGTGTTATTATTGAAATCCAAACCCAGAATATGTTGAACCATCTTGCCGTCTTAATTCAGATGTTCGCCACCTCACGAGGGATCCAGGATGCAAAGTGCCATTAGGTGAAACCTTGTCACAACTACACCCACGAAGTCGGACCCTAGTTTCTCTTCTGACACTGCTTCCATTGGATTTATAGCTGTGATGATGCCTCTCCCAACCTCAATCTCATGAAGAAAGAGAATCACCTCATCCATCACAGCAGGCAAGCCATCATCTGGAAAACTCGTGCTACTGTTTGTTTGTTGACTCTGTATATTCTGTGTCAGCCTTGACTTCATCCAAATTCCACAATACAGGAGAACCCTCCTCAAATTCCATTCCAGGAACCTTCAACATGCTTAAAAATGGTGTTCACCCATACGTACACAACAAGATCCTTGGGCAATATTGTGACATATGCATTATCATTTCGAACTTCCACAGTTCCAGTGCCAACTATCTCGTTGTTCCGAAGAAGACATACTTTATCTCCAGTATTATACATATTGTCCTGCACATAAAAAATTGTGTTATTTATGATATCTGTTTATGCAATATTTGTAAGAAATCATAACTGCAGTTGCTTAATAATATGCATGTGCAATAATACATAATTATATATAAAAATAATATCTCATGCTTTATTAATATAACTGATGGGCGGGATTAATCCCGACGCAGACTCTACCTCTTCAGAGTGAGTGGCGGGATTAATCCCGCCGCCGACTCTACCCCATCGGAGAGAGTCGGCGGGATTAATCCCGCCGCCGACTCTACCCCGTCGGAGAGAGCGGCGGGATTAATCCCGCGCGGGCTCCCCTCAGACGAGAAGTACGGCGGGATTAATCCCGCCGCGAGCTCCCTCCGACGAGGAAGTAGCGGCGGGATTAATCCCGCCCCGGGATCTCTCGTCTGTGAGAAGTCGGCGGATTAATCCCGCCGCAAATTCCTCCGACGAGGAAGAGGGGCGGATTAATCCCGCCCACAACACTGAAGACGAGAATAGGCGGCGGGATTAATCCCGCCCACAACTTGACAACGGGGAATAAGCGGCGGGATTAATCCCGCCCATAACTCTCTCCGAAACTATGATTTCAAAGAGATTCGGGATGAATTTGCCCACAAATATTTAAAACAGGGAAGTTGGCGAGATTAATCCCGCCACCCCTTCTCTGCCTCCTAAAATGTTGGTGAGATTAATCCCGCCGACAATCTTTTCTAATAAATTCAAGTAAATCATTATCAGTTGAGAGAATTATCGGCGGGATTAATCTCGTCGTTCTTTTTAAGAGGTGGAAAAACATTGCCCGAACTAATTCTGCCATAGCTATGAAAGAGATGGTGACGGGATTAATCCCGCCACCTCTTCAAAGAGCGAAAAAAAATGGCTGGATTAATCCGCCCCGGCTAATCGAGAATACTAAGTTAAAAGTATATTTAAACGGGATAAATCCCTAACAGAATATATTGTAATCCTAATGCATTCCTAAATCCCTAAATTCTAAAATTAAGAGAGAATGTAAGAGAGTGAAATCTTTATAAATATATATAAATTTGTTTATAATACTTACTTGTAAACAGCACTGAAGGCGCCGTGCTTTCCTATAAACAAAGTGCACCCAATTTAATGTCGCTCCTGAGCTGATCACTAAGAAAAAAAAAAATCTGAAGAGTGGAAATGAAGAAACCCTTGCCGGAGAAAGAATCAGATCTAAATTTGAGTGGGAAATTAAATGTATTTTCAAATTTACATGTCAGACTGATAATACTTATGTCAGAAATTCAAAATTTTTGAAATAACAGAAAAGAAAATTTAAGATGAGTTGAAATAAATAACCAACAGTCTGACATATATACTCTCCAATTCCAATGAGTGTTTTAAAATTGCATTTAATGTCATTCAAGTGCTTCAAGCTGTTTAATATTACGAAATTTTTGTAATTATTCTACATTCTTAATATTCAAGTATATATTATTAAGTTTATATTATATATATATATACATTAATACAATAAATAAATTGATATATATTATGTATCATTTAAAATATATTCATAGTCTGTTTATTATTATTTTTTAATTACTCAAGTAATTAATTTACATTTCCTATTATTAATGGGATATTCTTTATTATTTTCTAAATTCGAAGAATATTCCAATATTAAACCTAATTATCATAATTAAATTAGTCTTATTATTAATTATCTCGGTAATTATTTGTATATATTAATGGATTTTCTCAATTAATTTGTTATTATTTCAAGAATATTCTAGTGTTAAACCTTATTATCAATATTAAATTAATATATATTATTAAAACTATATATGGCTATATATTAGATAAAATCATATATTATTATGTATAATTTAAAATATGTTCATAGTGTGTATATTAATATTATTTCTTAATTATTCGATGTTTGTTTTGCACATATTATATATAAACACAATCATAAATTTATATATACATGTGCACACGCATTAGAAGCACTTACAGAGACACATATGCACACACATGCACACACATGCACACACATGCACATTGCCCTAAACCAAACTTGAGAAATTATATGTTGCTTCTTTATTGAAAAACATCATGTTCAACGATGTATGATCTATATGTACTCAGTGTGTGTGTATGTAACACATTGAATTTACACATGTAATATATATGTATGTCTGTGTGTATACACGTGTGTATGTATATATGTGTACAATATAATATATGCAATGTGTACGATTTTCATTTGTTAACACTCTATCTCTTCTCTCATACATACACAGTGTCACCATGCATAATCCCTTCTCTCATACATACACACCATGCATGATCATGATCCATAATATGTAGCCTGTCTCTTCTCTCATACATACACCATGCATGATCCATAATAACTGATGTTACAATATTATGTAATATGTATAATGTATATCTGTGTATAACACTCACTCCTCTCATACATAAACACCATGCATGATCCATCCTAACCCTAAACCCTAAACCCTAAACCCTATGTAACACATTGAATTTACACATGTAATATGTATGTATGTCTGTGTGTATACACGTGTATGTATATGTGTATACTAATATATCCAATGTGTATGAATTTAATTTGTTAACACTCTCACTCTTTCTCATACATACACACCATGCATGATCCATGTAAATATGTACTGTTCTCTTTTCTCAAACATACACACCATGCATGATCCATAATATGTATTGTCACTCTTCTCTCATACATACACACCATACATGATCCTGTACTCTGTCTCTCTAATATTAATATCTACTAATATGTATACTATGTCTATGTGTATAATACTATGTATGTATATATGTATCGCTGCATGTGAAACTTTAACACTCTCATGGACACACACGTGTTAAAACCCTTGCATGATATTTATTCTTGGGGTGTATGTGATACACCCACGCACACGCAAACGCTGATAATATAATAAAAAATTCGTTTAGGCGAATCTATAGTTTATTCTTTTTAGGGTTTAAGTAATATTCTTAAAAGGAATATTCGATTAGGATTAATATATATTCTATTCCTTTTAGGGTTTGGTATATTCCTAGGGTTTGTAAGGCGCGGCGGGCGGCAGGAAATCTCCTTCCTCTCACACAGGTGAGATCTCTCTCTCTCTCACACACACGCACACTCCTCTGCGTTTATTTGTGAGATTTATTTATTTTTATTCACATATATATTTATATGTGTGTGTATCTTAATAATATAATTTAGATCTCTATCTTTCGCACACACACGCACACTCGTATATATATATACACACAGATATATATATATATCTGTATATATTTATATATAATATATAATTAATATATATTATATATATATATAATATATATATATATATATATATATATCTGTATATATATATATATCTCCTCTCTCTCTCTTCTCTATAGATCTCTATCTCTTGCACACACACGCACACTCGTATACATATACACACACAGATATATCTGTATATATATATATATATATATATCTGTATATATATATATATATATCTCCTTCTCTCTCTCTTCTCTATAGATCTCTATCTCTCGCACACACAGCACACTCGTATACATATACACACACATTATATATATATATATATCTCCTTTTCTCTCTCTCTTCTCTATAGATCTCTATCTCTCGCACACACACACACACAGATATACACACACACACAGATTTGTTAATTGATCTCTCGCACACACACGCACACTCCTGATATATATACACACACAGATATCTCTCATGTATCTCTCGCACACACACGCACACTCCTGTATATATAGTGGTGTGTGTTTGTTTATCTATATGATTTTATTTGTTTCACACACGCATACACACGATATACATATACATATAATATATATATATATTATATACACACACACACACACACACACACACACAACACACATATAATATATACCATGTATACATACATATACTATGTGTACCAGTATCTATATAATCTGTATATATCTGTGTGTGTGTTTGTGTAGCGGCGGATTAATCCGCCGCTATATGGTGAGACGTGTGTAATGGCGGGATTAATCCCGCCGCTATATAATTAGCCACTCGGCGGCGGGATTAATCCCGCGCGTACGCATGCCTACGCGGAATCGGCGGGGATTTATCCCGCCGCCATTGGCCTGCCTGAAGGGCCTAGGCGGCGGGATTAATCCCTCCCGATTCCGCACAGGGCATTGGCGTCCGGCGGATTAATCCCACCGCGTATGCATGCCCTGCGCGGAATCGGGCGGGATTTATCCCCCGCCATTGGCCTGCCAGAAGGGCCTAGGCGGCGGGATTAATCCCGCCGGATTCCGCACAGGGCATTGGCATCCGGCGAGATTAATCCCACCGACTAAGACCCGAGTGAAGGACCTGGGCGCGGGATTAATCCTGCCGCGTACACATGCCTTGCGCAGAATCGGGCGGGATTAATCCCGTTGCCTAGGCCCGAGTGAAGGGCCTAGGCGGCGGGATTAATCTCGCCGCCCTACGCGCGGAATCGGGCGGGATTATCCCGCCGCCGGCCTTCCTGGGCCTAGGCGGCGGGATTAATCCCGCCGATTCGCAGGGCATTGGCGTCGGCGGGATTAATCCCGCCGCCTAGGCCCAAGTGAAGGGCCTGGGCGCGGATTAATCCGCTGCCCTGCCGGAATCGGGCGGGATTAATCCCGCCGCCAGGCCTGCCTGAAGGCCTAGGCGGCGGGATTAATCCCGCCCGATTCGAGCAGGGAATTGGCGTCCGGCGGGATTAATCCCGCCGCATAGGGACCGAGTGAAGGCCCTGGGCGGCGGGATTAATCCCGCCGAGCCTTCAATGCCTGTTGGAGGAATGAATCCGCCACCCTTCCTTTTTTCTCCATTGGTGAGTCGGACCAATCCCAAACGTTTCTGTCTGAGACGTAGAAGGTTTACAACATACCAATGGAGAGACTGGGAAGGGTGGGAAATTCATTTAACCATCCCTTACATGGTGGGCGAGATTAATCCCGCCTCCTTTCTGGAGTCACTGAAGGGGTGTGAAATAAATCCTGCCCAGTTCTCTCTGAGACCGAGAAGGGTGGCAAGATTAATTCCGCACTCCCGTTCAAGGCCTCCAGAAAGGTGGCGAGATTAATCCCGCCCACTCTTTCAGGAGGCATTGAAGGGGTGGCGAGATTAATCCCGCCGCACCTTCCATGTGAATATATATGTGTATTAGTATATATAAGTTGCATATCTCATTTTATTTACTTTTATCATCTTATCATAATATTTCGAGTAAAAGCTAGGAATCTATGTAAAACTGTCCAGAGCTCACATTTGTGGTGGTTCTAAAACGAAATGTTATCTTTCTTTTGCACTAGCACAAATGTGAGCTTTGGACAGTTAATTACGTCTACTTCTCTCTGTGTATTATTTTTGTATATTCGGGTTTATACAAGTGTGTGTGCGTTTTTATATGATTTGTATTCATAGTGTATTATTTTGCAGAAGGACGATTTGATAAACAAGGAGATCGAGTCATTAGTATGGAGTCGTCGTCAAATTCTGGGTAAGAATTAAAATAAAATCTGTTATACTCGGATACTTGAACTAATCATTTTTGTATTCAGATGTGGAATTGAGGTGACATTAAAGACAAGAGCAGGAGAAGAGATGGGCAGGGGGATTCTGGAATCAACTTGGCCATATTTAAACTAAACGGGAAGCGCATTGGAACAACCATGGTTGCTGTCAAACTAACCTCTGTCACATCGCATGGACAAGCAAAACAATGGAAAGTGGGTGTGTCAAGCATCCGAAAGCATGCTGCGAACCCAGATTGACGATGCTCGACACATATGCCTTGTTCCATCCAATGTCACGTTCTCGGATCCAGAGGTCGCCAGTTACAACATTAATTTCGGGTGGTTTTGTCGACTTGTGGATAATGACGTTCACGTGTTCACTAATGATGTTGACCTTGGAGTTCTTCTTCAACTCAACGAAAGCCCATCTATGGAGGGGATCCATCTGGATGTCTACTTCGAAGATCTTCAGACTCATCGAGTAGGTGTATTGTCAGGAGATATTGCTTCACAATACAGAAAATCAGCAAGTGGAGCAATCGTTCCCTCTTCACATTGAAGAAGAACACAGCGACATCAAAGGAGAGAGGGTGGCTGGTCTCAGGTTCTTTACAGATCACGTTCAATTTGCTTAGCAAATTTCGGGAGCTGGAAGAGTGTGCCGAGAACATTAGAACAGCATCAATCGGGGATCACACATGTTGATTCGGATCGTAGAAGAAAATCATATCGTTTTGTCAGCTGCACCTGTGGTCCATGCTGCAATAAGCCACAAGGAAATGATGTTGGATGAGATTTACTTGTAGGGTTAATATTGCAGCGTCAACCCAAACTTCAATTACAGGCCACTCAACCAGGAACGTGTAGCTGAGCTCATGGAGAAGATGAAGGACGACAATTCTTACACCGTTCCACATAATGCTGTTTTGTGCGCATACTATGAAAGACAAAGGCGCTGACAAAGTGGATCACAACACCGAACAAATGAGATTCAGACGGAGAATAGAAAATCTTAAGTACTACATCATTAGTGGCCAGCACACAATAACGGCAGCCCAACGACTTCTCGACGAACACAACAAAGGAACGATGGCAACAAAACTTTCCGAGCATACCCGTGAGAAGCTGACAAAAAGATCGGCGTTTTTAGCGAAGCCGAATCTCACAATCGAGCAGTACCATAAGTTATCGGCGGAATGGGACGCTGCAGACACCAACCACTACAACAGCAAAATATGGGAGAAGTTCAAACACACGCGAGCCGTGTGGGAATCTCTTCAGCGACCACAAAGAGCTACCGCAGGGAATACACAATCTGCGGAATACCGGGTAAGCAAATTGTTTGGGCGGGATTTATCTCGCCGGTATATTAATCTGTCTTTTTCCTCAGAGAGTTGAAGAAATTGTAGCAGTTGATTTTGCCCAGGTGGGCGGGAAGGAAACATCCTTTCTGATGATGTTGATTTCTTGTCCCGAGATAGGATCTTTGCAAATGGTTGGGGATTATGGAATCCTTTCAAAAGGAACACTGAAGAAGAAGCAGACAAGTGAAGGGAGCCCTCAGAAAGTCTGCAAAGAAACCCAGTAAGACGCCGAAGGCTAAGTCTGTTCAATCTATAAAGGATGTAGACAACGATTTCAAGCTCACATGGTTGAAGCCTTTAAATGGAACAACGATGGAGGAGATGGAAGTCTTGGCTGATTTGGTGATTGATGGCAAATTACAAATTAACAACAGCAGCCCACCTCTCCTTTTCATCTCAAGGCAATGGAGTTGAAGACGGTCAGGCACTTCAAGGAGTGGTTGGGAATACACTGCCACAAACTGGGTTGGATTTCGCTTCAACATACGAAGAGGTCAGCAAATATTTGCATGTGACAAATGATGATATGCTTGTCGAATGGGTGAATCAATCGGAAGATCTGGGCAAGAATCTATTGCACGCCAACGCCAAAAAGGAGAACATTGGATGACGCCTTCTCTTATGGCAGTCCTTCAGCAGCGGAGAACCGAATTGAACCTTATAAAGGAGGATGCTACGAATCACGACAAGCCCTACAGATGTTTGTTGTTGGATTCGGAGACTTTATGGGGTACATCACTGCTTGTAGGAAACCGTTTCAATTGTTCGTGATGGATCGGCGGGTGTCAAAAAATCTTCGACAGACAGGACACTAGAGGATTGGTGGAGAAACTTAGCCGTGCAAGCATGTACAAGAAGGTATTTATTATTGAATTCATACTTGCATCTTGACTGATATCTACTTTTTCAGGTATTTATTTCTTGATTCTTGCTCATGTCACCGATACTTTGCCTTCTTCGCCAAGGAATAAACATCGTTGGACAGGATTTTATATGAATGCTGATCCAAGTGCATTGATTCGTTGTTCACTTGGTTGTTAGGAATGCGCCAAACAATTTCAAACTTCCAAATGACTGGCCAGGCATCTGTTTGCACTCCAACGGCCCTGAACCTCCATCCGATACACCGATAGGATGAGTGACGTATTCGGCAATGTACGTTATCCAAACATCACAAGTCAAGCGGCACGGAGCATCGTCAACTTGATCAGGGGTCCTCACAGTGATGCGTGGGTTTTTGACTACTGCACTAGGGGGTCCGTCTTGAAGGAGTGTTACCTTCGGCATACATGTGTATTTGCCGTTGAAAAGGATAAGACCATGGTTGAGGACCTGAACAAGTGGATAGATAGGTCTCAACTGAGTACCCCAACGAATCCATAAAGGAGTATTTGAGAAAGTTCCCTCCAGATAAGTGCGATAGCTCTGAAGACGAATCTGGTTCAATGTCGGAGTCTGAGACGAACTTCAATCAGATATTAGACCGGAAGTTATCTCGAGGAGTACAGAACATTCGCACACTCCATTACCCATGGAAACATCAATAGAAGATGCAGAAGATCTTGAACCATCTCACAAGCGGCTTAGACCTTCTTCGCCTCACTCAGAAGGTAATAGCGAAGAAGAATTGTTAATGAATTGTTAGAGTGACGAATAGTTGTAAATGAGTGTAACATAAGGCATTTTTGTATATTTCTTTTATATTTGTACAGAAAATAAATTCTCAAGGATTAATGAAGCTTTTAGTTCAAACATGGGTCACACATTAACAAGGTAAATAATATACCTTGATAATTTTAAGGTCAGCTAATTATCATTTTGCAGATGTAATGAAACAATTGAGAACATGGATTTTCAGCATTGGCATGAGGTAAGAGAGGGGTTTGGCGACATGTCAGAATGACAGAGTTCATGCAGGAAATGGATAATAATGCAGCTCAAAACATCGTTACCATGGGGGCCACTTCATCATCATTTTTATTGGCTTCAGTTCCGAAATCAATTTCTTCAGCGCATGCAATATCTGAATCTTGTAAGGATGATGTACAATTAAATGATGAAGGGATAGGCAACGAGATAGTGGCAACGGATAAATGTGAAAGGGAGCAAACAAGTGATTTGCAAAGTATTCAAGAGGCAACGCTATCTCATGTTACTCATGGCCATATTGTGTTGTTGGATGTCAATGGTGTTCTGCTTCATCGACAAAGGCCCGAGGATAGAAAAAAGAAATCAAACAAGGAGATTTCATTCCTTGTCATGGTAAATTTCGATATGATATTATTTTTCGTCCAGGGTTGGATCGTCTCTTTCAAAAGCTTAAGGAGATGGGTGCGCTTGTGGGGATTTGGTCATGCATGCAGATTCATAACTTAACACCGCTGTTGAATTTGCTTAAGAAACATTGTAGTGTTGCAGAAGAGGTGATTCGTAAAGATTGGATTTTTGACCAGCGAATGTTATAAACCTCTCGAATTTCACAATATAAGAAAGGAAAGCAAGCCATACTTCTTCAAGAATGAAAGAATAATTGGGACTCATGGGGAGATCAGTCGCTTAAGGATAATGAAGAATGCACAGATGTTAGTAGACGACTCTCCTCAGAAGGCTATGCTCAACCAAAACATTGCTTGTATTCATCCAATCACTTTCGATCCATATTCTGATACCGATATCATGGATGAGCTAGTGAACTACTTGGATACGTGCCTCAGAAAGAAGAATCTCGAAAATTTTTGTGAGCAGTATCCACCGTATCATACATTTCCTGAAGCTTTTCTTTCTCGTGATATTGAATTTTATAAAATGAAGGATAGCAACCGGGCGCTTTATAATATTATTCTTAAGGAACGTCAGTTTTTAGATGAGCCTTTATGCAGACCTTCTCTTATCACATCTTATGTATTAACAAGGATGGCAACTCCCAATTGCATTCGTGAGAGTGTTAAGTGGTGGCAACAACATCAAGATATTGACCAAAATGATTTGATTAATCCGGAGAGTGATGATTTAGACAAAATAAGAGATTTCTTTGTATGATAGGAAGAAAGTATTTATAAAAAATTAACATGTTGATAAGAAAATGATTTCATTTGTAATTATGTTTGATAGTATTTCTTCATTATTGTAAACTATTTTTAGAATAATATGAATATTCTAAGATATTTTAGGAATATTCCTTACTAAGTAAGGTTATTGAAGGATTAATTAATTAATTAATTAATATTTAAGGCTTAATTACATATTAATTAAATGATTAATTAATAATTAAAACTTAAGTATTAATTAGTAATTTATTTTATATTCCCATTTTCACGTATCATGCCCACTTTAGTTACAACGTGCATCAATGCTAAGTAGCTTTGCAAGTGCATTAATGAATAATATTCATGAAACATTGCTCAGAATTGTGAATGAATCTTCCTTGGGGGGTTCAAACTTTTACACATTTATAGATTTGCACTTTTTAAACATGCACATTAATGCATCGAAACGATGAAATCTAATTAAAAAAAAGGTGCAGTGTGTTGCTTAAAAATAACAATTTGTCATCCAAAATTAATAATCACACTTCAACATCATTAATTATACTATGGCACGTACCGTGATCATGATATGATTATCAAATGATCAAATGGTCATATTGTATGTCCTTATCATTTGATTGAACAATTAATAAAACATTTAATCACTGTCATTTTACAGTGTATGTGGTTCATAAAGTAACACATTATTAATTAAATGAATCATATATGAATGAAACATGTCTATTTAAAAGTTTTTATTTACAATAATTTATTAAGTTTCTTTAATTTTAAAATACTTTATAAAAAAACTTTTGTGAACATGTGAATTTACTTAGTGAACTCTTATTATAACTAAGTGAGATTTAATTAAGTAAGTCATTCATCTTTTTATTTGTGTATCTTTACAAATTTAGACTGTGAATTTGATGTGTCTCTGTAGTCCAACCTAAGGTAGATTCATGTTATTTAATGCATTAAAATTATCTTGATTGTTAAATTTAAATGAATGAATAATCTATATCTTATTGAGTAAAATTATGTTTATTATTAGATTGAATTAGTAAATAGTGAAAATTGTTGGATTCAAAATTTAATTTATGAATGCATTACTCAATTAGCATAATTAAAAAATATAAAAACATATTTTCCCATATAAATGAATAAGTTTTCATTAATTTTTTAAAAATTCTTTAAAAAGATATTGCGAATGAATAATTCATGTAATGAATATTTTATGTTACTATGCAAAGATTAAATGAATTAAAATTATCTTAGGTGTTTATTCGCTTTACTTTGTAACCCATGTTAGTAATATAAATAATATTTAAAAATTTCTCATTCTTTTGAAAGAGTTTATATTACTAAATAAGAAAAAACAATTTCACGTACTTTCATTGTTATTTATTATATTAAAGAAATTAAACAATTATTATACAAAGTGAAACTCTATTTAGTCTTATGAAGTGAAACCCGTGCCTTAGGAAATGAGGGTTAACGAAGTAAGACTCTTTCCTTATTAAGTAAGACTTCAAGCCCATAAAGTGAGAGTCATGTCCCATAGAGTGAACCTTCAAGTTCATCAAGTAGGGCTCGAAGAACATTAAGTGAAAATTATGGTTCACAAAGTGAGATTCAATGTCTATGAAGTGAGGTTCCAATCATATGAAATGAGAGTCTTGGCAAGATTCCATGCTCACGAAGTCCACGAAGTGACAGTCATGCCACATAGAGTGAGCCAAAAAGCTTATAAAGTGAAACTCTCTATGCTTATGATGTGAAATTCTATACTCACGAATTAAGATTACATACCCACAAAGTGAAGATCATGCCCCATATAGTGAGACCTTATGAACACAAAATGACCCTCCAAGTTTGTAAAGTGATACCCTATACATATGAAATGAGCCTCCTAGACCACAAAGTGAAACTTGATGCTCACAATGTGAGAATCATGCCCCACGAAGCCTTAGAAAGTGAGACTTCAAGCCTATGGAGTGAGATAAAAGTGACTCCAAACTCACAGAGTGAGGCTTTAAATCGACAAAGGAGATTCATGCCCATCAAGTGATAGTCTAGCCCCATGAAGCGAGACTCTATATGTTTTACAAAGTAAATAAAGGAATAAGTTCTTGAAATGTAAAGGCAAAACAAGTTACAAAAAGATTACATTTATCACATGTGTGTATTGTTATTGGACTCTAAAGTCTCTAGTGTAATGTTTGCAACACTTTTTATCATATTGATCATATTCTTTTTCTCTTTATTTATAAATTAGACTCCAACTGTTAATTAAATGTTGAAACATTAATTACATCATCTCATGGATAATGCTGGACAACTTGAGTATATGCATGATAGACGCTTACATTGTTTGTGTCGGTTGTGTTATGTTCATGGAATGTAAATTCTAAAATAATTGGGAGTGAAGAATTGGGTCCTCGTAATGCATGCCTAAGTATTATGACCTCATGCATAATAACAAATCCTTTGTACTCGGACTTTCTCAATCCATTCACATACACAGACTTTCTCAATCCATTCACATGCACATAAAAGAATGTAATTAAGTTTCAATTAACAAAAGCAAACCTTAGATCTTGTTTTTATCCATGTATTACAAATGTTGGGGTTGTGTCCATGCCTCATTGCATATCAATTTTTTTTTTCATATCTTGTTTATGAAAGGATTTTAAATGAGGTGTATATATAAAAACTAGGTGAATGTGTTGTAACTATGAAAGAGTTAAAAAGGGAATGATTATATTAAAATTATACTCATGTTTAAAAAGAAGTGAGCATGAGACTTGAAACTAGTGTGCTTAATATCAGTCTAGTGTGGGGATGAGTGTCTACAATTTAAGGTTTAGGGTTAAGGACTGTAAACCTTCATAAAACATTTCTAATTAGAAACCATGGTGATTGTACTTGCAAGCTATAAAAAATGGTTTCCATCCCTTTTCACTTACACACTTTGAAGAGAATGAATGAAGCTTTTGAAGATATGTTAAAAACTTCTATGGAGATATACACCATAAAATTTAGGGTTGGTTTCATGATTCATGGATACTAAACAAAATGATGGGGTTTTACATCATTGGATATGTGTCATAATTCCATTAGTTAGATAAATTTTTTACTTTAGGACATGTGAAATTGTAATTTATATTGAACATGGATTTGTGCAAAAGCAAATGTTAAAAAATAAACCTTGAGATTAAATTTATTAGCTCAAACAATAGTCACTGTTGGAACGCACAATAATTTTGCACTCCATTATTTCTTGTGCATCAGGCACCGAGAGCTAGTACTAAGTCCCTTGAGATTCCTCCACAAACCAAGCACATAATCCTTGGTCTCGTTATCCGTGAAGACAATCTCCATATCCCTAGAACGTCCACACCTGAACTTTTCCAGCCTGCGTACTCTCTCGACAAAGTCGATAGTGCTCTCTTTGGCACCTAAAACATTGTCAAAGCAGTATAGGAGATCCTTCATTGGATCGTCCTCTTGTGTGCGACAATCTCAAAAACCCTTCTTCGCTGCCGCCTCACGCAACTCACTCGCCAGCAACCTCTCCTTTACTTCCTTTGCTTGCACACGGCAAGACTATGTGGCCTGGTATGTAGCCATTCCCCTTAATGTATCGCCCTTCTCTCTCCATGCAGACTTAAGTGCCAGTCCCGCAAGAACGTTGAACCCCAAACCCTTCACAAAGAAATCCTTAGCACATCATCGATGTATTTATGTGCTTGCACTTCTACTCCGTTGATACGGACGTTGAGCTCCTCCTTGTGATCCGCCATGATACAAAACCCTAGGACTCCCCACTCCCTTATAAACACTTCACGCACCCACGTGTCGAGGTGTTGCGTGCACGTGGCGAGAATGTGATCTAGACGAGCAAAATTTAAGAGAATATCCATCTCAAAATTTCCATATCGATTCATCCGAAAAATATTACTACAACACCTTATATAAAGATGTCTAGACAAACACATAAGAGTTTTGACTAGAGTGGAGCAACCTGAAAATTCTTATCTCCATATTATCAACCTTCACACACGTTTGAACTCGTGCATTCCTTTTGTTGCCTTCAACTTTTACGTTCGTACATATAAATTACCACATAAAGTTACGCTCGTAATTAATACTGAGAGAGGCTCCCAAGATTCAAGATTGGCTTTGAGCTGCTTCTGCGCCGGTGATTCTATAGCGTAGGAAAGAAATAAATAAAGTACTTGCACATTCTTAGGAACCTACGTTTTCTGCAGATGGTGTTATTAATATAAGATGTAGTTTCGTATATATTATATATATATATATCTTTTAGAACGGAATAGACAAATCCAAGGTGATGTTGAAAAACAAAGCAAAACCACGTTACGTTACGACAATAAGTTCACCTCTTGAAAGGTTCAACATCAGCAAATTCATAATTCATTTCTGCATTAGTATTAATGTAATTTCGAATCTTTAAAATGTAAGAGCTATAAATTTATAAACTTTGGAATCAGCAAATGTTACTTTAATACATAATTTGTAATGTGCTCGTACAATACTTAAACTAAAATACATTGAAAACATTAATAAGAATGGTATTGCATATAGTTTATAAATAATCTCTCCGTAACTTTGAGAGCGGTAAGAGGTGAAAAACGATCCACACAATACTAATTAGAGTGTACTAGTATATTTGATGACATGTAAGCATGTTCAAAGTGATAATTAACAACCATCCTAACATTGTGATTAAGATGTATAAGTAAATTAATAAATAATTACATAAAATAGCTAAAACTTGGCATATAGTTCCACAGCTCGGTTCCATTAATGTTTTTATGCTGTAGATACAATAGGGTAATAAGTGTAAAACACTTTAAACCCGTTTTTATGGAATGCGAGTGTAGCAACTACACACAGTTGGTCTATAATGCAAGTTTCCACAAACTCTTAAGGTATAATTAATACTTTTAATATTAAGTATCATTTCTTGGTGTTTAATTAATATATAAATTCTATATCACTTTAACAGATGCTTGAAACTACTTTTCCTTAAGAACAACTTTAAGTGTGGATTATGCTTCAATGAAAAAGTTACTTGCAAGTTCACAAGTGACAAGAGATATCATGAATGTGCAATATTTTGAGGGGAATACGAAAAAAAACAAACTAGATAAATGTCCTAACTATGGTTTAAAAAAATCAGGTGCCACGGTGCTAGTGGCAGAAAGATACCTAAGAAGAAGATATGTGGTTCAAACAAGTGCCACCATGTTAGTGGCAGAAAGATACATGAGAAGAGAGTGTTTCATTTTCCCTTAAAAAAGGGTTTTAATTAAAACACTTCCTACCAATATTTACAATTTAAAAAATAAAGAAAAATTTAGTCTCTAAACATAATTTGTCTCCAAAAAAGACAAAAGTATTATACTTTGTAGCAAAATTTTGTCCTAAGACCTACGTCTTCTTAGTAGCGGTATATAATCATGGAGGCCCACATGTTACCAAAAGATTATTACCAATAGTGATTTTAAACATGACATAAGGAGATGTTTTCTATAATATCTACTTACATGTAACAAAATTATAGTCAATTTAATCTTAAGAATAGGATAGCTAGCCCATAGTGTTTGTGTACATTTTAAACTGCGGAAAAGGAGGAAGGATTAAGAAATAAATACTGTTTAATCCTCTACATATCATGAGTAAAACTACTCAATTATTATCGTGTGTGTATCAATAAACAATAGAATAAAACTCTATCTATGGACATATCATTGTTCATCCTTCTCTAGATCCATTCCTACACCTTTTAGGAAAGCATCCCATGCACTGGTCTCAAACAGCACGAAGTGTATCTGGAAAATAAATAAAATAATATCAATAAAAAATACATATAACACAAATATAGCAACCAACTAACTTCTTGAAACCTGGTTTATAAGATGCAGGGGTAGTACTATTAGTAAATACTTAAAACATGAATCTGTGTAGTGCCGATCTTACTGTTTAAGTTTTATTATTTGAATAATAATAATAACGACTGTATATATACACTGTGTTTATACAGAAAAAGTCTACATGCTTGAAAACAAGATGATAGTTAGTAGTTTTCTTTTATTTTTAATCTAGATTATTCAATATCAACCAATTGAGTCTGGGTAATAGAGTCGAACGTCAAAGTACATACCCACAATCAATCTCATCACTATTTTCAATACCAATCAATTCAATTTGGATTGAGGAAAATACACACACGGCTCACCCGCAATCAATCGATTGAGGAAAATACACACACGGCTCACCCGCAATCAATCGATTGAGGAAAATACACACACGGCTCACCCGCAATCAATCGATTAAGGAAAATACACACACGGCTCACCCGCAATCAATCTCATCACTATTTTCAATATGGATTGAAGTAAAATAACACACGGCTCACCGCAATCAATCTCATCACTATTTTCAATATGGATTGAGGAAAAATACACACACATGGCTCACCCACAATCAATCTCGTCACATGAATCAATTCAATATGGATTGAGGAAAATACACACACATGGCTTACCCACAATCAATCTCATCACTATTTTTCAATATGAATCAATTCTATATGGATTAAGGAAAATACACATGCAATTCACCCACAAACTATTTTCAATATCATTCAATTCAATCTGGGTTAAGGAAAATACACACATAACTCAATCAATCTAGAGTACTATTTTCAATGTCAATATTATATCCTACATTACTAATTCAGTAATATAGATGATTGAATTCAACACTAAATCAACAATATCTACTGAAAAATTTTATGAAATCACCTTTTGATTTCCCTTTTGAACAGGAGGCCGCCAAATTGAGTTTTGAGATGCTTTGTGTGAAATTAGGGCAATCTCTTAACAAGTTTTATAAAGAATATTTGCATATTCTAATAGATTCCGAAGATTCTCACGCTTGTGTGTCTTGTGGTGGTTTAAAAACATAATCTTATATAATAATGGTTTAAAAATATAATCTTATATAATAATGTAATCAATACGTGTTTATTTGTTTGTCATCCACATAGTACCAACGGCCATCCTAATGTCTAAGCTCGGGTGGCCCCCCATCCTACGGCCATCCTAAATTCTAGATCCGCATGGCCCCATCGTACAGCCACCCTTAATCATAAATCCGTGTCGCCCCATCCCACAATAGATCCTCTTATGTAATAAATTTATAGTGTGCATGTGGGTTATAACATGGTTTTAACCTGCGAGGCATTATCGAACCACTGGGTTGGGTCGGGTATGGGATGGATAACCATGCATGAGATGGTGTTTAGAGATAAGCAAGGATAACAATCGGGTTAAGGGTAAGTTCACTAATATATATTGTAGCATGGTTATACTATATGTATAGAGAAACTATATTTACATGAAAGTGCATAATTAAATAGTAAAAAAAAAACATATAGATAAAAAATTTAACTGGTTTGTGAAATGTGAAGTGATGGATGGAAATGAGAGGTGCCATTATGCTTAACAAATAAGTGAAGTTGCAACATGACAACCCTTGAACACACCAGTTGATTTATATGTGATACCAAGACCAAATCATCCAAAGAAACCATATATTTACATGCTGTTTTTTATTGATGAAGTAAAAGAGTTAAAAATAGGAATAAAGATGATGCAATTAATACACAACTTTATAAACATCTTAAGAATTTTTTATTCATAAAGCTTTTCATATATAATATTTCCACTGTATCTAACCATTCTATATTTCATAAAGTTTTGCATTATATTTAACCATCATTGTATATATGTTGATTAAATCAATGAACTTTCAATACATCTACATGCCTCAACGCATTAAATTGAGCATTTCGTTTTCGTTTGGATCTGTTGAAACAGGTAAATATAAGTTTTCCATAAGAAAAGGACTGTGTTTAAATGTTTATGTTTATCTAGGATGTTGTTACACATTAAAGGTGCCGGTGTGTTTAGTTTTATGCATGTCTGTGTTATGTTTAGCCAAAGGTTAAGAACATTATCTATTTAAGTCATATATTCTATACATACATATATATACATACTCTACATATCCTACAAGGTAATATCAAACTTCATGTCATTAATATTATTTCAGAACTGTAACATGTTAGTTTAACAACAAATGTTATGTTTAAAAAATGATCTAGTCACTATGGTTTCCTCTATATAAATATTTAAATATACACTTTATTAATTAAAATGCCAGGCGCAATCATAAAATATATGTATTATTAATCAACCTAATTCAATTATAAAAGTGCTGTTTTCCATAGTATTATTACTTTAGACAGGTTCTAATGTACATATTATTGTTACGAATGCATACTACATTGCACAAAATAAAAACAGAAAAAGACCAATAAAAAATGTCATATCATATATACTTTCATATATATAATGTTTACGAATAATTGATATTGTCACCACACCTACACACACACACACACAACACACACGTTATCATATACTGAAAGTCAATACATTTACATAATATAATCTTTGAGGTATCATGTATATACTCTTATGGTAGAAATTAATATATATTATGATTAGAAAACTATAACCTCTTGTATATGTTTTAACACTGTACAATGTGCCTACCTGTTACACTGTTATATACATACCTGTGTGCGCATGTACATGTACGTTGTACAGCCAGGAATTTTTTTTTTAATAAGGTCAATTGTAGGTTATTTAGAGAATTTTCCCTAATATATGTAAGTTACTATAAAGAATGTTGAATATAATAGCACATGAAAGTTAAAAACAATTGTTATAATAGTTATAATAATTTCAACAAAATGAATTTCCATGTAGAAATTTTTAATATTAAAATTGTTGAAAATGATTTACAACGTATATTAATTGTTAAATTAATTTACAACATGTTTTAAACTATTATTTAACATTGGCAATCCTAAATAAGGTGCATATATTATGTTGTAAATAAGTCAAACTTCCAATTTGAATCTATTGTAACTCCATGATAAATATTTCATATGCATTGGAAAAATAATATGAAAATGTATGTATATGAAATAAAAAATATTAAATTATAATCTAGGGTTTAAGGGATCAAAGTTTGAGCTATGGCGCAGGGCAATGGCGGTGCCGCTCATAAATCTGGAGCACACCTTTTACTCGCTCTCTTCCCGCGTCCTCAATTGCGAAACACACAGGGAGCGCATGTTCTGGAGCATCCTCTTATTCAATCCGCTGCATTTCACGTCTCTGAGCTCCAGCGAAGGCTCGATGCTGCCCTCTCTACACTACCTCCACAGATTAAGGCATTTCTTCCTCACCACTTACATTCCACTGCTCGCCAGGTATGGAACGCGTGTGTGTGTGTTTCTTTTCAGAAAGTGTGATTAGAAGAGTAATGTAAATCTATGCACGACACAGCTGCATAATATTATAAAATGCAGATGTTTGAATAAACCATATTGATGCAGGTGACAGCTCGGGTGAGAATGTTTACTCCGCTTAGGACTCACAGTTTTGCTGCAATTATACCAGGAGACTCACTTGCGGAACTCGTGGTAACGAGGGGCCTCACCAACTTCTTCTCCCTCTATAACGCGGTCCTCATCGTCCGCATTATCTGTACTTGGTTCCCGGATGCTCCTCGTGCGATTGTCAATCCCATCAGGTACGTCTCTCAAATCCCCATCGATCCCCAGCCTGGTACATGAAAGTCCATATCTCTCTCAAATCCCGTTAGAACATGATCTCTTCTTTATGAGTTCATTGGTCCTCTCAGATCCCGTATTGTAACTATCCCATGAACATGTTTGTTTATGCAGCACCGTGACGGATCCGTACTTGAACCTGTTTCGAGGGATAATCCCACCACTTGGGGGCACACTCGACTTCTCACCGATTCTAGCATTCCTACTGCTAGATGCATTCAGCAATGCTGCTACTGCATTACCTGCGGAGCTTCCGAATACCGAAGCTACTACAACTAATACTAGTGCTAAATGGAGGCAGCGTACAAATGTTAAAAATCACTCTGAAAGGAAAAATCACCTTAGCTTTCTTTCTTGGTACAACTTTTGTGGGAAACTTCAGAGCAGCTATAAAAGAAATCCATGCTATGTTACAAATAGTGTATCAACCTGTGTATCTGCATCCCATCCAAAACTATGGTCAGAGTATATGCATTACACATTTTACGATGTAACATATTATAATTACTATGTATATATGTCACGACCTCTCACATGTATTGTGTGAATACCGTCGTTTTAATAACACACGGACATGAAGTACCGCTAGAGACAATTGACACACCACCATCAGGAAAAATACAAGGAGAAACACATACATATATACACAAATACACTTAAATAGGTTGTGCATTCGTGTCCGTGTTTACGTTGGTTGTGTATATGTCTACAGGCAAATCGTAGCTCATACTACTGTAGATGATTAACTATACGGAATGAAGGAAAAGCTAAGATCCAAACACTTAACCCTATTAAAACTACCTCACCCACACACAAACACGTAGAAAGATATACACATGAAGAATGTAACTGTATTTTTGTGCATATAGAATACAGAATTGTGTTTCAAATACAAACTACCTCATCAAATCTTCGGGTGGAGCTATTCTTCTCGCACGACTCTCAGCAATCGCCAGTGAAGAAGACGGAGAGGTAATCTGATGAGACCAACCAGGGACAGAGAGCCTTCTCCTGTTGTTCTCGACGACCTGTCAGCAACACCCTGAACATCGTTCTGCCCCCTCGGCTTGAGCATCATCTTGTATATGTGCAACTTATTCCAGAAATTCTTCATCCTGTTCACTGCGACTGGAAGGACCATGAACAGTACTCTCAATATCAGGAACCAGCATGCTAGCACCAAGTACGTATCGTTCTGTAGCCTCTCTGATAGCCCAGTCTCTGCTGGCAGTGGTTTAACCTCCTGCATCTTCATCTTTCTCGGCTGAATTCCTGTATACACTAATCAGTAAATATAACCAATCTCTCTCTCTCTCTCATGAATGTGATACCAAAGATAAATCGTACGCGTGAAAATGCTATCGAGTATGAACATACATACCTGTGATATTGACATAGAAATTCACTAAATTCTTCATAGTTCGTGGACCCGAGTAACGCGACTTGGAGGCCCCAGTGTGGATGTACAACACCGGGAAGCTGTACACACCATACTTCGAGAGCAAACTGCAAATGAATAAAGTATTTAGAAAATCTCGCTAAAATATATCTACCTACACCTAACAGACAGCACACATACGTTATTGTGTGTGCATCTACCTACAGATACATAAGCAAACTTTAAAAAGGAATAAAACAGTACCCCGGTCTGATTGACGACTCTTCAACCTCTACATGTAAAACGGAAGGAAACACAGTGGCGAGTGACTCAAAAACAGACCGGAGCTGGTTGGAGAATTGACACCATGAAGCGTAATATAGCATTGCAGCAAAACTCTCGTTGTTATTACGAATCATTTTCAAAACCTGCTCCAAGTCCGCTTCGTTTGACTGCAAACATTTAAACAGCTCATAAACTTTCTTAAATTTATATCCATATACACATGTATATATATGTCTTATCTTCTCATTATATTATCATTGTAGCGAATGATACAAAATCGTTTCTGATTTTTGTGCATTTTCTTATATCTTTTGATAAAGTCGTATCTCGAGTGTTATTATATTATTATGAACTTACCACGACAACAATGGAGGCGGCATCTGACCAGACCCTCTGAGGAGCGATTCTGGTGAAGCTGGGGCACTGATCTACAATCGGCAGCAGCGATTCCTTCAAGCTCGGCTTCGGACAAACTGGAACTGCCGGATTCCTTGCAGCCACAAGCCCTAGGAATGAAGCACAAAGAATGACGAAGCAAATCGAATACATTCTCCTCAAGATTTTGCGGAGATGCTTCAAACCCAAAGCTGCACAGCGTACAAAAATCCTATTTTTTTCCCCAAGCACTGATTCTGTGAGAATCTTCAAGAAACGCTTTAAGAACCCGTGCCGGAAAGAGAAGCTAATCCTGATACATAAAGCTTAAGCCGCTCGAGATTTTGTATGAAATTCTTCAAGATTGTGCAAAATGCTTTAAGAACCTGAAGCCGAGGCTATAAATTAGCCGAGCTCATTCCGCTGCACAAGTTCTGTCCCTGCGAAGAATATTGAATCGGAAAAGCCTGATCCTAAACGAAATCAAACCCTAACAGGGAACGAGGAGAAAGAACATGCGAATCCAGAACCGTCCGATCTCGTCATTCCCATCCAACGCTCAAGACCCAAAACAAGTCCCACCGTTGGATGAGTACCAATCGCGGCCATCGGACGGTGCGCGGATCTTTGAATGTTTTTCCCACGGTTAGCAGTACGAGCGTGAGGCATATGGCTCAACAATTTTGAAACCAACCGAATGGACCAGGTGGCCAAAACTAAACTGCGCGGTCCTAGACCCGGGCACTTCTAAACACGTATCCGATTAGATCCAAATAACTTCCTGACCGTTGGATGTGGCAATACCGGAGGCAAAGTGACGTGGAGGTCACGTGGCAGTATATCATTCGGTCTTGTCGCCTGTGAGCTTGTGGCCGGCAGTAGTGAGGAGCGCCAAAGAACTGAGTAGGAAGACACAAAGAAAGGTGAAGGGTGAAGGTTTGGGCGATGGCAGAAACGCCCGTGAAGCGCTTCTGAGGTAGCCGCTACTATTTTCTAGTGAAGAACACACGGATCGCTCTCGGTATTCTGCCCGCATTTCGACGAATTCGTCAAGGTATGCATTTTCCTGTGTATTTCCTCTGAAAGATTCATCGAAAATCTGTTCTTGAGGCCAGAATCCCGATGAAATTCTCTGATGAAATCGTTCTTGCCTGTAATCTATGTCTAGGTTGTTTTATGCGTTTGTTGGTTGAAAATCGTTGTCCTAGTCTTTATATGTCTAAGTTCTGGTCGCGAGGCCAAAAATCCCATGTATAGGTCATTTTTTTTCCCATTTTTAGGTCGAAAATCACTGTCGCTAGTGCATACTGTGAGTTTCAGATAAAATATCAGTAATCAAGGATAAAAATCTTCTCCTGGTCTCGCTAGTGGTGTTCTTGCTTTTAAGTCAATTTTTGCTATATCTTTTTTAACGGTGATGGCGGCTGTATACTCTGTGACGACTGGCACAGAAGTGGTCACGGTGTCTCAAATAATGCCGACACAGTGTGGTTGTTCAATCGATTCACACCAACGGCATTGAGGTTGTGGGCACTTTAACAAATGGTAACCGAGTTTATTTATTCAGTGGTTAATACTTCTCTAACTACTTATCTACGTATTTGATCAGGAGATGGCTCGCAACAGCAGCCACACGATTCGCCACAAAAGCATGATGGTTCGCAGAACCAGCAGCAAAATTGAACAATCCACAGGCAAGCATACATATTTGTGTGTGTGATGATCTTAATTGAATGTTTGGTGGTGCAGAATGGTCCGGTAATGCTATGAAAGGAAGCAGGTTCGGAAAGATTCGGGAGGAAATACTTCACGGGAACTGTGCAGGGTTATGAGCCGGAAACGAAATGGTACAAGGTAATTAAATACATGAATACATGAACGACATTTATTTCGATATAATCGTTCCGTGCAGGTTCATTATGAAGATGGTGATAGCGAAGAACTGGATTGGAAAGAACTTGAACCGTATCTTGTTCCGGAGGAGCCGCCATCGCCCAAAGAGGAGCAACCACCACCCGAGCAGGAAGAAAATACCATCGTCCAAGAAACGTAGTACCCCAGCTCCACCCCGAAAGGTATGTGCCTATATGCATAATATCTATCTTCTGAAGCTAACATTATTGTTGGGCAGTAAAAAGGCTCGTAAGACAAAGAAGGTGGACGAGATAGAGGAACAGATCGACCTGAACAAGGACGGAGCAGCCCAAAACACAGTAGTCGAAACCCAGGCTGTCGGAGTAAAAAAGGGGAAGGCCAACCAAAGGTACAACAACACCAAGGAAAAGCAGTAAAGTGTCCGCTCCTGAAATGGTAAAAAAGTGAAGATACAGCGGATAAAAGAATACAAAGAAAGCCAACGCGACAGAGAAAGCTGATGAGAAGGGGAAAGGTGTAGAGGAGGCGGAAAAGGGGAAAACTACGAAACTAAGGGGAGCAAGGTTGAAGGCAGAAGCTGAAGAAGGACTTTAGCGGGAAGCTGTACGAGGGAGTGGTGACAGGCTATGACAAGGAGAGAAAATACTACAAGGTCTGTCAAGTTTTGGTTGTTTATCTGTTTGGCTTTGGTACGCTTATGGTGGTTTAGGGACCGGTTTATTTACTACAGATACTATATCCTGAGGATCAAGATAAAGAAGAGATGGACTGGAAGGAATTAGAGCCTCTACTCTTACCCGAGGATGAACAAAGCTTCTGCCCAAGCTGGTACCTCTAAGAGTACACCCAAGCTCATTCGGTCTGGTACTAAGCTGAAAAAGCCCGGTGCTGCCTAAGCCGGCTACCAGATCCGATCAGAGTTGAGACCCAGGTACACTCTCTATTACATTTGTTTTTCATTTCTGAACTATCTACTCCACATTACGCATATACATTGTATACACTGCATATATCCAATATACTAGTATACGTTACGGTTGCAAATGCTCAAATAGTCTGTCATTCTTATTTATGTAGTATGTATGGTCAGATGGCCTCCTTGTATGTACATAATCAGAAACGAGAGCGTGACATTTTAATTTACTAGGTTTCTTGACTTTTACGGTTAAGCCCCTTGGATATATGTAGCTCGTTTTGATACTAAGTAGGATACATTTATAATGTTATGTTAGTGATTCAATTAACCGTACCTAGGAATAAAAATGTGCTCTCTCTCTCTACACACACAAGTTTACATATTCTATGTAAGTACACAAACACAAATGTGCGCTGAACTGAGAATATGGAACAATATTCGTGCCTTGAGTCAAGTTTATAGCTCCAATAGTTACTATATCATTTACACATTAACGTTTAAAGCCCGGTATATATCTACGTTATATATATGTATACACATAATCTCACAATTGTATTGTATTGCATTTTACGTTCTCATTACAAGGCATGGGACGGATATGCTCGGTGTTCACTCACTCTCTCTGGGGTCGCTTCTCTCCTCTCTCCGGGCCGTATCCATATAATATACACCGTATTATATATATATGTATGGTTTATTTAATATTATATAGATAATTTTTGAAAGCATAACTATGGTGCTCATTTTTTTGCAGAAGAACGGGAACTATTGTGACTTAAGAGGCTTTTATTTATTCTCTGTGACTTTAGAAGCTCTTTTCTTTCACTTTCCATCCCATTGTGAAACTCTTTTAGCCTTTTTTTTTCCTTTTTTTCTTTTCTTACATTTTTACTTTTGTATTTTCTACACATTTTGACAGTTGATGACTTGTTAATCAAGCTTCCTCATTTTTACTAATCACCTGCATATTATTATTATGATGAATGTAACTGAGTTTTTATACTCCAGGAATAAATAATAGGCTAGGTAATACTAAAAGAACATATATAATAGTTTTTTAAAAAACTGAAATAATAAAGGAGCGGAAAACTTTAGATTTTAAAATCAAATTTAATTTAAATAATTAATGTAGTTTTACTTCACTAAATAATATGTCAATCTTTCTATATCGGTGCTAAGGAAAAACAAAAATTAAAACATTTGTTGTTTATACTTATTTTGTTAAATGGTTAAGTTAAACGTTGTTAACTGAAAATTAAGTTATACAGAATCCTTAAATTATTAACTGAAAAAAGAATTAACATATTAAGTAACTATCATATATATGATAATTCTATAATAAGTATATTTGTAAATGAAAAGGGATGTTACATATTTGTTAACATGACAATAGTTGTAATACTTACACTAACAATATTTTTTATGTTTTAAATTCTTTATGAAATTAAATCTAAACATTATATAATCTAATACATAAACAATTAAGAAAAGTAAACTGATAAAAATATAAAATATTTGATGAATAAGGAAAGCCCAATTTAATGTGTTATATTCATTTTAAGAAACTATTTGGTCTTTATTTAGAATTAAGAATATTTTTAAAACTTAAATTCTTTCAATAAAATATAGAATCTCATATGACTGACACACATAACACATATATAAAATATTTATATGCCATATAAATGTTTTAAAGTTTTTATCAAGAGTTTAAATTAAAAGTGTAAGGTATTAATATTGTTACACATTGGCATGTGTATGTGTTAATAAACCACATCATTAACATACACAAAATAATAGTACCGCTTAGTGTACAAGTCAAATCAAACTAAACATAATATGTATTTCATACAAACTCTTAGCCTAATAGGTTATTTTAATAATCACATGGTATTCTTATATTTTTTTTTTATTAATTGTAATATATGCTTTCTGAAATTTAATAAGCAATAAATAAAATTCAATTTCTTCACCCATAATAATGTTTTTACTTCATTAATAAATAAGATCTAACTTCTTACTTACTTATCTATAATAATGTTTTATTTAACAATAAGATTTAACTTATATTTCTTTATTTAATATTTATTTGAACTAATAAACCAGCAAATCAATTTATCATACATCGTGAATAAATAAAATTTAACTTTTTTCTTTATTATATTTTCATAAATAATGTTTTTACTTCATTAATAAATAAGATTTAATTTCTTCTTCTTTAATTATATATAGTAATGTTTCTTTACTTTGTAATAAAATTTTTTTTATTATTTATTTATTTAATGTTACTTTAGACTAATAAACTCATCGAACAACCCGTAACAAAAGCAATTTTCATACCTTAAATAATGTGTGTTCATTTTCTATTAGAAATTCATAAATAATATTTTTATCAATGTCCACTTTTAAATGTCCACTTCTAATAGAGAAATTTACTATATCAAAATAAATTTTTGAGTAGAACGTGTTTTAACATAGAATTGAAATATAAAACTTAAATAGTTTTTAAGCAATTTACTTAATTAACTTGAGAGGACTTAAGATGTACATGTTATTAATTAATAAGAATTAATGAGATTTAAAATTGATATTAACCTAAATTCTATTCACATTTATTCTCATTCATATTTATAGCTGGTCCACTTTTTATTTAAAGATTTATAACTTTTTAATGTTGGTTTTGATCAGAATTGGGCCAAGGATAGTTTTCTTTTACCTCCACATTTTTATTTCTTTCTAAAGTAATTATAATATTAAAGAATAAATATTTAAAATCATTCATAATATATTACATCTTATAATCATTAATTTGAGACTTTATGAATTTTAATATTTTTTTATTATGTTATTTTAACTTTAAATATATTTTTTAATCTTAAAGAATATATTGTATTATATTTTTAAATATTATTATTATTTTTTAATAAATATTAAACTGTGGAAAATATTAAATTAATGAATATGTAATTAAATTCTAATTATTTAGTTTTAATTTATTTTATGTTTTATTGAGATGCTTGAGGCTGATTTTTATATGTAATATATTGGACTTAGTGTTACAGAGACATATACGGGGGAACTATATACTCAATTAAAACAAATTCAAGTCTAAATTTGTTTTAATGATTTAGACTTAAGACACTATATATATATAGACACACACACACGCACATACATGTATATAAATTCATCATACAATAATGTCTGCCAAAATGTATTTTATTGTTTTAAATTTCAGCCCTTGAATCTGATCGCATCCAATAGATTAAGATAATGCAAGTAGCATTTGATGTGTGAAATGCTGAAGTAAGCGTGATGTTTTGACACGTATGGAAAACCAAGGTCCACGTCAGTGCCACCGGACAGCATCCGCCGAACACGCGCCCCTAACAACTACCCAACTGCTTGTTGTTAGTGCATGTAATGTAATGAGAGATGAACCGGAACCATCTTAGAAACCATGCCCACTGGAACACCGGATGGACTCTTGTCAGGAATTTATCAGATGTTCAAGACACATACGCACGACTCCGTGGCTGTGCGATGGACTCGTACTCGGTGCAACAGTTGCAACCATCTCCTCCACATCTGCACTAGCTTACTCGTCTGCACTTACGAGTTGCCTAAGGTTAGCCCCTCTGCTCTCTACTCAAACTCTGCAGCTCTCCAGCAACAGTCATGGACTCCGCCGCCTGTCACGAGTGCAACGCTCTGAGGATATATTCTCTGCGGAAGTCTCCCTCTGGTCATATTTTTCCTCTTTCGGCTTCTCAATGGACAGCCTGCTCACCGAGATGGTCATGTCGTTCCTCATCTCGTTTGTTATTGTCACCTTCTCTGTGTTTCTTGTGAGAGAAATGAGGTGAAACCTCCCCTCAAATCCCATCAAGTATTTGAGCATGATCACACAGTTGTATATAGATCTGTTATTCCATGTGTTTTGACATATATGCACATATCCCATTTAAATGATGCTTTTAAACACCAAGTTATTCATGTACCCTTGAGAATTTATTCCATATTCCTTCCACACACACTTTGCTGTTACTGCATCTGAATACACCAGAAATTGAGCTTTGCATGCTTACACAGTCTAGTTGTATTTGCCGGCTTTATATGAAGTGTGTATGCTTACATTATTAAGGATGTGTGTTTCGTATACGTGCGTATTTTATAATTTTATATAGCAATATTGATACTCGTTTTATACAATTCAGTAGCACAGCACTATTGTTATATTAGTTAAATATTCCCTCTCTCTCTCATATAGACACACAGATGAAGCGCTAGTGCATGAGAGAAACGAGTCATCTCTCTCATGCACTAGACGAGATTATGACAAAAAGACTACTAAGTTGCGAAGGTAAGGGAGTGGCAATTGTTGGACTCGCTCATGTGGATGGAATAGAAAAGAGATGGATATTCTGGCCAATATACCTCTGTCATATATATAGTTATTAATGATCTTCTTGTAGTATTTTTCTGGTGTTTGTTTTGTCCATCAGTGTGTGTGTGTCGAACGTGTGTGTGAATCGGAAACAACAATAAAATATATATATAAATGTGGCGAGTATTGCAGTTGAGTTCTGGTTTGTTAATGAACTTAATGACAAATTAACTAACAACTGCTAACAGTAGATGTCAGATCTCAGCCATTATTTAGTAATCCTACCTATGTTGTTAGTTGTGCAAACTCAAAAGGTTATCAAACTCGCTTAGAAACCAGCCCAAATTACAGAGAAACAGCTAGCCTTTATACTACTTGTGATCTCCATATCTGGCTCTCCTCCTGCCTTACAAGGCTGTCGTGATCTTCAGATCCATATAAGCAACTGTAGCCTTAAAAGGTTGACCTAAACTCCCTCCATTTTCTCTTGATCTGGCGTTCCATCTTGCAAAACTTCACGACAAGGCCCCTGTGCAACTTGGCTGGCTAGCAAGCCAGATGCACACAATGCCTTAAGCTTCCCTTCGACAGCGAAATAGCTTGAGACGATATTGATTCACTGGATTTTTCACCTCTCGACCCTGCAACGTTCGTAGCTTGCAATAACCACTGGGGCTCCACGTGTGAACAACAAACGGGCCTAACCACCTGGGAAGAAACTTCTTGCTCCAACTCTTGTCCAAACGGCTATCGTAGACAAGGACTAAATCGCCAGGAAAGAATCGCCTTGCTGTTACACTCGCATCAAACTTCTCCTTTTGCTGAAGTTGAAAAGCTTCGATCCTCTCCAGGCCTCCTTGCGGTCCTCATCCATCTCCAAAAGCTGCATGATGCGAGCTTCAAGATCTTTCAACGGATCAGATTGTCGGGAAGTGCTCGTTCGAAAAGTTGGCATCTCCAGTTCCGGTGGCATGATTGGCTCAACTCCATAAACCATTTGACAAGGAGTGAAGCCGTTCGTTGATTTGAACATCGTGCGAAATGCGAAAAGTGCTGGGCTAAGCATCCGTGTCCAATCTCCTTGTCTTGTGGCCCCCAGCTTGGTTAGCACATCCACCAAGATCCCATTGCTACGTTCCACAACACCATTACTCTGCGGGTAGTATGGTGTACTTCGCCTGTGCTTGACTGACAGCTTCTTCAACAAGGCCTCCACCATTCCTCCGCAAAAATGAGAGCCACGATCAGTCACTATCTCCAGTGGACAACCATAGCGACAAACAATGTGCTTCATGATGAAATTTGCCGCTACCTCCTCCGTGCATGCATTAACTGCTGAAGCTTCAACCCAGCGTGAAACATACTCGGTGGCAACAATGATATAGCGCTTCCCTGCCGATGTAATAGGAAGCGGGCCAACGAAATCAACACCCCATTTCTCAAAAATTCCTGTGGGTAAAACCGGCTGCAAAGGTCCATGTTGAAGGATTCGCTTCCCATGTGCTTGACAAACGTGACAACTTGAAGCCCATGCCTTTGCATCCCCCCAAAGCCCAGGCCAATAGTAACCTGCAGTGAGAATTTTTCGAGCTGTTCCTGCTGCCGCAAAATGACCGCCGCAAATGCCGTCATGAAACATTTGCAAAAGCCGTGTTCGATCCCCTTCTTCAACTACCCTCTTCAAAACACCATCTTTCCAACGGAAGAACAACAGCCCCTCCAGAAATGTGTAGTTTGCAGCCAATTTTGCTATCCGCTTTCGCTCTGCAGCAGATACCCCTTCGAGAAATTCGCCTGTGGTCAAAAACGTCACAACTCCTGCAAGCTCTTCGTCCAGGCCCAATCTTTCCACCCTGCTGACTTCCTCCTCTCTAACTAGCTCTAGCATCTCAACCTTTGCTACTGAACTTCCCTGCTGAAGACCCTCCTTCGATAAAGCATCCACCGCCTCCAAACTACCACGCTCAACATGCTGTATCTGAAAGATCTCGAATTTGGCTATTAGCTCGAGGACGATCTCATGTAATCGAACCAGATTCGGCTTCAGAACTCGAAACAAACCTCGCACTTGCTCACAAACCAGCATTGAATCCCCAAATGCCACCAACTTCCTCACATTCGTCCTCAGCGCCATTTGCAAACCCAAAATCAAAGCTTGATATTCCGCTTCATTGTTTGAACTTGCCTCCATCAACAGCTGCGCTCGCTCCTCTGCAATCTCCCCCTGTCGTCGTAAGATAACTCCAGCTCCACCAAACCCCAATTTTGGGCTAAACGCGCCGTCGAATTCCAAAACAAAAATTTCGGGATCCTTAAGCAATGCTGCCAACTTTTGACGTTCAAACTCCTCAGACACCTCTCCATCCTCGTCCCAAACATTCCCGACCAGAACACGCGCCATCTGAGCCCTTCCTTTACTCTCACACTGAAAAACGTACTCAAACTCTGCCAACTCGGCCACCCACGCTGCACAACGACCCGACCACCGTGGTTTGCTCACCAAGGACTTCAACGCCGCATTGTCACTCAGAACTATAAACTGCCGATCCACTAAGAAATGACGATAGTACTGGCAACCATAAACCAAGGCCAGCACATCCCGTTCGAGTTCTAAATAATGTTCCTCTCCATCCTTCAGTTGCCTTCCTGCGTACTGAACTGGAAGCAAGCAACCCCCAGCCCCTTTCTGAAGAAGCACTGCAGCCACCGAATGCTGAGAGCTACTTGTGTTCAGCACGAATTCCTTTGACCAATCCGGGGTGATCAAGATCGGACCCGTTCCCAATGCTTTTTTCAAACGTTCAAACGCCATCTCACACTCATGTGTCCACTCCAATTCTGCTCGAGCTCGAAGCAACCTATTAAGTGGCCAAGCTATCTCTGCGTATCCCGGAATGAAGCGTCGGTAATAACTTGCCAACCCTAGAAAAGCTCGAACTTCTGTTTTCGTCGTTGGAACTGGCAAGGCCTTCAGTTTCTCCACCTTGTCCTGCTCTGGCTCAATTCCATCTTTTGAAACCACGTGACCAAGCAAAGTTCCCTTAGTGAGGCCGAACTTACACTTGGCTGCATTGAGGCTAGCGCCAGCCTCATCCAACCGTGCTAGGCAGCCCCGGAGATCCTCTGCATGTTGAAGTCGTCTCCCGTACACACAGAAATCATCCAGAAAGACCCTGACACTCTTACCCAAATATGGCTCGAAGATTATGTTCATCGCTCGTTGAAAGGTGGCAGGCGCATTCGTTAACCCGAAAGGCATAACACGGTAAGCGAAAGTTCCCCATGGAGTGGTGAACGTTGTCTTCAGCTGATCCTCCTCCCTGATTCGAACTTGGAAGTATCCAGTCCAGAAGCTGTACATCTCGTGACCTGCAACTTCCAGTAAAATCTCATCAATGAAAGGTAAGCATTGCTTATCCTTCTTCGTTCCCTTGTTCAGTTTGTCGAAATCCACGCAAAGCCTCCACAAACCGTTCTTCTTCTTGACCACCACAACTGGAGAGACCCACTCTGTGTTGTTCACCGGAAAGATGAAAGCAGCTGTCAACAGCTTCTCAAGCTCGCAGAACACTGCCTCACGCTTCTCAGGCGACAAACGATAAGGCCTCTGCACCTCCGGCTTCACTCCCTCCTTTAAATCAATCCGGTGCTCAACAATGGACATTTGCCGCAAATTTTGGTACGATGTGGCAAACAACTTCGGAAACAACTTCAGCACCCCCAAAAGCACCAACTTCTCATCAGACAACTCAGAGCCTAGTGTCTCCCTTAGCTCAGCCTCCGGAACTCGCTCCTCCTCCCCACCTTCCACACGGCACAAACGAATTCCACATAATTCCCCTTTCTCTGTAGATTCCTCTTCAAAGATAGGCCCAAGCGAAATGCCTCCAAATTCTTCCTCCCCTAACTCAACTTCATCCAAAACGTCCTCCTCTTCCAAATCCTCCTCGCCCTCCACAACCACGTCCTCCTCAATACCTAATTGATCTTCAAAATTTCCCAAAACCGGAATCACCACCCTTTTGAAACGATCACCAAAAGACATTTTTCCAGTACTCCAGTCGTTCTTTGCCTGAACTTGTCGCAACCAAGGACGTCCCAGAATTAGAGGATAACCATCACGCTCCAAAGCTAAAACGTAGACCGTCACGACTGAGCGAACACCATGAACATTGATCCCCAAACCCCGCATCATACCAACTGGTTTAACTGGACGATCATCAGCTAGCCGAATCATTCTATGGCACTTCTCCAAGGTCAAAGACAACTGCCGTGCAATCTCATGGCTCATCACATTGATAGCAGCCCCACTATCCACCAAACAACCCGTCAGACGAAAACCACGTATCATGACATCAACCATAGGAGCTTGCTCGTCCACATCCGATGCCACATCAATTGCACGAACTGGTGGTTTCCTCGACAAAAGTCGTGTGCTAACCCCTGCCTGAACCTCTGCCCGAAGCTTGGGACACAGTGCTAATAGTTGAGGAATGGAAATATCTGCTTTGACCTTCTGTAGATCCGCAACAATGGAATATGGTTCAACACCTTGACCAATCGCCATATCCTTCAAACCAATCTGCCTCTTAGGAGCTCTTTGTACCTCACTACGCAAACGAGTGGAGCGTGGCCTTTCCTTCTCATGCGGTGCGTCTTCCATTACTTCCTCGACTGGACGAAAACGTTTCCGAGCAGCCAAAACTTCAGGAACTAAATCCAGTGAATTCACTGCAGCTGCTCCACCTCCAATGACTCCTCCATTACTCGAAGACCCACTAGGTCGAGGCTGTGGCCCTTTTGACTGTGGGCAATACGTGCTATAGTGCCCCTTTTGCCCACACGTATAGCACGTAATACCCGATAGATCTGTACGTGGAGCTCGTGGTGGTTGTGATTGTCCTGAGACTTGAACCAACTGCAAACTCAACTTAGTCATTGCTTCCACCAATTGATCCATCTTCTCCAAAGCCGGAGAGGGCACCGGTGATGAGACTATAGCAACTGGCTGAGGTTGCCCAGGAACTGGATGGGAAATCCGCACCTGAGCTTTACTCACTTCTCCGACATCCTTCAAAAACTCCTCCTCAGATAGCGCAACTCGCTCAGCCGCAACTAACGTGGTCGGCTTTGTCTTTTTCACAAGTGGCCGTAGCTCGCCCGCCAAACCACCAACGAACCTTAGCGTTGCAAACTTTTCATTGAAGGACACACTTGCTTGAGTCCCCGCAGTCACACCTGGGGCCTGTGGGTTCACCTTGTCCAACCGTGAAAGAAGTACATGAGCTCGCCGTGCAAAAGTCTTAACCGATTCACCATCCTTTTGCTGAAGCTTCTCCAATTCCTCAATAACTTGCTCATACGACTCAACAACTCCAAAATCACGAAGAAAGGAACTCACGAAGGACGCCCAATCCGACTTGTCAGGTGCCCCCAACTGATCAAACCACTCCCGAGTTGCAGCATCAAAGTACACATGAACATGAGAAATCAAGGAAGCCCCCATACCATGAGCGTGCGCAAAACGTTCATACTCTTCCAAAAAGACACGAGCATCACTACCAACAGAAAACACAGGATACGACATATGGCTGGTGGAGCTTCCACGCTCACCGCACCAAAATTGTTAGCGTGCAAACTCAAAAGGTTATCAAACTCGCTTAGAAACCAGCCAAAATTACAGAGAAACAGCTAGCCTTTATACTACTTGTGATCTCCATATCTGGCTCTCCTCCTGCGGCCTTACAAGGCTGTCGTGATCTTCAGATCCATATAAGCAACTGTAGCCTTAAAAGGTTGACCTAAACTCCCTCCATTTTCTCTTGATCTGGCGTTCCATCTTGCAAAACTTCACGACAATGTCTTGTTATTTAAAGGATTGGAATTATACTACAATATCAATGTATGTTAATTCTATGATTATTTTCACTTTCGTAATCTAAAATTTATAAATATCTGTTTTATTTTTAAATCATATGTTATATACTTTAATTTCAAATTTTATATTATATTAAAATTACATTTCTAATTAAAATATTAATATAAAAATTATTAATTAATTTATATTTAAACTTAAAGTAACACCATAATAATTCAGTTGTTGTTCCCTTGACTCCATCTTGTGGTTGCTTTTGCCTTATTTCTTTTTTTATTTATAATGTAGTTTCTTATTCTTTTTAATTTTTTAATTTGTTTTCTATAAATCACTAAGATATATTTAAGTCATAGAATTAAGGAGTTTTTTCATGTAGTGGATATAACTTTTCATGTAACGGACAATAAATTTATTATTTAAAAAATTATAAACTTTATAGAAAAATTATAGAGTTTATTTAAGAACTTTTATGTATTTATTTATAAACCTTATATTTATTTATTTTAAATCTGTAAACTTTTTAGATGTGGTTGAAAGAAGCTGTTAACATTATACATCTCTCTAGCAAGGATAATCCATGCAATATCATCTTTCGTATGCACATGAACACATCGTTACCACATGATGAACAGTTATAACATATACAGTAAGTTGTTTGAGTACATATCATATTTGATTGAAATGGTAGTAATATGGAAGTGTAATGAACTTCTGCAGATCCGCTCACGCACACACATACACGTTCTGCTAAATGTTGTAAATACGACAATTCAGTTGTAATGCACGAGTTATTTATTAGCTATTACCTCTAGTTAACGAACTCAATGGTTAAGTCAACTAAATAGCATATATGCATATCAATTTTATACTGGCTGGTGGTTGCAATTCACACTGGTTTTAAGAGCGTTTTATTATCTAAATTCATTGTTTTAGTTTTAAATGTATTGTTAAGAGTGGGTATCAATGTAATCTACTTAAGTATGTATTTTATTATATTATTATTATTAATTTAATTCTGTTTTGCATATGTCACTTTAAATAACATTAAAGTTACTAAAAAAAAAGAAGTAAAATCCCTTAAACATTTATATGAATGTAAACATTTTAAGAAATTTTTTAATCATTTATGCTAGGGCCAACACTGAAGTTTCAGGATTGACACCTCTTGCCGGAGTTGGGGGACACTGTAAGTTGATCTCCTGTAACCCATCAAACAAAATCAGTGTTCATGTCTCTGTACTCTTATATATATGTGTGTGTTGTTTGCACAAACAATTATAAAATGTAGTAATAAATACACACATGATTGTATACACATATTATTCTTTTATTTTATTAAATACGTTTTCAAATATGGGTCTCCTGCATGATCCCAGTGTTTAAGTCTCACCTGCATCCACATGTTCTCATCCTCGTCGTTGGAGGCAGGAGAGCCAGGAGGCATGGATGGATAAGTTTGGAACAACAACCATGTCCCTGCCTAACACAGAATTGCCCCTGCATTATGAACTGTCCCTGAGAAAATAGCACATTATATATCCTAAGTAAGCTTTGCAGAACTAACAATGCTTACCACATAGTTTGTAGCAGAAAATAGAGTAATAAGATGGCCTTGTGCAAACCTCTCAAACCATCCATTACACACTCATGGGCTCGTATAATAAGTTAACCCATTTCTCTTGCAAAACTCCATTACCACGTCAGGCTACAAGTAAAGCCATATAAATACATATGAACCCAAACCCTAACCGTAATCCACTTACCCCGAATGTTACTATACCAGGCCCTCTGGCTGGATCCAAAGCCTTCTACACTATCATTCTCAGTTGGGTCTGACCTGTATACATTTTTTGTTTATACATATGCAAACTTACATACACACACACATTCATATGTACTACAGGAACTTACCATAGCAAGTCAGTCAGTGCAATAGATTTGGAATCAGACATGATGGGTCTCTGAATTAGTCCAATTTGTTGAACGAATTTGATGGATCTCCCAATCCCACCGTGTACGCAAAGCACCTTGTCTCCTATGAGTGCTGCCAAAGGTACCCAGCTAAAGAGCTGGTTGAACCTTTCCCATGCTACTCGTCCCTCATGATCTCCCTGCATTCAAAAGAAATAAATATAAATATTAGATCCATACAGATAGATGAGAGTGTATGTTAAACGAACTAACCAGTCGTTCTATACATTCTTTCTTGAATCCAAATTGGGAATTGACCACCATAAGCTTGGTTTCCCCGGATCATGTGTATATTCCTGGGGTAAAATATCTGTTATATAAGAAAGCTTCAGTATCTCAGAGGTCTTAACTGTAGTGTCACCTTTAAAGCAAGCAAGAGTGTAATAGTTTCGAGACTATGTTGGCCACGGTCCACATAGTCACCCAAGAAAAGATAGTCAATATACCTGGAGATTGAACTTAATTAGTATACCCGTATGTGTGTGTTGTATACATTAGAAACACTCACGCTATGTCCCCAGTTGTCGAAGGCATCCGTACTCATCAAACAGTCTCATAAGATCACGAAATTGGCCGTGCAAATCACCAAATATCTTCATTGGCGGACGGAGTTGAAGCACTGCACTTTCCTGCTGGAAAATTGCTTCTGCTGTCTCACAAAGCTCTACAATCTCAAGCAAGTCCAGGAAGAATTTCTTGTCCGTTGGTGGCTCCCATCCACGTGGTTTCAGTAGATAATCACTACCTGCATATAGATTCCATATTATGTATATGCATTATAAGACAATATTAACACAATATTAACACACTTATAAGACTTTTTGATCTCAGTTAAGTCGATCGAATGTGTCTGTCTGTACTTACTGAATGTAGCTTAAATACCTGCAGTGTAAGACTAGTATGTATAAACTGTAACTGCAGACACAGATAGACATTCACGTAAATACAATCGTATTCTTACGTTTGTTATTATACCTCTAGCTAGTATTGAAATAAAAGACATTCTACAGTACCTTTTTTGCAACCTGACTTTGTTCTTTCTCCTTTCCAAGAGGCCCCAATTGTTAAGTAGAGTAACCCGTTGGTTTTCATTCTCAAAGTCACTGGAAGACTCCACAACCACCTGTAAAAGCATTATATGATGTGTGTGTTGTGTGTGTGTGAGAGAGAGATTATGCACACATGTCACAAGACATATATGGGTGGTACACAAAACATATAAACATATACCTCGTTATGATGGTAAGGTGGATGTGGCCTTTTTGTTTTCCAAATTTGAAGGACCTCTGTGCAGTCTTTTGTTGAGGGTTTTCTGGATTCTGTGCGAATCCACCAGAGGATTGTCTGCTTCACCAGTAGACCTTCGAGTTCCCAGGCATCCAGCGGGGAAGCAGCAGTACATTCTGGCCTTCTTTGTCATACTCTTTTTACTGCATACATAGAATTCATCAAAACACACACACATGCGCACGCACACACACACGTACAGAGGGGCATATGATTTGCTAGCATCCCAGGATCCCAAATTATCAAGAATCCAGAAACTATGTCCTTCACCTACAGTAGCAATTGGAGAGAGAGAGAGAGAGAATACGCTAACCCCGGCAATCAGTCCTTGTATCAGAACAATCCCATACAATTGGCTTTCAAGCACGAATTCCCCCTTTTTTTTAATACGTGGCATGTGCACGTGGGAGTTTGACGTGGGATCCCGTGCAGGTGAGAATTAATATCATTAAACATTCGTTTATCTGTGTCATTTTAATTAAACTTTAACAACAGCTGCTTAATTTTCTCTTATATATTTTACCTTCTTTTCTCTCGTATCAAAAAATATATATAGTTGATTGTAATTGAACAAGGTGTTTCAGGTTTACATAACTTAATGTAAAACTCGTATATTTGATACGTGAATATTATATGTTTATACGTTATACAACAAATTAAAGAAAAAATGAAGCAAGCTTGTGTAGATAGACACACAGTATAGTTACATAAAATTTCCGTCTTCTGTTTTTTATAAGTATTAAAAGTATTACAAGTATTATAACATATAAGTATCCTTTGACTGGCATAACTATTAAAATATATAAATTGTTACAACGTAGTTATAGGAGTGTATGTAGAGGATGAAATGCAATCAAATGTCCTTGAGCAAACCGCGAAGCCGTCCATTACACATTCATGGGCACAGATAATTAGTTGTAAGTGCACATGGGGGATCCCGTGCGGGTGAAAATCAACATTAAATTCGTGTGTAATGTTTAATTAAAATGACTGCTTATTTTCTGTAATTTATTATAATCCCTTGCATATATGTATATATATATATATAAATTAAATCAACATATATGTTTCGTATGACAAGCATCCGGCAGGAATAAATCATAAATGTAATTTTCTAACTTGCATCTGATCGTAGGGTGTCCAGAGGCAAGCGACGTGTGATGCTCACGTTAGTAAATTTATACATTAAAGTTCTTTAATGAAGTTTCATAAACTTGTTCGACTGCAGCACCTGCTTGAAACACTTCAATAATATATATCTATAGAAAAATATAGATATACATATATATCTTTTGTTATAATAATTTATTTCGTTGTATGTTAATATGTACACCTAAGAGTTGACATCCACGTCGGATGCCGGAAAAAATCATTTATGATTCGGTGCCTGAGGTTATAAAATGCTTACCGTAGTTTCAGGTTTACATAGTTTAATGTAAGACTCGTTTGTATAACATATTGAGTTTTGAAACAACCACAGTGTCCCACAAAGTAGGTTGATTTAACTCTAGGGTTACATTTAGACAAAGTTGAATTTTAACTTGTTTTTCAGGATTTTAGACTTGTTTTTTTGGAATTTAGTAAAATATTAAAATATTCATAAAGAATATTAAGATTTTATTACTTAAATATGTGGTGGTAGTTAAAAAAATAATTAAACATTATTAAATAATTAAGGCAGTAAGGAGAACAATGAAAAAATTAGGACAGAAAGACAGAAAAACATATAACCGATAGATGTATGTGTTTTATAGAACTGAGATATAAATTCATTAATTTATTATTCAATTTTGTTTTTAAATGCTCAGAAAAGGTGTTTGCTGTGTGTTATTGTAGTGTATGCATATTCTTGTGTGTTTGTGTACATATATGACATGTATGTTGTAAGAATATGTGTGTGCGAGTTAATGTGTATGAAGGTATTAAGATTGTAAATTAAATTTTATTTATTTAATAATATTGCTAATGTGTAAGCAACTGACCTTAATAAACACTAGAATTGCCATTGCATTATGAAGTACAAGTAGCACATCATTAGTTCTGTATATCTTTTAAGTAGACTTTGCAGAACTTTGGCTAGCGCGTAAGTGTTTCTAACATATACAAGGCACACACGTATGGTTGAAACTTGCTTGCTTAAAAGGTCAACACTATGTCATTAAGACCTCCGAGATACTCTTATCCCTAGGAACCACGAGCTTATGGTGGTCAATTCCCGATTTGGAATGCATAGAACGACTGCTTAGTTCATTTACCACTCTATACATACATTTCTCTCTCTCTCTCTCTATATATATATATGTCAATATATATGGATCTAGTTTTATATTTCTTTTCCTGCTTTGAATGTAGGGAAATCACCAGGGAAGAATAGCATGGGAAAGGTTCAACTATCTTTGGTATCACTCATAAGAGGCAAGGTGCTTTGTGTACATGGCGGATATCCATGGAACTTGTTAACTGACTACAAATCTATTATATTGACTGACTTAAGTTTGTGTAGTTGTAAGTTTGTGTATTGCATGATGCATATGTATAAACAAATAAATGGTTTAAGAATTAGGGTTCATGCTAGTAAGCCTTATTGGAAGGTTTGAGACATTCATACTCATCGAACAGTCACGAAACAGGCAGTTCATTGGTGGACGGAGGTGAAGCACTGCACTTTCTGGTTTCATTCTTCAAAGTCATTCCACGACCACCTGTAAAAGCATATGAGTATGAGAATGAGAGATTATGGTTACGCAAATAACGCAAGCAACACACAAAACATATAAATTTAATTGAGTACTTCTTTACGATGATAAAGTGATATCTGAATTCCGTGTGAAATCAACCAGAGGATTGTCTGTTTGACCAGAGACCTTGGAGTTCCCACGGTGAAGAAGCAATACCCTTTTACTGCATACACATACACACGCACGCATACGCTAACTCAATGTACACGTGGGAGTTTGACCTTCGTTGACCTTTCGTACAGATACCATTAAATATTCGTGTCTATCCACGCCCAAAGCGATCAAACTTAACACACAGCTGCTTCGTTTTCTGTAATTTTCAAGAAAGATGTTTCACATTTATATAAAACTGATGTAATGTTTATTATACTCTATAAAAGTTACAGAAATTTCCTTTCCCTTTGTTGGTTTCATTTTTTGTTTTTTTTTATTAAGTTGATATTCTCATGTACATAGCTGCCATCTCTTAATGTACACTAAACAACGAAGGACTCACTTGGGGAAATGGCTAAAGAATTGGACGGCACTCGTGAAACGGGGAAAAAAAAGGGTAACTCTATATCCAAGCTGCTACGGACTCTCATTCGTACCTTGGTGAGGCCTCCCCCTCGTTGGTGTTGGTGGCCTTTGTACATTCAGCTCCTGCAGACATACACCCCGACACGTATCAGCGTATGTGTGTACCTCGATAAGGTATCTATGATATAAGTTGACAAAGCTCATAACGAATGTACACGCACATAATATACAGAGACTGCTTCCACGCACACACAGAAATATAGATGCGAGTATAGTGTCTACCTGATCTAGCCATTATCTTTTGTTATATATCCATTCTTTAACTATAATTTAAATGCTATAGTATTTTCAGTATATAGAGCAAGTCCTATGTGTATCATCTGAAGTGTGCATATATAAAAAACCAGAACAAAGATCCGGTGCCTGTTGCTCTAAGGGTATTAGAGCCAACACATGTATTATCTAAATTTGTACACAGAAATGTACCAAAAATATGCCAATATTTACTTGCGTTATGTATTTACCTGCATCCATGTGTCTTCAAGTTGATGTTCAGGAGACGATTCGGGAGATGTGACCGCAGGAGGTAAAGGATGGATTAGCTTTGGTACAACAACCAAGTCCCTGCCTAGAACCAAAATCGCCCCGCATTATTGGCCGTGCCTTAAAGCAAAACTAGTTAAGATAACTGTGTAAATGAGTTTAGAGAGAGAGAGAGAGAGAATCCATGCACCAAAATGGATACATATTAAATTGTCGCATTGTATACATGTAACATACAAGTTCGCTTCAATATTAAAATATATAAATTGTTACAACGTGTAAAGTATTATAAAATGAGTTATAAGAGTGTTATGCAGAAGCTTACCGCAATAATTGGTTGCAGAGAATAATGTGATCAAATGTCCTTGAGCAAACCGCTCGAACCCATCCATTACATTCATGGGCACGGACAATTAGTTGTAAGTTGTTGTTTTTGCAAAACTCCATTACTCTGTCAGGCTTATAAAAAAAAAGAGAATTAATGTCATTCAAGAGAAGTAACATATTATATGTTAGCTCATATGCATGTGTACTTGAAACACGCATACGCGAGTAGAGTAGAACTTACTCCAAAAGTTACTAGGCCAGGGCTCTAGCGTTGGGCCGAAGACCTTCTACACTGTCATTCTCCGTTGGATCAGACCTGCATAATAAAACACATTAAACTGTCATTTATACGTCTGTATAGAACACAATGGATGCATCGTCTACAAATGATCACAAATAACAAAACATACATACCATAGTAAATCCATCAGTATCACAGATCCAGAATCCATAGAAATGGGCCGTTGAAGATTCTCTATCTGTTCCACGTGGTTTATCGACCTCCCAATACCACCGTGCATGCATATGATCTTGTCTTCTATAAGTGCTGCTAAAGGCAGCCAGTTGAATAGTTGATTGATTCGTTGTTGCCATGTCCATATTCCCTCACGCTCTCCCTAAACCAGAACAATAATTAAACCAAAAGTACATATATGAATACATATCTAGAGACATAACTTTGAGAAAATACTAACCATTCGCTCAATACACTCAATGCGAAACCCGAACAAAGCATTGATGTCAGCAGCCTCGTGATTGCCACGAATTAGATGTACATTTCGAGGGTAGTCAATCTGTTAAACATAACGTGATTAATTACTATGTCCAAGATTCTAGTTCTTGAGTTACCCTAGAGACCACGTGACTGTGTGCGTTTTGGTCTATCATACCTTTAGAGCCAGTAGAAGAGTAATTGTTTCCAAACTATGTTGACCACGGTCAACATAATCACCCAGAAAAAGGTAGTCAATATATCTGTGACGAAAAGCAAAAAAGAAAACAAGTTAGTATGATAGAAAAATGTTTGCCTCCCCCTGCCTCCCACCTCCCTCCCATTTGCAGTTTTGTAAACAAGTGCCCATATGAACATTTGTACTGATTATATTGTAAATAGTGTGTCCATTATGTATATTATTGACCACAACTTATTGACTACAAATAAATGTATGCACCTAGAACAGATATGTCAAGAATACACGTATCTGTGTTTCCTACAATCGCGTTTAAATAATGCTCACACAGATATAACCACTATGTGTGTGCGTGTGAAAAAGTTTCTCAAACCATACAAGTAAATTTGTGTTTCTATCAATACTATATTGAACGTGTGACTAATTTATCTACATGTATTACACAGATGTATCTATAATAGAAATATAGCACTTACGTTATATCCCCAGCTGTTGAAGGAGATCCATATTCATCAAATAATCTCATGAGATCTCCAAACTGACCATGCAGATCTCCAAATATCTTCACTGGAGCTCGTACTTGAAGCACTGTATTCTCTCGCTGAAATACTCTTTCTGCCTTTTCACAAAGCTCCAGTATCTCATTCACATCCAAAAAGAATTGCCTCCTCACCGGCGGCTTCCATCCTCGTGGTTTTAATAGATAATTGATTACCTGAGTCATCGAACGTACGTCTAAGTTATATTGTTATATAGTGGTTAGATTTATATAGTCGATACGTTATATATATGTTTTATTTAATACTACATTCTCTCTCTCCCCCCTCTCTCACGCACACATAAACAAACACACACAACATTTTATTATGTTTTATGATGTGTGTATATATAGAATGCTCGGTATGATGTTTCTCAATCTGTGTAAAATGTGTCTAAGACACGAAATATGTGTATATACACGAACATATCTACCTTTTTGGACACCGATTTCTGAAGTCTGCCTGTCCAAAAGCTTCCTGGCGGCATTTGCACTTTCTGGAGTCCCATAGCTCACTCTGCGGCCTTCATTCTCGAATTGGTCAATTGAGAGCTGTCTCACCATGCCCCCAAGATTGCCTCCTGACTCTGCAGCTACCACCACCTGCAAAACCATTCTTTAATATATGTGTGTGTGTGTGTGTGTGTGTATGGATTACAGACATTAAATAATGTTATAGATGTGAAATATTATCACTTCTTGTTTTTTACCGCTCTATGATGAAGCCGTACGCCAGCTTGTGAAGTGTGGTTAGCTGTAGGGCTCTCTCTTTTAGGTTGCTTTACTACATTGGCGCTTGTTGATGCGTCAGCGGAGCCATCTCTCTCCGGGCTTCCCACTTCACCATTCGCTTGTCGCAACGCCGCCACTTTTGCCATTGTCGCGCTTATTGCCTCTGCTTCCGCTGCAGAGGCTTCCACCAGAGACTCCACGCCTTTGACCGTTCTGTTAAACATTAAAAAGCTTGTTATCACCTCTGTGTAAGTATGGATGGATAAAGAGAGTTCTACACTACATATATGTGTATTTAGTCCATGCACAGAGCGGGTACATGCAAGACTAGGTGTGTCATGTAACACGTATCTGTGAGTATGTACCTGAACCTGTTATTGGAAAACTGATATCCATAATCAATCACACGCATATGCTATAGATGGTGTATAAAAATAACCAGGCATGGGTACGACAGATTCGAAGGTCTGAACACAGTGAATAATGGAATCTACCCAGCACCACCGCCTCTGAACAACAATATACATGCACTAAAATATGACAACAATAATAATATCGTCTATGTTGTATATGTATGTAATAATACTGCGTGTGTTATTTAGCTAACATTTTATGATCATATAGATCGTACATATAATCCTGTGCGTAGTACATTATATATACATGAATGGACTACATAATAACGTACCGTTGATCATGTGGAACTGCGTTTTCAGAACTGATGTCCATAGACATGTCCCATTAACAGGACCCGCAACAGGCTCTTCCATGATTACTGACCCATCATTAGGGGCTGTCTTCCCTTGTGAAGCTTCCGCAGGCTTTGTTGGGGACGCTGGGGATGAATTAGGCACCGCAGTCGCAGCAATGGCTGCCGCTTGTAATGCTGCCGGCGTTGTCTCTGCTGCTGCTAAGTCCTCTGCTACCAATAAATCGTCCAATAACACACCTATATAATCACAAGATTAATTATAAAGCAATAGACTCATTGGAGATAGACGATGCAAATATTTCCAAAACCTAAAACCTTTTTCAGGTCCTTATATGACCGAAATATAGTATGTATGAAGTGTGCAGCAAAGCAGATAACAAGAGTCTACAGCAAATTTTGGCTTGGTTGACAGAGAAACAAAATTAATCTTTAATATAGCCACAATGCATGACGCAAAATCGTGCTATACACGTGGGTGTTACACAGACATGCATAAGGTCGTACCTCCTCGAAGGCCCCCATATAAAAATATTAAGTCACCAACGGCTGCTGCTGCATGACGACATCGTCTCGTTAGTTCACTAGAAGCATCTCCCCCAGCAGCATCCGCACTGTAGCGTCCAGTTCGAGGACTAGAAACAATAGCCTTTCGATCGCACCACACACCAGCTGCTGTATCTAAAACTGCAAACATATATCGTGTAACTTATTTCCTATGCATAGCCCTCAAAGCACACATAGTGCTCCTCTCTCTCTCTCTCAGACACACACACACACGCCACACAAACCTGCAATGCTAGACCCATCTTCAACCATGCGACCTCCTCCTAGAGCTCCTCCAGAAACATGCAAACGAGCATTCACAAACACCTGAAACAACATTTAAATTAGCTAATTTAGAAATTAGCTTAACATGTGCATGTGCGCGCACGTATGTATTATAGTTTAAGAGAAATACTTACTGCAGCATGTTGATAACGTGGGGAAGGAGAAACCCCGGAGCAATAGCCCACTCCCATCTTCCGTCTCGATGCTTTGCAAGACCGTAAGCATTTGCTATTGGCTGCAGTCATATTGCAAATATGATTAGTGATAAATAAAATCAGAGAAGCATACCACACTGCTGGCATCTCTTCCTCCGCAAAGAAGCAAAAGACCGTCTGATCTTGCACTCGCAGTAGCATACTGTGTACATGCACATAAGTGTACAGGTGTATCTATATAACCATTAAACGTATTATGTACTCCGTGGGTATATGAAGTTAAGCTAGAAAAAACCATAGAAATCGCTTGTGATAGTGCAAATGTTACTGTATCTTTTAACATAATACTTACATGCATGGAGGAGGTCCATCTCCTTCAGGCTCTAGTCTTCGCCACTCGTAAGGCTTTGCTGCTGTGTCCAAGGCCCACACATCAGCCAAAGGCCGCTTTCCTGCAACAAAACAATTAGTGAGAAAGTCACTTTAATGAAGATAGATTGCTGAATTGAATTAAATAATGATGAATGTGATTTACTAAATTAGATCAGAGTACAACTTACCATCGTTTCCTCCGATACACAACAAAAATCTTTGACCAAACTAATGCCATAACGTGGCCGTAACGAGGCCCTGGTCCCGGCCCTTGCACAACCACTCTGGAAAATATCACACACGTTACATTCCTGGCTTTTAAAAGGGATACATATATGCAGATCTAGCATCTTACATATAATGTGCTTAACAAACCTGTGCCATCTGGGCCTTGCTTGTGTTAGGTCAAGAACATGAAGATCTTCGCTTGAGACTCCAGCCGGTCCAATACCACCCTATAAAAGATAGGACTTGAGAGAATGATAATAAAAAAAAAAAACAAGAAAGGTAGAAGAGACATACTTGAATCACGACCATCGACCCGACAGCAGTAGCTGCATGAGCTGCCCGTGGAGACGGAGGCTCTCCAACAGCATTCAGTCTGGAAAACCAATAACAGTTAGATATATTGTTATACTTGTATAAGAGTCACTGAAACTAAACAGCAAAACAGATCGGTAAGGATCACAAAAGAACAACACAAACGAGCTTACCTGCTCCATTTGTTAGAAATGATGTCAAAACAATGAACATCCGCAGTAGCTCCTGCTAGTCCTGCATCACGAGATTGAGATAAGCAATCAGAAGTTGATAAAATAATTAAAATCACGTTAGATTACTACTTATGCCAGCATTTCCAGCGGGTGTTGGAGCAGCAGCTGCTGCAGAATTTCCTTCGAGAGCTGTAGCACCACCAAAGAGAATCAAGCGAGGACCGATGTACCCGGGTGTTCCGGGCTCCCCGACAGCCGCAACAGCAGTTAGAGTGTGCCCACAACGAGGACCTGGCCCGTCTTCCTTCTTCTCTATAATCGCATTCACAACCCTGTAGCTCGGAGCAGGACGAGGTGGGCGAATGAATGCAGGTTGTTGCGACTGCGGCTGCTCGGGTTGTTGATTCTGCTGTTGTGCAAGACTCTGCTGCTGCTCCGGGATTCGTGGAGGTGGCGGTGTCGGTGAAGATATCGGTTGTGGCTGCTCGAGCAGTGTTCCCATGCTCGCGGATTCCACTTCCATTCTTCTACAACCCTAGGACGGCAGCGGCACCGCATCTTCTTCTTCCATCCATCCGCTTACCTGCCTATCGCATTGGTCCTGAAAGATCTATGGCCAAAATCCTGGCGCCTTCAAACAAACCTGCGGATTCGTCTTCCTCTAGCTCGATCTACAGCTATTCTAGACGAAGAAATGCGATTCTTCTTCCTATGCTAGCGATAGTCCGAATGGATTCGGCTCGGCTTCCTGTGAAGCCAATACCCTAGCGCTTGAAAGAAATAAAGACCAAAAACCTGTATTTTGCGCAATTCCGAGTGGATTTTTGAAGCAGCGACTACGGATTCGGCTTCCTATGAAGCCAATACCCTAATGCCTGGAGAAAAACCTGGACCTGATCTAGAGCAATTCCGTATGGATTTTTCACTAGAAACCCTGGTGTCTGTGAGAAATGCCTAGCAGCACAAGCAAGAACCTGTATTCCTCGATCTAGCAGAATTCTGTGTGGAGATTCACAGGATTCAGTGAAGAATCAAAACCCTAGTGTGCCGAGATCGAACTACAGGGGACTAGAACAGATACAAACCTCGATTGAATCGCCGAGCTGGAGCGCCCTCGGTGTGATGCTCATCGCGCCATCGCCAAGCCGCCACAGTTGCTACTACTGCTCACTGATGGGTAAACATTGTTTTCATGTATTCATACGGATAGTTATATATAACCCTCCGTACACACGTACACACGTATGTAAATATTCACCCCCCAGTTTTACCAACTGCGTTTTTGCCAACATTCCTTTCACACTAATGGTCAACTCTTTTCTTAATCTAATGTTAATTATGCACTGGAATATTCTATCTGATTGAACATTCTCAAGGTTTACGTGCATAACTTTAATACGATTTGTTATGTATAAATACTCATGTACATATCCATGTACATACAACCTAAGGGTGCTCGTGAAAAAGGCCAAATGTTAAATATCGAATTAACGCATTAAATATTTAAAATAAAGTACAGCTGTAGCGTTTCTTTACAAGTATAAAATATGAGTTTTAGGGTATATACACAGTATATTATTAAATATTAATGTTTATAGATTCTTTTAAATAAATATGCAAATGTATAAATGTATGCTAGTTAATACGTGTATGATTTTATAATTAATTTATTGTTTCACACATAATGTAACTTACATGTTATTTAAATAAGACAAACACATACCTTTGTATTTTTTTTCCCATATAAAACAATATACAAAAAATTAAGATAGCATCATTGTAATGGTAAGTTTATATTTGAAAATATTATACACACACATGTGTTAAGAATTTAAATTTGTTCTAGCATGAGGCAATCTTAATACAATTTAAATAGCACACATGCTCCAAGCTTAATACGACAAATAAAAGGTAATAGTTAAAGTCAATAAAAATATAACATATATTATCTAAGCCCAATTTTTATTATCATTTTTTAATGAAGGTTAAAGCTTAATTAAGGTATCATGAGTATATAGCATAAGATCACAAGGAGCGAAGCTCAATTAAGGTATATCATGAGTATATAGCATAAGATCACAAGGAGCCATGGGGAGTGTGTTTTAGATATTACTTTGAATAAGTATGTAAGGTTAGTGAAGGGGTATCCTTAAATCATGTATTGTTGTACTTTTAATTGCATATCTAAGTGTATATTTAAGAAATTAGAATACAAATAAGACAACATAAGAGTCTTCATTTAAATTATATTATAGTATTTTAAATTATAAATTATATATATTGAAATAATTATCACGACATTTATGAATGTTGTAACTAAAATGGGAATATTAAAAAAATTAATTAATATTTATATATTAATTATTAATATTTAAAACATACATTTTAAAGAATTATCTTTCTTTAAACATATATTATTCTAAAAATTATTTTTTTATATTAAAAAATGTTAATTAAATAATTAAAACTGCTAATTATTAAGAAAATAAAACTATAGACATTTTCATCTTAATTACAACATTCATATTTTATAAATTGTGTTATTGGTTACAAATGAAATGTTTTGTATAACATAAATATTTGATGAAATTCACATTTCATTTGAATGTTGATATGATGAGAAGTTTTTATTTAACTAGAGTTATTTAAATAATATAATAGATGAAAAAAGTAATAAAGTGCAAAAATGTAAATATTGTAAGTTGATAAATTTGAAAGAATGTAATAAAATATCACAAAGTTAAATTTCTTTTAAATAGTGAAAGTATTATTTAAAATAATTATAGATTACAACAGTTTTTGCAATTGAAAATATTAACACATATGTGAATAAAACATGTTTAGTGATTGAGAAAGCTAAATTAGTTTATGTTGTGCATAAAATAAATAAAGTTAAAGCAACAAACTTAAAAGAATTATAAATAAAGCTATTTAAATGGGCAATGTTTGACATGTTGCCAATATTATTTCATAATTGAAATAAGCATTAAAAAAGAGTTATGATTTATTTGCATAAGACTGATGATAAATTATTATAATAGAATTATATAATGTTAATGGTGTCTTATTTGTTTTGTAATGTTTAAAGAAATAATTTATTCGATGGGTTAAAAGATTGAAGGATGTGTTAGGGATTAAGTTATATTTTATCATAAGCATTTATAATTATCAATTAATAACATTATGTATTATTATGGATGATAATAGAAAAGATAAGAGTATCACATGTACAATGGTAATGATGTATTGACAAGTCAAAACAATCTTTAAATATACTTATTGGTCAAAAACAATTTTATATATACTTATTGATTCAAACATTCGTAAGGATGTTCATTATTTACAACTTATTTAGTTTGTAATTGATTAATTAGAAAGTTGATTAAAGTGAGAAGATTGCCCGTCACTGTGATGCAAAGTTTGCATTTCATAAACACCACAAACTTTGTCTTTTGTAAACTTTTCATAAAAACCTTTTTAAGACCTTTAAATGTTAATGCAAGTTCAACACATTGAAGAAGAGCACCATAATCTTCAGCAAATGTATTGACTGTCATAGTTGAAAAGATTCAATAGTTTAATGATGATGAACACCCATAAAGGCAAAGAATGAATTGTGTAGACACAGAGCTCACAACAACTCAAGAAACTAACACCACAAATACTATTCTTAAGTCTAGATTATGCATTTGGATTAATCATTGGATTTAAGATGGTACCAAGTTGTATTTCAAGCAAGTTGAGAGGGCATATTCAAATTTTTTGTGATGAACTATGGATCATGATCATTGAATTAACAATGTTGTTGGGGAAACTGTGAATTTGCAAAACTTTTCTGATACAGAGTATTATTTATTTTTGAAACCCATCCTTTGTAAACATGTCAATTTGGCTAGAGGTGATCCTAAAGGCATATGGCTATACACATGTATACAACAAGGTCATGCCAACATGAAAAAGCCCATTCATTTACTGTGTCATTGATATAAATTCGTTCCTGATGAGAATTAAATCAAATCAAATTTGCAACCAAGTGTCATATCACTAACTTGTTATTCATAATCGACTTTGTACTCTTTCAAAACATCAACTAATTTAGGGAGCAGATATAAGCTAACATACCTTTTTAACAAATCGATGTGGAACCAAGAAACTCAACCTATATTTTAGTGTCTCAATTGACAATCTCTATATATCATATGTCTCAACTAACCCGTTCCTATTATTACTCATTCCCCAACAACTAAGTTCATTATCTCATTAAGTTTATATACTAAATTAAAACTTGATTCCCATGATAAGAGTCTAAATTCGTAATATTACATGCCTTTATAACATTATATTCATTTTCAACCTTCAAATTGATTATGCAAACATTTCCCCGAAGTTACGAAGTATAACCTCCACACTAATTTTAGTAATTAGTGTTTTTATAAGCACCTTTAAATTAATTTTTATTCTATAAATAATTACAATTTTAATATTGATACTCTTAAATTAATAATGATCATCTAACATTCAAATGTCAAGTTTATTGACAAGTTGTTACATTAGCAGATAAGACTTTATAATTGTATCAATTAATTGAAATGCAAGAATTATAATATGGACATTTAGATTTAGTTAATATGAACTGAACTTTTGTTTGAGATGTAACATAATGCTACTTTAGTATTTTGAGATGTCGTTCAAGGACTAAAGAAATTATGAATCAATATTTTTTCATTTAACTAATTCAATCTTCACATTAACTTTATTATGACACTGAAGCGCCACATTAACTTTATGTTTCAGTTATATTATCTTATAATTCAGTAAAACTCCCCAAACATGAAACTAATATCTAATTTAGTATGTTGAATTAAATTAAACTATTCATTTTAAACATGTAGCAATTCCACAAGTTGTACATTGCTTTCCAAGCAATGTATTGAGAATTTTTTCTCATTTTTAAGTAACCTGAAGACCATGTTCAAATTATAACACTAAAGTGTTGTCTTGCTAAAGTGTTAGTCAAATTCTTCTTTTTGAGTCTTTTTATCTCATAATTAAAGCCACCTCATGTGATCATAACCAAGTCTCAATATTCAATGAATATCATATCATACTTTGCTATGTCATTTATAATCAATCTTAAAATGAATATCACAAATACTTTTAAAGTATAAAGTATAAATATCTTAATATATAAGGTGATAGAAAACTTTATATTTTTTAACTAAATACTGGATTGGATCATGCTCATTAGGAAGAGAAATCATTTTCTGAGCTAATTTAGCCATTTAATATTATACTTCACGAATATTGAACTAAACTCAACGAACATCATTAAAAACTTGAGTTAAGAAAAGTCTCACTTTTTAACATTCCCAAGGATTGAAGATGCATACTCTCTATATTTTCTGAGTGCCCACATTTGAAACTATGATGTCGAGTCAAAAAATTGACTTTTGAATAACTATATTCAACTTCAAGATGAAGTCAATATCGAAATTCAACACTGACTTTTAAATCTCACCAGACATTGACTTTTTAAGAAGGTACATAAATTTAAATCGGCTCATTAAGCTTTTTAAACATAGCTTATCAAAACTTAACAAGTTTCCTTACTTAGTTGATAAATAGAATGGAGAATCTTAACTAATGCTCTTGTTAACCAAGGAATCACCTTTATTTAATAGCTTATTCCCATAGTGTAAACAACATTACAAATTTCAAACTTAAAGAGTTAAAAATGAAATGCACAAGTGTGTGCCGAATGCCTTCACTATGCAAGTACTATACTCAATAAATCGAAAATGTAAATTTATATTTCCAGCATTTTTGTTTTTAATAGATCATGCCATTTACTCCAAAACTATATTAATAAGAATGTTGAATTGACAAGTTATTATCCCAAGTCTCTCTTGTTATCTTATATAAGATACAATTATAACCGACCTAGCCAAATTAATTAACTTGAATACAAAGTGCACATTTATAACTAACTAAGGTTTTATGTTATACTTCGTTCTAATTTAGGGACTTGAATTCTATAATATATAATATCACTTGTAGCTAGCGTCATTGAAATAAAACGAACATTGAATAATATTTTAACTACATTGCACCTTCAAACCACCCAGTCAACATATTCATCATATCTTAATACCCAACTTTTTGTTGTATTGTAAGAGTTACACTCTTGAAAACACGCACTATAGCAAGAACTTATTTGCACTTTTGTTAAAATGTAGAGTTCACTCTTAATATGTTTGAATATGTCTATTTTTCTGAAGTCAAAGAGGCACATTTGAACATAAGTCTTTCCCCAGTTAAACACTTTTACTGACCATGATATTAAATCTTAACTTAAGTAAAACTTAATGGACATTGTCCATTTGCAAATTATATTTATCCCAATTTCATGCATCTTAAAGAAAAAAAATAAGATTTTTTCAGTAATGTATAGAGTTAGCATATCACATGATTCATTTCACAAGACTTGGTTTGTAACTCAAAACAAACTAATTCATCATGTATTGTAGAAGTATATAATGCATTAACCTGCACAAATTTAAGGGAAAGTAACCTAGACAATTGTATGATAAAGTAACGCGGCAGTTGCTTATCGAGTGCTACCTTTGACATTAGAGTCCATAACCACGCCCACTTATCAAGCAGGTGGTCTTTAAAGAGTTATAAATCTTAGGACCAACTCTCTATACAAAATACGGACGTGTTAATCAAAAGTGATAGAGTGCTTTAAGAACTTAGAATGAAATAAACCCTGAAACACACTACACTTTAAACAGTCCTATTAACTGTAGAGAATAGGCTCTAATACCAATCGTCAAAATTTTAACCCAAAGGGCTAACACATAATTACCAAGTGGCAATTCGGCCTATGTAAGCAATGTTAAGTCTTCCAAGATAACCTTGAAAGTCTAATTTAGATGTCTAAATAGGTATGAGAATTAGGGTCCTACCCTAAGTCCCCCTAGAATGACTACCCTTCGGACCCTAGAGGATAACCCGAGTAAACTTTAAGATCCTGCCCCAGGAGACCTAGAAAGGTTCATGCCTAACCCCATAAAGGAGATGCATCCCACACATACCCCCGTGATAGAGCTAAGACATTGTCATTTATCTCTTGAGGAATCAACCTCGTTTGGGAGTATAACCCCTTCAGGTACCCTAACCCACGACTAATCCCTAAGGATTTGAGTGGTTAAGTTATACCTTAGTCTTAGGGCTAGTACTTAGTGAGGACACAGATGTGTGCTGTAGAAAAACATGAGTGTTTTACTAAGTAAACTCCCCAAAACTAAGTTTGGATAATTGGACTCTAAGGAGAAGACCCCCCTCCTTAGCTGAGTGTGCCAATAGTACATCCAGGTAAGAGACCTAGCCTCCCTTGAGCAAATGCCCAAGGCTTAACACTTTAATGTGAGCACAAGCATCCTTACTTACTTGAGTATCCAACCCCTTAGCATTGAGCCATAAGACAACTCCAAAGGGCATGCATCAAGCGTTGTACTATGTGCTAGAAAACTTAATGTCACATCTTTATGTGACACTATTTCCAATATGTGGGCTATCACATAATTCCTTAAATTCAAGAGTTACACCAGGTGCCATGAATGTGGCTCTCAAATTCTAAGTCTAAAACCCCTTTGTGAACCCTCAAAACTTGTCAGCCAAGATCTTATGCTCATAGTTGGACACGAGCATGGATGTACTTTGCCTAGTTGTGAGTGTTACTCCTAACTTGACATGAAGGAGAAGGTTAAAGACATGCCTCAACCTCTGACCCTTCAAGCGTGCAATCCCACAAGACCTTTCAGGCATGGATTTGCCAACGTTAAGGGTAGGTTACCTTGAAGGTGGGGTATACCCTTATTGTTTAGAAGTTAAGGCAGCACAACAGAGGGTTGTGCTTTGACGACACAAGCTAGAGCTTGCACTATTAGAAGAGTAATGAACTCAGTCATAAACCTAAGAACCCTCACTACATTACTACTTAATATATGTAATATAGCCCTCCCTATTTTCCTATTTTATAAAGTGGGCTGGCACAGAATCTCATTCCCAATGGGAATATACTTGGTGAGTTTAACTTAATGACCCATCGACTTATAAATCCTAACCAAGGGGTTTAACTGAGCAACAAAAAATTAAGGTATGAGTTTTTTAAAAGGTAAGTTCTAGCTTTGCCTAGAGTTTTTTGCAAATACTGAATGACACACGGTTGGACCATCATTAAATATGCAAGCGCACTAAGAGGACTTGATTTCTATTAAATTTAAATCTTGTCATAATTCCATAGATAACAATAATTAATGTCCAAAGTAAAAAAGGAATCATAATAAAAATTATGATACACTTTCCCCCTCTAAAAATGTCAACGTCCTCATTAACAATACTAGATAATGTTAGAGAAAATAACTAAAACTAGCATATCACTTTATGCAGAGTCAACAAAAAGTTCACATAATTTTCATTACCCCTCTTGCATTATGCAAAACCTACTTAGAACCATCATTCACTAAGTTGTAAACTCAGCCATTTGAGGCATCACTTGCGACAGGAAGTCATCTAAAGACCTTTGTATGTCTACAAAGTCCGTCACCTGATGCAAACAATATAATGATTAATTTCTTTACTTAACTAGAATTTATATCGAAGACTTCTAGTTAATGTTGATTGGCAACCCTTAGATTAACAAAAAATAAAGCCTTGCTTATTTATTTAACTTTTAAACACACTTTAAAACCTGTCGTCAAGCACACAACAAAATTTAAGTCCATCTTAAATAATTAACTCAATAGCTTCACATTTCTTTGATTTTGAATGATTCCACATCTCCACATGTTATAGTATTATAGCCTCACATTTTTGTCTACCTTGATGTTTCTTATACTCCTTACATAAGGGTTTGCTATTATACCTACGTGTTTCTCATACTCCTTGCATAAGGGTTTGCTATTATACCTACTAAATGTTTATCAGAATCAAGCTCTTTTTTTAATATGAGAGTACTATTTAAAAAATCATGTTTTTTTAGAGATGTTAATCTGGCTAGAGGCGATCCCAGAGACACATGATTGTACACATATATACAACAAGTATATGTCATATCAACCTGAAATTAACCCATTTTGAGTTGTCATTGACATAAATTCATTCTCAAAGGGAATCAAAATTAAGGTTAAATTTATAATCAAGTGTCATAACATTACCATTTGCCTTTCGCAAATGACTTTGTACTTTTTAAACATCAACCAGTTCAGGGAGCAAATATAAGCTAACATACCTTTTAACAAACCGATGTGAAATTAAGAAACTCAACTTATATTTAGTGCCTCAACCGACAATTTCTATATATCACATATCTTAACTGGCCCATTTCTATTGTACTCATTCCCTAAATAACACAACAATTAGGTTCATTTAATAATTTTTAAATTCTTATATCACTAAGTTTAAATATTAAATTTTAGAACTTAATTCTTGTAATATTGCACGCTTCAGTAACATTATATCTATTTCCAACTCTTAAACTGATTAAGTAAACTTTCCTCTTAAAGTTATGAAGTATAACTTTTTCACTAATTTCAGTAATTAGTGTTTTTGACAAGCACCTTTAAACTAATTCTTATTTCATAAATAGTTGCAATTTCGATATTGATACTTTTGAATTAATAACAATCACTTACAATTCAAATTCTAAATTTATTAACAAGTTCATGGATATGACTTTTACAATCATATCAATTTATCAAAATGTAAAGGGCTGTACGGATTTAGTTAAAAAAAACCAAATTTCAATTTTGAGGCTACTTCAGTATTTTGAACAATTATTTAGGGATTAAAAGAAATTATGAATTAATGTTTGGTTCATCCAGCTGATTTAGTAAAATATGATCTTACACACTAATGTTATCATAACACCAAAATGCCATATTAAGCTCATGTTTTAATTATATCTTATAACTCAGCTAAACTCCCCAAATACGCGTAAGATATTTAGTTTAGTACATCGAACTAAGATACTCTATTCATTTTATACCCATAACAATCCTAAAAATTTACATTGCTTCCCAAGCAAGGTATTGAGAAACTCTTTCTAATTTCTCAAGTAACTGCAAGATCACGTTTCAAATTACAACACTAAAATACTACCTTACTAAAGTGTTAATTAATAACGTGTAGAATTAGCTTATCACATGATCCACTTCATAAGACTTAGTTTGTGAATCAAAAACAAACTAACTTGCAACCTAGCATGCAACTTGAAAGTTGTCTTTCGAGTGTTACCTTTGACATTAAAGTTCATAATCCACACCCGCTTACCAAGTAGGTATTATTTAAAGAGTTATAAATCTCAGGACTAGCTCTTTGTGTAGAATTTAGACGACCTCACGAGTGCCTCATGAAAGAGCTCTTATTAATGAGATGAGATTAATCAACTTCTAGATCCCTAGGAGAACACTCCTTAACCAAGTGTGCCATTAGCACACCCAATTATGAGACCTAACCCCCCCTTGGGCCGATGCCCAAAACTTAGCACTCTAATGTGAGCACAAACATGTTTGCTTGTTAAAGTATCCAACCTCTTGGTGTTGAGCCCATAAAACAATCCCAAAGGGCGTGTCTTGGATATTGTACTGTGTGCCATCTAGCCTAGTGTCACATCTTCATGTGACATTATCTTTCACGATATGGGCTATTATGCCATAGCCCTTTAGATTCAAAAGTTACACCAAGTGCCACGAACATGACTTTTAAATGTTAATTCTAAAACCCCTATGTGAACCCTCAAGAACATAGTAAAGAGAAGTTATCAACCAAGATCCCATGCACACAATTGGCCAAGGACATGGATGTGCCTTAGATATGAATGTTATAGTTTGATGTAGAGGAGGACATGCCTCAACTTTTAACCCTTGGAAAGTGCAGTCCAATAAAACCTCATAAGCATGGATTCACCAATGTTACCTTAAAGGTGGGATGTATCTCTATTGTCTGGAAGTTGAGGCAACACAACAGAGGGTTGTGTCTTAACGACACAAATTAGAGCTTGCATTGATAAAAGGATAATGAGCTCAGTTATGAACCCAAGAACTCTCACTACATGTACTACTTAGTATATGTGACAGAGCCCTCCTTATTTTCTTGTTTTGTAAAGTGGACTAACATGGAATATCATTCCCAATAGGAATAACCCAAGGGGTTAACACGTGGGGTTATTCAACATGTCAAACTCATCGGAACCAACCAAAAACGTAATTGAAACATAGAAAATCAAGGTAAAAGTTTTTTAAAAGGTAAGTTTTAATTTCACCTAGAGTTTCTTAATACTAATACTCAATCGAATCATCGTTAAATACCCAAGTGCACTAAGCGGACATGTTTCTTATTACATCTAGAGTTTGTCAACATAGTTCGGTAGGTAACAACAGTCAACATCCAAAGTAAAAAGGAGTTATAATAAACACTATGACACACAATCAATGTCATGGCTTTTCTCCATCACTCTATCAAGATTAGGTTGCTGAAGGTAAAGACATAGGCATGGACTAAGGATGACATCCTCTCATAGATTGAACTTGAAAAAGATGTAATTGTTTATTTAACATTAAAAAGATGTAATTATTTAAACAATATAAGTTATGTCAAGAAATATAGAGATATATAACATGCTTTTTTTTTATATATAAAACCAACAAGATCTTGAAATCACATGATGCACGAGAACATACAATATGAATATTATGACCAAATTTGAGCATTACAAAATATGCTTTTTAGCATATTGTCTAATTAGGACAATAAAACCAAGTCAAAAAAGACAATATCATGTCTTGTTTTGAGTGTGTTGTGTTGATTAAAAACAAAAGAGAACAACATAAAACCAAAGAGAGTAAACAAAGAGAGATTATGAGTTCCTAGTTGGGTGACCTAGTCATTATATATTGGTCACCAAACTAATACAATCATTAAGTTTACCAAGCTAAAAAAGTATTCGTCTAACCATGGAGAAATAAAGCCAACGGATGTGTGATTTAAATTAACCTATTGATATTTGTTTAGATCTTTCTGATGATGTCACATTCAACCCATGGGGTTCTAAATATGCTGAAGTATAATTCTTATGTTGCTTGAGACATATCAAATATATCAAACAACTCTTTCATCTTGAAAAGATTTTAGTGTTTAGATAGTATTTTTATTTGTTTAAAATATTAGATAAAAAATTAATAATAATATTATATTATTATTATGAGTTAGATACATGTAGCAAAATCATTCGAATTCTCTAGGTTGGTGTTTTTAATCGAGTTTTTTTTGATCTTGATACGAAGAAAGCCTTAAGTTAACTTACTTTTTATGGAAATAAGGCAATGTTTTAATAAGGTTTTAAAGAACATACTAGTACACATGCCCATTGTTGGTGGGCTTAAATTTTTAATAATAATAATTAATTAATAAATCTTTAACCTAAATTGAACCCTTAACTTAACTTGGTGAGGTTATCTTTGAATTAGATTTTTAACTTAATTATTAATTTTAGCTTGATGAGTTTATTTTTAAGTTTTTAAATTTATATCCATATATAGCTAAGTATTTAATGACTCTTAACATAATTATTATCCTTAACCTAGCGAATTTTCTAAGTTGGACCCTTAACCTAATTATTATCTTAATCGAGTTTTTATTATTAACCTAGTGAGTTATGTACCCTTAACTCAATTATTATTTTTAACATGGTCAATTTATATTTAAGCCATATTCTTAATTCATTTGTTATCTTTAACTTGATGATAAACATGGCCTAAACCCTAAACCAAGTTTATTCTTAAATTGAACTTTTAACTCATATATTTAACTTGAGTTTATTAATAAACTGAGTCTTAACTTAGTTATTATTTTTAACTTAATTAACCCAATTGTTATTCTTAATTTAATGAGTTTACTTATGTTATATATGTCATACATGGTTATGCATAACCCATGCATGACCTTGATAGTGCCACATGGATTTAAAATTTAGAATGGTCATTGATAGGATTCAACAACCTAATATTGTCACTTGCATTTAAGATTTAGAAGGTTCAATGACCCTAACCATACCACGTGGATTTAAAATTTAATATGGGCATTATCGAATTGAATGACCCTAATAATACCATGTGAGTTTAAGATTTAAGATGGATGTTGATGGGATTCACATGGTTTAGGATTTAAACATCGATAGTGCCACATGGGTTTAGATTTAAGATTTAAGATGGCTATCAATGGGCATTCATAATAGACATACACATATAATAAACTACTTATCATATATAAGATTTTTATATTCTAAGAGAATCTAAAGATTCTCACACTTGTATGTGCTGTGAGGTTTAAAAATATAATATGTTATAATATTATATTAAATATGAATGATGAATTAGGTTTAAAAGAAACATGAAAGTGTTTTTTAAATTTTAAAATTAATAAAAGAAATGTTTTTTAATTTACTATGTGGAAGATTTTAAATGTTTTTTTTTAGTATCAAATTGTCTTAATTTAGAATTATAATATAGTACTTCTTATATCATAATTTAAGTGTGCAAGCATGTGTGTGTTTTAATTATGTAATTTTAATTAAATATAAATAATAATGAATATGTGTAATATATAAGGTTTTAAGATTGCAAATTAAATTCTTTTCCATAAACAATATATTTAAAATATTATTGACATGTATTTAATTTCTATTGTTTCATATAATAACTAACCATAATATCCCCATAATATACATAATAAATTAAAATTACTAATATTAATAGGTTTTATAAGAATCTTTTATAGGTTAGTTTTTCATTATTGGGCCTCTCCTTTGACATGTTACCTTTTTGTTTAAAGTACCTGGATCCTTGTGCATAAAAATTGAAAAATTCAAGACATTTATATTACATAAGCTATCAAATCAAATGATATAATAATAATTTGAGAAAACTACATTTATACTTCTGAAATTATTATATTTACATATATGTCCCTAGAAGTTTTATATTTACATATATACTTCTGAAACTTTAATTTAAAACTTCATAAATTTTAAAATTAAAAATTAAAAAACTTTCTTAAAAAATCAATAAAAATTTTATAATTAATTTGTATTTTATTATATTTAGGTCCAAAATACAATCTATTAAACATATATATCACAATATAATATATTTATATTTAAAAATATTCCATTTTTTACTATGATTTTTTTTACATTTAACACTAAATAAACTTTAATTATTTTATTTGCAATATATTATGAATTGAAAAAATATTTTTAATTAATATTGTTATTTTAAAAGTTAAAATATTACGATTGAAGATTTTTAAAAGTATATATGTAACTTTACAATTTTTAAAAGGGTATCTATAGGATATATATGTAAATATGATAAATTTCAGGGATATAAATGTAATTTTCCCTAATCAATTTACATTCTCAAAAGCTTTAAAATGTAGAAAATTTTAAATATTATATAAAGTGGCTTAATTTTTTTTAAAAGACTTAAAAATAAACAATAAACCTGGTTAAATCAAAATCAACCACTTTAATGCATGTTAAGTTCGCTTCTCCGTACCTAAATTTATATAAAAACCTGATGCACGCTTTATATTGTTGTTTTCTTTTCATATATAATATCAACGTGCAAACAACATGTTAGGAAAATACTGACGTGTACATACATACATATTCGTCCAAACTCATATGTTATTTACAGACGAGTCTTACATTAAACTGAAAGCTATGGTAAAGAATTTTGTAACCTCAAGCATCAAATCATAAATGCATTTTTCCGGCGTCCGACGTGGAACCCACGTATTCACATACAACAAAAATTATTATAACAAAATAATATGACAAAAGAATATATATGTAATATATATATAATTATAATTTATACTAGTACTATTGAAGGTATTTCAAACCAACATGAGAATCTAGGTGCAAAAAGTTTATGAAATTTTATTATATTCATTATTTTTATGAAAATGAACTCTTGCTACTTTAATGTATAGATCTACTAACTGAGCATCACATGTGGCTTGCCACGTAAGCCTCCGTCTAAATGTAATTTAGAAAACTTCGGTTTTTGAGGTTACAAAATGCTTGTCATTCAATACACCTTGTTTAATTAGTATATGGTAATTTAAGTTTTTTATATATAGATTATAAATTATAATAAAGTATAGAAACTAAGTAACGTAGTGTTTAATTAAAATGACGTGGATAGATACAAATATGTACTGTTAATTTTCACCTGCATAGGATCCCAAATAAAGTCAACACAC
>PUQB01000146.1:0-37032 GCA_003024785.1 Selaginella tamariscina
TGGCAGCAAGCCTATTCAATCATTTGGTCAACGCTGGATACACTATTAAGGATAGGGCAGACATTCAGAGGTTGATTGTCTAGGCTGTGGAGAGCGTCATGGCACCCAAGATGACCGCCATTCAAGGGATGATGAGTAAGGGCGTTCGGCGACCAGCTAAGCAGAGGACTCCAAGCCCAGTGGTGGAGCTTAAGCCCACGGTGATGTCACAGGAGCCGATGACACTATTCAGAGGTTAGTGCAAGCATGAGATGAAACCCAACGAATACTACTATATTATCGGTGGTGGTGGACGAGTTCCAGCATCTTCAGGAGGAGAACAAGCAGCTTAGGAAGGAGACGCAGGCGTTTCGCCTTCAGGTAGCAATGGTGCAGCAGGAACTTGACAAGGAAAAGATGGAGTTTCAGAAGTATAAGGATCAGGATGAGGTAGAGTATCAGGATGATGCACAGGATGTGTTGCCGTGAGGACACAGCAACGAATAAGGAGGGGTAGTGTTAAAGGTAAAATATTAGGAGCATAGGACATCTTACTATAGAGAGAATAAGGGTAGGAAGGTTTGTAGTAAGCATAGAAGGAAAGGCTGTGAAGAAGGAAAATCCTTACCGAGAGGATAAGAAAAAGGAAAAAGTTAAAGGAAAAGGTTAACGTGGCGAGAGGAAGGGTAGTTAAGGGGAGTTAGGGCAATATAGGAGGGGTCTCCATTTGAAGTTCTAGCAGGAGATAGAGGTTCTCTACACTTTGTCTCTTGTATTCATGAAGTAATGAAAGGTGCATATTATAAGATCTTGTGTGTATGTATGTATACTCTCAATGAATGGATCTAACAAGGCAATAGCCAAATCCATTCTTGCCCTTAACTTCGGAGAGACCAGTCATTGTGGCTTTGAGAGAAGTGTTTTGATATATATATATATATGTGGAGAGTTGATAGAAAGAAAGTGTGTAGCCTTTCTTAAAGGTTAGGAGAAAGGAAACCGGTTAAACAGGAAAATGTGGGGTTTCCGGTTTTCCTGTTTAACACATCCATAGGCAGTATGCATGTTGAATCGAATTAAACTTGAGATGACGCCAAAAATTGGCATTCCAATAGCCTCATGGAGTACAAGCCAAGATGTATGTGAGGCACAATGATATTTGTTCAAAAAAAAAATTATAAATGGATTTATACCAAATAAATGAACTGCAACACTCAATTTCGGAAAATGGTAAAGAAGTACACATAAATCACCCACAAACATCCACTAAAAATAGCTTTGTCACAGTAATGCCGTTTGCCCTACACAAAAATTGATGAAAGACACCTGAAAGTATGTCAATATCATGAAGTTTCAAAAATGCAAACCTGGATTTTAGGTGTCATGTGTCACAACACAACTACTAGGTTTGTATATAATGCCATTCAAGCAAACAGTGTTATGCCGATAAATATAATTGTTAAAATTTTGCTACTCTTCAAGAGATGGTCTAAGAAGTTGGGAAAGAGCTTGCATATGAATTCTAGAAATAAGCCGACCTTTGTGCATCTTCATTAGGATGCCAGCTTTTGCAATGTGACTTTGCCAATCTCATTTTAGAACATTTCTTGAATAGATCAAATTCGGCCTCCTTTGAATCAACAATCACAATACTATTTTTGACAAGCACTTCCTGCATGTCAGTTGATGTTTTTGGCTTGATGAAGTTTCTATTGAGGTTTCATGTCTAGAGGTAGCAAGCCATCTAATTCTACCTTCATGAGCTCCTAGATTGTGGTAAAAATAACCTATGCAAAAGAAGCAAAGTTAGAAGATTATACATAGTTGCAAACTAAATAACAACATTCAAATTTATAAAGAAATAAAAAATACCTGAGATGTGTCTTTGTGAATGTCATCTCCATTTCAATGTTGTTTGTATATGTAACGTTGAGGCCTTTGAAGTTCATATTCGTAACACCAAGTATTTAATGGAGAACCTACAAAAAAATGTCTTTGCAAACATGGCCACGATCAAGTGCATGTAGTGTTGACTAATGCACTCCATACTGCTCGTACCACAATACCTCCAATGTGCTACATATGTTATAGTTTTTTTATGACTCAACCCTTTACTTTAGAAGTGATTGTTGTTACATATTGTACTATGTTGACGGACCCTAGATGTAGTGAGAAACAACTCTGTTTAATGCACTTAGGTGTTTAGGGGTAGTTCGGTCGGCTGATGTTCAACTGTGCATTTGTTGCACTTGCATACGTAATCACCAGATGCTCTTCTTGTTGTTATTTGCTGTGAACTCAGCTGCCATCTCCATGCAACTCTAGTCACTGCTTCCCCATTCACTATGTATTGTCTATGTTCTTTGCCCTAATTCATTGGAAGCTAAGGGATGTTCTGTAACGATGATCCAGAAAATGAATGAAGGTGGCTACAATCAACCAAGGTGGGTGGTTGTCCGTACTTACCCACCCACATTTTGTAAATGAAACATGCTAAGCTAGAGCCACATAATTGAGACATGTACTCATTTGGTTTTTATAAAGCATAGGGTTTTCTTGTTTTTGTGTTGGGGTTTAGTTTATTTAGGCTGCATGTTTCTCAAGGTCAAATCTAGCATTAGCATGGAGCGTGATGAATCTGCATTCTTTAACAAAAGGATGAGGTGTGCAAGCTGCTTCTATCTTAGTATGGATCATGCGGCTTTGATTTCAAAACCCTAATGATGAAGGAGCATATCAATGGGGAGGGGCTTGTTTCAATGTCATCGAGGGACTAGAGTGACATGGGAGTGCTGCGAGGAGTAGTGGCCGCAATAGTGTACTAGGTGGAGTCATCCATGAACAATGAGAACCCACCTCCAATTGTAGCAAGGTTCTGATCCAGGCAGCCGGACAAAAGTGCACATACACAGTAGTGAAGGCAAGGTGAGTAGGTTTGGAGGTAAGCGACATTCTTTGGTTTCTGCCTCCATCGACGAGGCAAGGCACTCCAAAATGATTACATCCAAAGAGATCCGCAGGGAGCTAAAGGCAGTTTTTCTGAATTATTGGATTGCAAAATTCAAAGGGCCGATGTCGGGAAGTATCTTCCTCATAGGACAGAGATAGTGAATCGGTTGTATGGTGCCAATTGCTCCTCAGAGACCCGCATTCATGTTGAGAGAGAGATCTATGTGAAGCTCACGAGTCTGCGCAAAGTGATAACAAGAAGGAAGGAGGCTTTGAAGGCCGAAGGTTTGTTGGGGAGATTGTACAAGTGGGGACATAGTAAGGTCGATTTGCTAGCATATGGCATGAAGCTTGGTAAGGGAGATATGGATTTCTTCAATAATTTACATTTGGCAAGGATCGTTAAGCCGCATCAATTCAAGGAAACAAAGGCAAGTATTTTGTTTTTTGTTTAGAGTCTGCCATTTATGTTTTATCATTAACAGGTCAAAACTTCTTTGGTGATGGAGTGGCTTGAGAAGAAGGAAGAGCACAAGTATGCTATTCTACAAGTTAAAATTGTTACCCTGGAAGACTTAGAGAAAGACCTCTGCATACCATTCCAAGCTAGTTTGCTGCTGTTTGAGGAATCTCATCCTCGCCGAGTTTCCCAGCTAAATATTGAGGTAAGATTCTTGGTTTCTTTTGTTTTCATTTCATAGCTAATGTTGTTATGACTAACTCATGAACATGATTTGGTTTCTGGCTCGAGTGCTACACAAGCATCCATGATGAACCTAAGTTTGCGCATAGCTCAAAAGATGAGAGTGACCACCAACGTGAGACTTCAACCTACCAAGTGATTAAAGAGTGCCTTGTGTAGTGGAGTTGTGAGTTGTTTGTTTAAGTATTCATTCTTTTCCTTTCTGGCATTGACACAAGTTAGTCTTCTTGTAGGCTATAGAAACCAATTCGAACACTACCACAATGAGGATGATGCTGATTTGGATGTTGATGATAATGTTCAACATGACGAAGTTGTTGGAAGCAGCAACAACAACATCAACATCAAACAGAAGGTTAGCAGCACTCTAGAATCAATGAAAGTTATTCAGAACTCGCAAAAGGTAACTTTTATTTTCTACTTAACATGTACATGTTATTAATGTTAGGAACTATAGAAACCTGGGGATCCTGAAGAGTCCGATTTTGAAACAAAGCTAGAGGATTTTGATAGTGTCAGAGTTGGGGGTTTTGGACACAAAACCAATAGTGGAAATGCTTTTGTCTTGGATGTGTAGGCAAATATGAAGGTTGTAGATGCGGTTGTTGATGTTGGTCAGGTGCAAGGAGTTGAAATGCCAGAGCCTTCTCAACAACAAGATGAAGACTGATCCTAAGTATAAGGTACTCCATCGATTGTCTTGATAACTTTGATTTAGCTTATGTGTTCATTTCCAGTTGCTAGAAGATTAGGAGGAGAAGTTCAAGCAATTGGATATAAACATCTAGAAATATTTGGGTGTGTGTTTGATAAAGAGGCCAACAACAAAAGTCAGTCTTATGGCACTCAAATCTTTTGCTGTTGCTTCAACAAACAGAAGGGGATGAAGATATTTGCACTGGGCCCATCAATGAAATTCTCCAAGGCACTACAACATGTTATGCATATAGCAATTGAAAGAGGTATGCTCAAAGTTGACAACGTCATTTGGGTGATCAAGAATTTTCAAGAGTGAATAGTTGTTCATAGTAGCATGTAGTTTTCGAGCCACTCTGTTGGCTAGCTATGAATTCACTATGGTGTAATGTTTTCTAACCATTACATATCGCAATATATATATCATAATGTAAGACATTGTAAAAGTTGCATTGACATTCTTCCAACAATAAAATCACATCAAATTGCACTGTACAAACTACTTAATCTTGAACACTATGAAGGCCCTATATAACACAGTATTGTATAACACCATAAAATTCAACCGTTAAACCACACATACAATCACACATAAACTCAATACTTCTCACTTTTTGAACCACCTTTATTTTCACTATATAAATCATTAGAAAGAGATTGTTAAAAAAACATTTTCAAATAGTGGTGTCAATAATGGGAAGTCTACTCTAAAATGAGGATTTTACTAGTTAGAAATGATAAATGATGTTGTTAAGTATGTTAAGACATGCTTGACATGTCAACAAATGAAGAGTTGATTTCAGAAACAATCTGAGAAGTTGTAATGTATATTAATTCCAAAACGACCATTCCAAAATGTCACTTTAGACTTCGTCATGAGATTACCAAAGTCTTGTGATTTTGATTACCTTGTGGTGATAGTTAATCAATTTTTGAAGATCACTCATTTCATTCTGATAATAGAGACAGTAAATGCAAAACAAAAGGTGAAGCTATTCTTCCACGAGATCATAAGATTACGTGGTATACCAAAAATGATGATTTTAAATTAGAATCCTCGATTTACGAGCAAGTTCTGGGGAACATCGTTTAAAAAAGTATGATACAATATTGAAGTTCAGTACATCTTATTATCCACAAATAGATGTAATAGAGAGGGTAAATTGGCATAGATATCCATCTCCTTTCAAGTGTTATCATTCATATTTCCACCCTAAAAATGACTAGCAAACTTCTCTCGTTTTGTTGTTGTGTAAAGTGATTGTTTTTGCAATTTTTTTAACAAATATCATTGGGGTTTGTCGACAAACCCCATAGATATCTCCCTATTCATTTTTTTTTTCTATTAAAATATTTGGAGTTCACTCACAAACCCCATGTCTTTATTAATGTATGATGCTCAATTTCTTATTTTTTAAGCAAATATGCAAAAGGTTTACCAATGAATCAATAAAATATATCCTTTCAAGTGTTATCATTGATATTTTCACCTTACAAACTATGGGAAATAAGGCTCCAAAACAAACACATGGAAAATTGGGTGGATCTTTATGGAGCTTGGAAGTTAAGTCAAAAGTGACGGTTATATTATTTTTTGTTTTTACTTGTCTCACTTCTCAAATTTATTTTTTTTCTTAGAGCACTCATTTTTTTTGTTTATAAAAAGTGGTGGGTTCATTATCAAACATCTCATTTTATATTCTTATAATTCTTATTTTATGCTAATATCATTCCTATAAGTTATACTTCTCATAATAATTCCCAAAACATGATTCCCATAATTCCCATTTCTCATTTCCCATAATTCAAATTCCCAAAATTTCCATAATGTTCATTAATAATTCTCATATAATTCCCATTTATGTTGGATCCATCCATACAATCTCTGACATTTGTTTTTTCGCTTTTCAATCTTCGCAAAGGAAACATAAGGGACAAGGCAAAACAAAAAAAACTTCTGAGAATTTACTTTTTTACATAAATTGGGTAAAGATTTATATAAATAGGCTTATTTATTTGACTCAATTTTTAGGCAAATGAGTAAAACAAAATGTTATTAACATTAAAGCCCTATTGAGCCAGAGGGTGTTGACATGAGAGTTGATCAAGATGTTGAAAATACCTTCAATAAATTAGCCTTTGTCCATATGGAAGCTTATTTAATTAATCTTCTGTTGCATTGGATGCGGTAAACCAATCTTCATTAAAGGGTGTATTATGTGATGAGTTACTAAAGAATCTCCTATTACCTATTGACTTCAATCTCCCACCTATTCATTCCCCTCTTAATGTTCTATCCACCCCACCCACAGCCCAACATGCCTCGCACCCTCAAAATATGGAACATGCCATGCCACACAAGCCTTTAGGCAAAAGAACTTCAACACATGGTTCAAAGTTGAAGGTCGAGTTGGTATTATGGTCAGAAGAACAATTTTTTAGCAAAGCACCAAACTATTGATGAGCTTTTACAAGATATGAGACATCTAAAAACTTCAATAATTGAATACATTCCTTTGTATCAATTGAGAGTCACCAACTTTATTATGTCGATTAATATGGTAACCCTCAAATGTATTCAGCATTCATCCAAAATAAACCTAGTGAGAGTAATATGTTCCAAATAAGATAAGATAAGAACCACTATCGCATAAGAAATTAAATCCTCTAACTTAAGAGATGACCAATGGGTGGCCGAATCAAAATGATTTGATGAGAAACTCAAAACAAACTAAGTATAAAAGTTTACAATTGGAAAAGTATTTCATGTTCTTGATGGTAATCATCGATGTACTGCAATAATAAAGGCTATTGAAGACCATCTACGAAATGATCCACACACACACATGTATTTCCAGTAATCATTGTAAAAGCATGCTCATAGACAAAACTAGATATGGTTTGTTTGAAGATAAATCAATAAGTATTATAGTTTAATTTGATATATGAACTAATTTGATAATTTTTTAGATTAAGCCAGTTTGCCTTCAAGGCCAAAACATTACTCCGTGGTGTCCAACAAATAAAATATTTGGGAAGCTTAACGTTGTAAGATATTAAAGATACTTATTCAATTGAGGTTTATAATGGCTTGACATAAAGCTATAAAAGTTGAATCAAGGTTTTTAAAACCCATTCAACTTTATTTTCGGTGTTTGGATCAAGGTATTCAATACTTTAACTACCTACATTTTGTTTACTAATTATATGTTCCAACCTAAACTTAAAGTGGAACAATAAACTTTCATAAGTGACAATCATGTCACATGCGAGCATATGTCTAGATAAGATACTTGAAACAAAAGACAAACAAATAACTTATGTTTGGAAAGCTAAATTAAAAAGACTCATCCAAATTGCAGATCCACGCCACACTCCATAATGAGACACCACACTAGCCCTTATATGCATAAATAGCTAACATCAATTTATAACTAACATAATTACATGAACTAATAAGAGGGGACAATGTGATAAGGTCATTTACAACATTGCCAAATCTAGGCTAACTTATGAAGAAAAGGTTGTGACACTCACACAACTTAAGAACTTAAAGGACTAGTTATTTACCAATGAAAAGAAGTAGATGCTAAGATGGATCGATATCTCATTGTTCATGTCTTCCTCCAGCAAACTATTGAAGAAGAAGTAAAGTCATTAAAGAGATGAATTTCAAAAGAGAAGCTAGCATATGAAAATTTAGAGGTGTTAATTTTGAGGTTATGTGCAAAATTGCATTGACAAGATTTGTGAGCAAGATATGCCACTCAAAGCATTTGGCTCTTTACAGTTTAAGAAACAGCACGGGCAACCTTATTTCATGTGAAGATGTATTTACATAATAGTTCCATCCAATGTGTACATATATAGAGAATGACATCCCCAAATGGTCTTCTTAAAGAGTAAGCCTTATGAATGAGGACAATTTTAATACATGCTCTCTTGAGGAAGAAAGTTATTATAATATTCAAATTTATCATAACAGTAATGTTGTATGCACCATATTTCATCTTCTTATGATATATTGAAAAGGAACTTGATAGTGGTACTTAGAGATTAAAGGAAAATCACCTCTTGGCACATTAGAGAGAGACATTCATCTTCAGGCTCACCCTGAACCCTCTGATGGGATGTTCACCAACACTCTAAAATAAATGCGATTTTAAAACATTCTTCTACTACATTCCCCTGTAAAGGACGACAATACAAAACTCCATACACAAATTGAATTAGCAGAATGTTTGTTCACTAAACATATTGAAGAAGAAATTGAAGATGAAGAGCTATTACAATTGGACATTCTTGCTTTCAATTGTAAAAAAGGGGGAAAATAGGCTTGAAGAAATGTCTAGTTAATTTTGCTACACTTTTTTTTCAACTTTTTATGTAAAGAGCAGTGACACAACCTACACCACAACCACCTCACCATTCATTTCACTCCTGCCCAATATTACAAAAGTGCATAAGTGATGTTTTGGAAGTGTTAAACTCCACATGAAGGTATCAAAATTTTCTAAAGTGTAAATTCATTTTATACGATCCCTCCCCAATGTCGAGTTCATTGACAAACTTGTCTTTATACTACTTATTAATTTCCTTTTGAATGCAAGTGAATAAAGTTGCTGTGAGTGAAAACAGTTTTGAAATTTGTACTATACAGTGACTACATTTTCATTATCAAAGAGTACACATAAATAAAGAGTTTGCAACAATTACAAAGAACTTGCTAGTTGAGTAAAGTAGGTTTGTGGAAAAATATGGGAATGTGTGAATTTTATGTTCTTCGACTTGCTAGACGGTTTACCATTGTCAAATGGGACCATATCAAAGTGGAACAAGTTGTTTGACCAACACATTAAGTATGCACTTCTTCTTACAAATTCATATCTAAGTCTAATGGGAGTGCTCTTATTCATTCTATCAGTCTCTCCTCTTTGAGCTAGTGCAGTGATTAAATCTGTAGTTGAAAAATGCTACGGAAATGTTTAATTACTAATCTAATTACTAATTTATTAATTATTAATCTAGTTTAATTATTAATTCGTAGCATTTTTTTACTATGGCATATATCACTGGGCTAGTGTGCTTGCTAATTCACTAGCGAAAATGTTTTTTGAGAGTTTGAATTGGGCTTTTTACTTTGTAACACTGGCATACAAGTTCTCATTGAGAATCAATTGTGAAAGGTAATTAACATTTTGTTGTTATAATTGCATAATAAATTTGCATTTTTATAGGTGTTAGCTTGGAACTTTTATGTTATTTGTGAAATCACATTCCATCAATAAACAACTTAATGCTCCTATGTTATGGTGGTAACACTGACATTATTTCAAATGTCTTGCATAATGATTTACTAATGAGTGCTTCACTTGGACAAGAAGATTACATGAACTACTGAGAGTGTTCTACTATGGCGATGCAACTCCTCTTGGAAATGTATGTCCATGGAATGATGTAGTTGTTGACTTTACTACCAGCACACTTATGCTAACACTGGACGGCTTATTTATGCAATAGAACAATCTGAAGAAAGTACTATTATGCATATATGATTTTATATATTTTTATTGTATATTCAGTATTTATATATTTTTGTTACCCTTGCAGTTGGCCTCACGAACTGAAAATTTGTAAATAAGGCAGTTCGCCTTTCCAGTCTGCAACGAAATAATTAAGTTAGAGATAAAGCATGATGAATTTGCTAATTACACATTAGCATCCTCTGAACTATATTAGAAAGGTTACAAAAATATTTGTATGAGCATATTTATCACTGATGTTTTCAATTCTGAGAAAATAACATAAATTCTAGCTAGCAGTTATACTTTAATATCTTATTTACTTTTGCATTTAATTATATTATTGAAAAATATAAAGTTGAATATAAGAATTCTAATATAGATTTACATACATTATATAAATAATTAATAATTGATATGGAGAAGCTTAATATTTGATGACGCACATATATATATATATCGTTTCATTTGAACTGAAACAATTTTATAACTGTATTATTAAGCTGAACAGCGACGAACTTTTATGAAGCATGCATAATTAAGTGAAAAGAACTTTTGGCATGAATAACGAGTTTAAATAGAACTTCTTAACCTCGCATAAACTTAAAAGTTATATTCAGTATCTAACAAGCAAATATATGAAGAAAAATATAGAAGTTCATAGACACAAAATATATTCATATATAATAAATAATATAATAACAAAGAAATGTTAAATATTATACGTGGTTTTCCTAAATTTTCTCCTGCAAATTTGTAAGTGCAATATGCAATTAATTCGTTCCATGTAAGTTATGCTGTTTGCAGAATCACTATATATGTTATAGTATAATATATAATGCTTTACAACTGTTTTAAACTATCTAGAGCGACTTTAAATAAATAGGAATTTATAGACCTTTGCATACATGCATCATATACGTGTATAGGAATGAAGGAATAAGACTTATACATATGCACATGCACTTTAAATACTTAAATTAGATTCATCCTAATAAACATTTAACAGAAGATTCTAGAAAATTTTATCCTTGATAAAATAAATACTATTATTGTTTATTTATTGTATTATTATTATTTATTACCAACAGTTTCAATTTGATAACACTAAGTACCTCACATTGGGGCGTACACACACACACACACACACAATACAATATAAAATGGTTTGTTGGTGTAACATTTATGTAATGCATATATATATATATATATACAGAAGGGCTTACTAGTCCTACATGTATATGTATTTACTTCTTGTGTAAGTGCTTTGTATCTATCAAGAAGAATGTTTATTCCATGATTTTGATATAACTGATTTAAAATATCATATTTATTTATTAATTATATATTTGAATTACCATTGTTATAAAATAAGTGCTCTTTAGAAGAAACAACCTCTTCTCTCTCCAAAAAACTGCCTCCGCACTTCAAACCCCGCTTCTGAAGTTCCATTTTCAATCTCTCCAATCCAGGAAGCGTGAATAATTTAGTCAGTCATTGATCTCTCTCTTACACGCACGCACGCTAGAACCAATCTCACACCTCTAGATCGTGAGCCCTCCTATAGTCTTTCAAAGTTCAACTCAGCTCTCCAACACTGGTTGTACTTACACTATATGTGTTGGTGGTTCACAGAACTTGAGCTGGTTCTGCTAATTGTACTAGCTCAACATGTTCCATTGGCACCTCACCTTCTGCTAATTGTATTGGCTCAACTTGTGCACCATTGTAAACTCAGTGTGCTTCAATTGCTGGGTTTATCACCACTGCCTGTGGTGTTTCTGCTTCAACTACTGAGTTTGTCACTTTTATCATTTTGAATACTGCAATCCTAAAAGGGAAAAATAGTCAGTATATATGTAACACACACAATACTTACAATTTAAGCTTGGCTCCTGAACTTGTTCAGAACTTTAACCACCTTCTTCTTTAAGTAATCAAGTGCATTCCTTTGTCCTCTTGCCATTCCTGGACAGAAAAAGTCACAGCCCACTGACCGACCACACCGCCACACATCACAATGTACCATACCTTGATGATTTGTCTAATCCTCCTTCCAGATTCATGATCTTCTTCTTGGATTTGCTGGTCCGGAGAAGCGACTCAAATCCTCCTTTGCCGCCTCTGACCCGAACAAGAACAGTGTAGCAGCAGCGCCACGGATGCGACAACCCCCTGCAGGGCAGGGTGCGGCATCACGGACTGTTCGACATGGACATCTTCAGCATAGCTGTTATGAAGATAATATGCTAGTATACGTGTGCATGCATTAAACACATGCACACGTGCGTGTGTGCGCTTATATATAAGTCGGACCCTATCTAGGGTTTTACCTAAGTAGAGCAATGGAGCTTCTCAATTCGGTATGTACATTAAATTTTAGCATATGAAAAATTCTTTAATTTGTTATAGATTTCAGCATATGGAAATTTCTTTAACTTCCTTGTTATATTTGCAGTTACCGAAATGCGTTGCATCCACTCACTTGGAAGATATCCGAAATTCCCTTAACTATTTCCCTTCTTGTTTTAATCCGGTAAGCATGAATTGCTGTACATTTATAAATATAATTCATGCTTGTTTTACAGGAAGGCGTTGAGGATCCATTCCAACTCATTAACCATCTTGTAGAGCATGTAAGTAGCATGAGCAGGTTGCAACTGAATGGAGAGTTCTTAGAAGATTTCACCACTCCTTATAGAACCCCATTGATTATGATCCTCAAGGCTACACATTCAATCTTAAACTCATGTGCTGGAAGACATAAACAAAACTATTACTCACAAGAGGTAAACTCATGTTTAAACATTATCCAGTCTCTTAACGCACACACAAGCATCTCATACTAATTATAATCGTTGCAGCATTTGTTATCATTGCTAGTTTCCGTGGATCCAGAGATTGTAGCTCTAGCTCTCCAAGTGATGTATGCATCCGAATGCGAGTCAGACGATAATCGTGTATTGTCTCTTTCACGAGCGTGGGGAGACAAGGAGCAAGGTTTTGATTTAGTGTCTTACTTATCTACAGGTTGGTGTGCACGTGTATATATATTATTTACTATTACATATAAGCTTGTTTGGTTGCAGATACTGAGTCTCACATGTGGGGTCAGCTCTTTATTTCGAATTTTTCCATCCGGTGAACGGATTTCAAAGAATTGATATTGAAAAAGTTGAAGAAGACACAATTCAAATCTTCAACAGGTTAGTTTAAGATAAATTATACATAGTTTTAATGATGTATATTGATCTAGCTCATTTGTACAGGTTAATCCAACAGTTTGATGTGCCATGGGAGGCCCGGTTTGAGCTTCTGACCAGGATACGCTTTGCAAAAGCTTTGCGGGACCCATGCACTCGCAAACAACACGTGTGCATACGCTTGCTTGCACTGAGTGTATTTCACATATCGACATGGCGAGGTGATATATGGAAGATGCTGAAAAATTGTGCTTAATCAGGAGAGTTATCCAGAGGATGTTCAAACTCTGGCTCTATGTGCACTCACAAATTGCAGCAAATATTATTATTCTAATTCTGACTTCCTAAGCCTAAGGTACGCACACACACAATCATACACACAAACACACGCCTTGAGCTAATATGTTGAACTTTACAGTGAAGAGGAGAGGCAAGGTTTCAAGGACATGTTACAGAAGGCAGTTGCTTCATTCACTCAGGAATATGAAGAGCACAGTGAAGAGTACATACAAGCCTTGCTGAGATTCTCCGAGTATGTTTGGCCTAGGGAGTTAGTAGTAGATTTGCTATTGAAGAAGAAGCACAGGGGCCTCCTTTGCATTCACATGCAGGGACGTTCAATAATCTGAATTCGAATGAGCTGAAGCAACAACTGAGTCAAGAAATTGATGAGTTTGTTAACTGCATCGAGAATGAGAAGCTCGCGCACAAAAGATGCCTACTTATACAGCTACTTTCTTTGCTTGGATTTGGAGCTCTAGAACCGCACTGCTTGGTCGCCATTTTCAGAAATGCAGACAAGTTTGGTGAACACATGTTCCACCTTGCAGTTAGACAGTTGGTTGATCTGGAGTATATTAAGGGCTTCACCTGGAGAAGGATGTTCATGAAGCCTTCATGAAAGGCGCAGCAGACGGTTTAATCAAGGTTTACAGGCATCTAAAAGGAGACAAGGAGGTTACAAAGGACTCCTTCTGGAGACTAGAGAGTGAGATCTTTCTGGAGATTGCAAGAGTTGAAAAGGGGCTTTCCAGTATCTTTGTAGACATATTCATGGAGGTTGCTACAAATTTAAATGTTTCACACTTTGAGCTTGAGCGTCTGCAGGAATTTGTCTGTCTGCATTATGAATATGGTTCCATGTTCATTGAGAAAGGAGGTGTGCAAGCTTTGCTCAAGGCACCACAGATGGCCACTGTTGATATACTGTTCCGTGAATACCCTAATGCTCACCTTCCAAGACTTGGAAGTGAGATAGTGAAAGAGCTCAAGGAGGCTTTGAGAATGGAGGATACTGACATTTCAAGATTATCTGTACTCTTGGAATGCCTGTTTGCAGCTCTTCACGGGGAAGCTCTCGAAGCTGAGGTTATGACAACATTTAATCTGACGTTTGAAGCTACAGAGGTGCACCCCCTTGTTAAGTGTGAGTATCTGAGAAGGGTGATGGGGATTAGTCCCTATATTCTTGCCCGGGCTTTTCTTCAGTCTCAACAAACACTTGACAAATTCTTCAACACCTTCAGGGCGGTTTCAGAGTGGAGTTTGCATATAGACCAGGCTCCTCCACTTGACAGCTTCTTTCTTGTTTTCGACGGCCTGCTCAGTTGTTTATATTATGGTGGATACGATCGTATGTTTGTTAAGAAGACCAAGATGACAATCTTTGAGGTGGTTTTTCCATTCTTAACAATCCAAGGTTCTTGCAAACGTGTGTAAAGTACGTTGACAATGTTGAGAAGGTCTTTCAAATGCTTTTCCGATATACAGATGAGACTATACTTCTTCCTAGGCTTACTGAGATGAAGGATTTGCTCTTGAGCCTGGTTGGTCTGTCAGAGATCCTGGTTGAGACAATGTTGAAGGAGAGGATTGGATCCCAAGAGGAAGAACTTGTTGCCTTGGTTTCCACACTGGCTCCAGACTTGGAAGCACCCTCGGTTTCCACGCTCTTAGCTTTGCTGGTGTCTGTGGATACTGCTGCTGCACAGGTTGTTGCTTCTGATAGTTCTTTGGTGGCAGGATCCTGGATTTACTGGGCACAACCTCAGGAGAACGCATGGCTAAGTCGCTGGTTACGGTCCTGGATGCGGTACTAGTTGAAAAACAGAAGCTGATCATGTTCAATCCATTTGTGCAGAATATGCACCTGGAAGAAGAGCAAGCGAGAGTAGTCAGCTGGTGCCTGGGAGTTCTCAAGTGTTTGAGGAAGAAGGAGCTTATGCAAGATGCATACAGGCTTTGTGCGAGATTGACACAGTCGAGCCACCGTGCGGCAGAAGAGTTTAGGACGTTGGGGGGTATCCACACTGTCAACTCCGAAGCCCAAGTGTACATGTATCAGATCATGAAGAACCTCCTCGGGTATTCGGACTTGAAGAGGGAGATGGTTTCAAGCATTCAGGTCCTGCTTAGAGACCATAAACAGTTTCCCCTGAGCTCTTCCTAGAACAACTATGTCCTCTCTTCGTGAAGCATCCTAAGCTCTTCTTGCAAGTTGCTCAGGACAAATGCTCTTTGAAACTCCAAGGGGATGGTAAGTTCGTAATCTTGAAGAAGGAGAGCGTGTCTGAGGACATCATACCATCACAACATTTCTCTCTGGTGTGTGATCAGATTATTGAGGTACTCACATGGAAGCTGATAATGACGACTCTACAGTGCCTTTTGCCCTGGAGACCTGGATGAAGCTTGTTGAGGATTATCCAGCTTTGCTTGATCTGTTTCTCGACCACAAAATGTGTCCTTTGGAACGGATCTTTGCATGGTATCTTGCACATAGGGGATATAAGACTGTGTTTGGCTCTCTCTTTAGAAAGGTGACATCACAACGACCAGACACGATATTTGCTTTGATGAGATGTGTGGGGGCGTCCAGTGAAAGAGCTCATCGGCTGTTCAGGCTTTTGTTGAAGAGTAATGGAATTGCATGGTGGCGTGACGAAATCCGTGTTGAAGATCTTAAGTGCAGTCGATCTCGACGGTCCCTGGAGCAAAGAGATAGTGGTCTGGTTTCTATGCTTGGTACGTGTATATATGGTGTTTACACACACTCTCTATGTCTCTCTCTCGTAAAATGGATATTTCAGGACGGACACTATCAATCAGAATACGTATCCTTCCATGACGATGAAATGGAGGATCTTTACGAAGTCAATGATGAAATTAATTACGAACCAAATGTCGCAAGTGATAACAAAATTGAAAAGGAAGTTGAATATGAAGATCGAGTTTTGAGGTTTTACAAAGCTGATAACAAGGTTTCCGAAGCTGTCATTAGTATATTACTTGAGCATATAGATGGTGTGGAAGTGTCTGATGATGTGGTTTTACCATTTCCTTCAGCACACGACTATGTCAATCCCCCAATAGCTTCACACGCACACGGAGTACCGGATGTTCAAGATGATGTTGGGCATGTAGATTCCACTGGGGACAACAACAAGATTTAGTTGCAGATGTCTATTCCCTTAGTGAAGACCCAGGAGAGAGGTAATGATTTTATATACACACACATATATTGTTTTTGTTGTTTATACTAGTGTACATTAATTAATATTATGGTCACAGTTGTTGAGTACTTATGAGCCCAAGGTTTTAAGTAGTCAACCCCAAAATTGCTTAAGGAAGCTGGAGTGGCTGAAAAAGTACCATGCATGAAGAGATAGAGGAGAAAGTTTTAGTACGCGATGCAAACTTTGATGTGGATGAGGAGGATTTGAAAATACTTACTAAACTTGTTTGGTTTGCCAAGGTTTGTGTTACATTATTTACTTTAAATTAGATTATGTATATCACTAACTACTTTGCTTTAATTTCTTAGCCATTTGACATAGGATGTCTATATGGTTTGCTCAAGAAGTTGCTCAAGAGTCCGGATATGCAGATCTCCTTGTTGAAAGATTTTGCTAAACATGCTAAGGCCTGAAAATGGCATGAGGATATATGGTTGTGTAGCTAATGGTCTTTATGCTCGCTGTTTTGATGGTATGCTTGTATTAACATGTACATTTTATTGAGCTTTAATAATTATTTTTGATGTGGCAGGTGTTCCTCGATTTGTTTTCAAGCGTGTAAACTTTCATGTTGATGGAGTTGGCTAAAGCATTCGAATCGGTGAGAACATCCACAATTTTAACTAAAGGAGAAAAGGAGATGGATGTGCCATTAATTTTACTTTTTACTCTACTTGGTAAAGACAAAGAGAGCATCTTATTAAGTTTCTTAAGTGAAGTTACCAAAAACCTTCCGAAAATTCATTAAGAATACCTACAAGATGTTTTCACAATTTATGCAAGATTCTTCATAAAAGGTATGTTTGTGAGCCTCAATATAATATATATATATAATTTTATATTGTTCACAGTAACTGGACACAAGTACGTGATATTGTGGACAACTTAGTAAGCATGAATGCCGACAACCTTACACCTTTTAAGCAACACCTGATTAAATTGATCTCAAGGGAGCTGGTTATTTTAGAGTCTTTAACTTCAAGAGGGGCACCTCTCTTAAGACTTCTAGACCTGTTGGATCACTTGGTCTTCACAAATGGTTTAGTTTTCCCCCAAGAATTGATTGCCCTTCTAAAGTCCTTGTGGGAGCACCTAAGAAATTGTATTCAACAAGGTAAGCATCCATACATATATATATATATATATATACATATTTCCATAACATAAAGCCAGAGCTTTATGCAGAAGATCAGAGACAAGATGAAGAGCTCTTGCATTATGTGGTGTTGTTGTTGACAACTTGTCCAAAAGAGTTTTCAACATGCTTAGATATGAAGAAGATTTTCAATGAAGTGTTGCGAGAAAGCCCTGATAAAATGTTACAGCTACATAATCTAGTGAAATTGTTACCCACCAAGTGGATTGAGATAGACAACAAGAGATCATACATAAGATTACTAACTAGGCAAAAGGGAATGATAGTGAACTGAATCTAAAGGTGAGAAGGAATTATATTCTCCAAGACTCATATGTACAAGTCATGGCAATGAGTGCAGAGGAGTTTAAAAGGGAATTGGAAGTGACATTCATAGGTGAAGAAGGAGAGGATGGGGTGGTTTAACCAGAGAATGGTTTGAGCTTGTCTCAAGTGCGCTCTTGGATGTGAATTTTCTTCTTTTCTCTACCGTTATTGGTAGTACCTCTGGATATCAACCCAACCCTAACTCCAAATACCAATTTGATTCCAATGATCTACAAAGGTCGTACTTCAAATTTGCTGGACGTGTGGTAAGTCATTATGTGTTGGTAAATGTCCCTTCAACTAGTTCAAATATAAACTCATATTTTATATTTACTTATAGGTTGCAAAGGCTATTTGTGAGGAAGAGTTACTAAATATGCATTTCACAATCTCTTTTTATAAACACATACTTGGAAAGGCCGTGACATACCATGATATAGAAAATATCGATCCTGATGTTTATAACAACCTTGTTTGGATATTAGAGGTTAGTTTTTTTATTATTTTGATTTGATTTTATTATAACACAAGGTTTATTTTTGCAGAACAATGTTAGTGAATTGGAGCTCACATTTAGTGCAGATGCTGATGATATAAATCATATTTTATATGGAGAAAGGGAGTTGTACGAGCTTATTCCTGGAGGCCAAGATATTAGGGTTAATGAGGAGAACAAGCATGATTATGTAAATAGGGTGGCAAAGCATAAACTGACAGATTCTATTAGGTTACAAATTCAAGCATTTCTTCAAGGGTTCTATGAGTTAATACCACTAGATATTATCTCAATTTTAGATCACAAAGAATTAGAACTCGTCATCAATGGTCTCCCTTATGTAGATGGTAAGTATATATGTCCGTAACAATTATTGCTAAATAATAGTTATGAGTTTTTTCTTATTGCAGTGGATGATTTAATGGCCAATACCTCCTATATAAGTTACGAGAAAACCTCGCAGGTGATTAGATGGTTTTGGGATGTTGTCAAGAGCTTGAGTGAGGAGGATAAAACACACCTTTTGCAATTTGTAACTGGAAGTTCAAAAGTAAGTTTGTGTTATAGTTAACTTAATAAAATATACTTAAATTGGTTTCAGGTTCCTCTCGGTGGGTTCCAAAATTTACAAGGACCCGGTCTCACTATAGCAAAGATGAACGATAGTCACATGCTTCCATGTGCACATACTTGGTAAGAAAATTTTAAAACTTTATTAAGATTTGATGATGATAATAGCTTTATTTTATTGATTTCAGTTTCAGTCAGTTGGACTTGCCAGATTATAGTTCAATTGAGCAACTTGAAAAAAAATTGTTAATGGCCATTAGGGAAGGGAATCAAGGATTTGCATTTGTTTAAATTAATGAATGCAAATATGTATTTTGCTCGACTAAAATACATGTGTCTATATTAATATTCTCTCTCTCATATGATTGATTATGAATAGAGTTCTTCACATTGTTATGAAGATTTTGCTTTGACTCTTACTACACACAACAAGTTCTTAAATAGGCCGGTAATAGTTTTCCATTATACAGATGCATATATGTAATATGTTATATGGGTGTGTAAGTTCATGTATGTGGTCTAGTTTGTATATACTTCTTTCTCAAGTGTTAACAATGTGCTTATCCTAGAGTAATATTTAAAACACCTTAATTCTAGATCATGCATGTAACCAATATGTAGCAATTTTAATAGTTGAAAACGACTTACATTATGTATAATTTCCTTCGTCTATGCATAACTCCAAATAATACTATGCAACCAATAAATGTATAAAAAGCCATAAAGAATATAGCAACAGCACCAGCCACAAATGCTTTTGGTTCATATAGACCCCCTTAATCGAAATTACACTCTTCAGCTTAAAAGAGGACATCTTAAGAGAGAAAGTCCACATAATTGGTTCCAACCAAAGAATAATGCTCCAAACCTAGTGTTAAAACCATTGATAGCTGGTATGAGTCCTTCAAGTTCATTGTGGGAGTCAATGAAGTAGCTCAAAAAGCTCGAGTTTATGTGAAAAAAAAAAAGCTTCTAAGTTGGTCATTGAACTTAGTTGACTAGGTGTAGGACCACTCAAATCGTTGTAAGACAAGTTCAAGGTTTGCAAACCAACTAGTGCACTTATTGGGATGTTACTAATAAGATTGTTGAAAGACACATTGATGGATATAAGTGGTGGATGTGAATATATCTCCCACAACATGAAAGGTGCTTTTCCAATTTATAAGGACTAAGAATCCTATCGTATGAGATTGCCTCTGGTCTATGTATATAGTATCACCAACAAATGTATTCCATTATTCAGATATTTTCTTCCAATTTAAAATTCTTGGAAACACGGTGGACTGGTTTAGGGTTTAAGGTTAAACCCTAAACCCTAAACCCCCTTCAAAGTTTTTATAAGAAAGATCAAGTATTTGTATAGAAGATGAGTTTGTAATGCACTCAAGAATATGCTCTTGAAAGTTATTGTATGCAAAACTTAGAATATGCAAAAAATTTAACTCACAAATATGTAGCTCCTACTTAAATCTAAGAACACTAGATTTCTATGATTTTTACTAGCATGCGAGTTTGATATGCTTCTTGTTAATTTGTTTGTAGAGAGATTTAATACAATGGGTTTGATAAAGTAACTAGGTGATATAGAACCTGCGAATAAGTTACCTCTAATTGAGATTGTAAGCAATTTGAGAAAATTATCAATACTTGGAAGGCCAAAGACATGGCATTGGCGATATTAGAGCTAAAAATCATGGAGATGGTTACTTTGCACATAAATAAAAATTTGGTGTTCTTGAGAGTTTGTTAAATTCTACACCAAAGAACTATAGTTATTGTTTTGCACATATATAAGGTGGCAATGGACATGTTAGCTTATTGGCATTCAAAATTAAAATGCAAACCGATGGTCTTGAGCAAGCATTTAGTTCGTTTAGCATACATGATAATTCTTCTGATAACAAATTTTGTTAGTTCTCATCCATCCATTATGAATAACTTGAATTTTACCATTCCTATGTAATGTTATTCTAAATGTATCACAGTTATTTTGATCTTGATTATTAAGCCTTCATTTTACCATTTTTTCGTGTTTTTTACTACTAAAGTTAAAAAAATTAACAGAATGAGATTAACTCATAATTCATTAATTGTTAACTCATGATTTCATTAGTAAGACTATAAAGGGTGTGTCTTGTTGCACTTTAAAATATAATTAACCATAATCATTAATTAATAATCAAGATTCATTTAAAAAGTTTAATTATAGATTTTCAAGTTTGGAGAAGTTCTAGGCCAAAGCATCTATCCAATATATTCCTCTTTTACCTTTTTATTTTGTTTTCTCACGTAGTCGAATATCTTTAGTCAACAAAATCTAAAAAACACAATTAAAAGTATTAATAATTAAGTAATTATCACTTAATCATCACTACTTATGCTTATATAGTTTTTGTTTTAAATATTACTCTAGGATAAGCACATTGTTAACACTTGAGAAAGAAGTATATACAAACTAGACCACATACATGAACTTACACACACATAATTACATATATGCATCTGTATAATGGAAAACTATTACTGGCCTATTTAAGAACTTGTTGTGTGTAGTAAGAGTCAAAGCAAAATCTTCAGTAACAATGTGAAGAACTCTATTCATAATCAATCATAGCATAGGAGCATGTACAGCGTGGGGTTTAATTTGACCTTTTTTGACCGTTTACGGTTTACAGTGGGGGTTAACAATGTTTTTTTTAAAAATTTATTTTTACGGCTTTGGGTTGGCCCATTAGGGTATGTCGAGTATGGCTCAGGGAGTGTTGAGTGCAGCCGGATCAGCAGGCACAACAGATTGAGACATAATTGTCCATTTGCTTGAAGAGGATAGGAGAGGAGTAGTGGCCCTGGGTTTTGTGAGAAGTTCAAGTGATTCAACTTATTCTCAGATCCGTAGGGAAATCAATGAGGATGAGATCCCTGGCCTGGTGGGCAATTGTTAGTCATTTCTTGGCCCAACGAATCTGGCATTGACAAAGAAACAGGAGAGTACTGCTACCGTGAAAATGAGGTTTTGATTCGTGTGGAGCAGGTGCAATCAAATGGTTTAGGCCCTGGCACTTCTGAAGAGGTTGAGAGTGCTAGCGTTGCTAGTGTTGCTAGTGTTGCTGCTTCTTTTGAGTCTGGGGAGTTCTTTCATGTCGGTCTGCATTCGAAGCTTGCGACTCTGAAGCTCACATATGAGTGGAAGAAGTCGTTTAGACACAAAAAAAAAAAGCTGCGAGAACAAGGTAGGGATGATCATTTTGAGTTGTTCTCCTACGACAAGGATGGTGAGCCGGTGTTCGGGATTTTTTGCTACGAGTGTAGTGAGGACTCGTGCTACAATTTTGTTGTCAAACATTGTGCATGTCCCAAGCATGGAGAAAATATGAGGAAGAGACAAGCTAGGAGGAGCCTGGATCTTGACGATGTGGCTGAAGCGGGGCCTAAAGCAGTTGAGGGTGGGGAAGGAGTTCCAGTCAACATTCATGCTTGTCCAGATGCTGAATGAGCTGATCGAGAGGATTTGAGAATGGCGGTGGAGATGCTGCTCTCTGATGTGGTGGAGAAGTTCGAGTCAGACTCTGGAGTTAAGTTCACCGTTTATCAACTAAGTGTTTGTGGTTTTAAGGACAAGAAACCCTCCGTTTAGAGTGTGATGTTTGTGGGAAGCTGGTGCCCATGTTTGCAAAGGGCAGCTTGGAGAACAATCTCACTTAGCATATCATGTCAAGCAAGCATCGACGAGGTCGAGATGGTGCCCTAGAGCCTGGCTGCCCAAGCAAGAAGCAACGAACAAATAATGCTCCACTTAAAAAACAAGGAACTCTCTTATCTTTTGTGGTGAAAGGTTAGTTTTCATTTTTGATTTCATTTATTTTTTTATTCCTATGCTTAAGTTATATTCTAAATATTTAAATATTGTTTTCAGGGACTGGGAATGGAACAGAAGCAACTCATGCAACACCATCAAATAGCTCATGTAGCCACAGTAAGTGAAAACAATTTACCCACTTTACTTTTGAAAAATATTTTGAGAAAAAATAAACATGTGTGTTCATGTGTTCTTAGGTTCTAAAAAATGTTGTCATGGGTTGTGGCAAAAAAAAAACATGTATACGAGTCTGTCACTTATGACCTTACGGAGTTTTTGCGTGACTCGAAGCACAGCTCAAAGTGGTACCCAGACCCCTACTACAGAACGACCCTGAAGCTGGAGGATGGCCGAAAGGTGGAGGTTTCAGGCACTTTCTGGCATGATGATTGTCTATGCTCCTTGGAATCTGGAAACTAGTGCAGTAGATGTTCAACCATCCCCAACTTGTCAAACTTTCGAGCTAGAGTTGCTAGATCTACAAAATCTCAGTTCAAATGAGGGGAGCGTGCTTTGTGCTTGGTATGAGAAACAAATTCATGACAACAGAGGAGCGGCTGCAAAAAAGTCGAGTAGTTAGCTCCTAGAACAAGGATTTGGAAGAAAAACTTTGTTCTGCGTGTGAGGAATGTGGCTCTCTCGACTCACTGCAAGAAACTTCGAGAGACTCTACGTGAATCCGCAGTTAGGAAGGACGTTGGGAAGTTTTGTTGTGATATTATTGAGGCCCACAGGAATGGAAAGTTTGATGGAGAGGATGCCCTCTGGAATCTCATGCTCGATATCACTTAGAACCACAACAGAGCAAAGTAGGGATTCAGATACCACGACACAACGAAGCAGATCTTCCAAGTCATCCGGATCTGGGGTGGAACCTGGATGCACAACTTTCTCAAGCTCAATATGAAGGGCCCGGATATCAGCTCGACAAAGAAAGCCTCGTGGCAGGCTTTCCAATATCGAACCGATATCAATATTGAGAGCTTTGAAGCCATCGCCAACATCTACAAGCTGAAGATGGAGAGCTTGCAGCTTAAATTTGGGAGTGTTCCGGCGACTGTAGCTGAGGATGAGACTGCGATCAAACAAGCTGTAAGGTGGGACACCAAACATGACGTTCTACTGGGTTTTGGGGAAAAGCTGGAAGGTCACTCATGCAAAGAGCAGTTTGAGGTGGAGGTCGGCGATAGAGAGCAAGGCTACCGCAACATTGTTGAGGCTTTTGAGAGGAATGTGAAGGCCTCGTGTGCAAGGGTGTTCATCATGAACCCTTTGCATTCAAAACTTCCAAATCTTGTTCTAGGAGTTTTACACACTTGCAACAGGCGGATGTTAGAAGATAGTGGGAGCAGATTCAGATGTTCTGGGAGAAGCACTTGCAACCAGTTCTTGGGCATCTCATAGGTCATTCCTCTGATGGTGATTCCCGCCGCAGGTCGTGCATGTTGGAGGACATGCTGCAGGCTTCGAATGTGTATAGGGTGCCGTGGGAAGCCTGGTTCTTATCTACAGATGTGGGAGAACACGGTGATCTGTGTAAGCTTCACGATCAAGACTTTATTCACAACGGGAAAAAACTTATCAACCCGCTGGATAGAGGGACAAAATCACTCTTTCTCGAAGAGCAACTCGTTTGAATGATGTTTGGGTGGTGTTTGAGCGTTTTCACGGTGATCATGGTCTTCAAGCGGGGATGTGAGGCGAGTTGACCACCAGAACTGGTGTAGTGCTTAGAGGATTGCGTTGAGAAAGGATCAAGAGCTCCTACAAGCTTTACGAGCTCCAGAGAGCAGGAGACCTGAGAGAACTCTTAGGATGGAGGTATATATGGACGTGGTTGCCTCCTACATCGATATTTTTCTTTCGCCTGTGAAAAGCTTGCGGGAGAAGGTCCAATATGCTGCAAAAATCTCATTTTTTCTAAGGTAAATTTGCGTTTTGGAAAAATTATTTTTTAAATTAAATTAATTTTTAATGTATTTTCAGGTTATGGCGGCTGTGGATAATCTGAGAGAAAAAAGGCAATCTCAAGCACAACTTTTTGAGCCGGGAGACTTTTCTTGATGTTCAATTGTCTTGCCATTTTGTTGTGCTCTTGATAAGGTATATTTTTTAAAAACATTAAAAATCAACAAGTTTTTATATTTTTTAATATTTAAATTGTGATTTTTTCTCAGATACTTTCGTGATTTTCATGGCAACCTCCCAGTACCGCTTGCAAAGACTGGCTCTGATGTTTGTGAGAACTTCTTCTCCAAAATTGGAGGGATGGTTCAGTACAAGCGGTCCTATGACAGCAAAGATATAGTTGACAGTGCGGGAGCGATGAACCAGATTGCTGCGTATGAGGCGGAAGGCGATCTCAGATTCTCAAAGGCTCACTCAAAACAAGAAAATATTTGGGAGGAGATGGAGATGGAGAGAGTGGGCAAGCAGGAGCTGGCTGATCTTCGTGATCACTCTGGAGTTTCCACGGATCTAGAGATTATTCAGGACTTGCAGAGGCACAACAGCTTTGTCAACGTGTTGGAATCCACTGCTCTTCAAGTTCATCTACATTATCCTAGTTTGTTACTCCGTGGAAGTTTGAGGACTTTATCAAGCTTTCAGCTGAATGTGGTGTTGAACTAGTTCAGGATGAGTCGGATGAGCCTGTACAAGCTGAAGCAGATCCGGAGGGTGAGAATGTGGATGAACACGAGGATGAAGAGCTGGTGGATCGCACTAAGCTTCGCCACACCTTTGATCTTATGCTAGACAACCATGACGAAGGTTCTCCATCTCCTAAAAAAGTTTCTAACGTTGTTTCTGTGGATGGGAAGAAAGTTTCAAAAGCAATGTTGGTTAGCCAGTTGAACAGGAACCCGTGGCTTTCTAAAGACTGGCTGACTCGTGTCAAAAACATTGTTCTGGAGATGGAGGCGGGGAAGAGCTTGAATGCAGCAACAACTTTGAGCATTGGATCGGATGTTCAAGGAAGAAGAAGCATGCCCTGCAACATCAAGGAGCAGCAAACGAAAGACGAGAGTGAAGCTGGTGTATGGTACCTTGGCCATGTTCTAAGCATGAGAAAAAAGGTTGGAAATGCTTGGAGGGATACTCGTGAGAGCATCAACATGGATGATCTGCCAACTTTTGCGAAAGAAGGTCAGCTGGAGTTTCTTTTCACTTACTACCGAGAAAAGAAGTCGATGATGAAGGTAGAAGCTGGTTCTCATATGATCTGCATGACGATGTGCGAGTCGGAATCAGTTTTGTGATTGGCCTAGTGCCGCTTACTTTTGATACTAATCATGAGCTTTATTGTTTAGATAAAAGCTCAAGGTCAAAACTAGATGAATTTATTTTATGTAATAAATAATATCTAATTTTTTAAGAAAAAAATTAACGATTAGGGGCTGTAATAAAACCTGTTTTTCATAATGTTAAGGTTTTGGGGCTAGTAAAAAAAATTAAAATTTTAAAATATTTAAGGTTAGGGGTAATGGTATACCTACTTAAACCGTACTTTAAGGGGCAAAACCAGAACTGATTTACAGTGCTAGTATACCAGAGCCATGACAAGTGACCTCTCCGGGATTGATAAGGTGTTAATATTTAATTCGTTGAGTTGTAAGATTAATGGTCGTTAGGAATCCGCATGCCAGATGTGGGGTAACTTACGTAGCCTCAATGATTGCTAGGATGCTGCTGCCAATGCCCAGTCCCGGGGTCCGTTTCTATATTGTTTTGTATTGCTAGTTTGATTGGTTGGTTTGAGATTGATGTTTTGTTTACATTAATGCATGATTAGGCATCTCAGGTTTCAATTCAAAGACTCGTGGGATTGCCCATAAATAAAGTCATGTTCAAATCGAAACATTAACAAACCTTTCAAAGAGTCACGGGCTTCAAGAATCACATGTCATTGTATTAAAAGGAAAAGAACATATAAGATGGTCTAACATCCAAGGTTTCCCACACAAACCCAAAGATGCTTTATCATATATCAGTATTCACAAAGTGGCTTCTCAAGATGATGTAGTTATTGCTAGTTCGCTAATAGAGATGTCATCCAAAAAAGTCTAGCATATGTTTTGAAGTAAGACATATTGTCAAAAGAAGAATATGGTTCTCCTCCGGCGAGAACCCCTTATCAATTAAATTCTCAAGACTTGGTAGAATTAAAGAGATAACTTACATAATTAATTAGGCAAGGACATATTTAACTTAGTTGATCACCATATAATGCATCGATCTTATTTGTAATGAAAAAAAATGGTACAATTCAAATGTATGTGGATTATCGAGTGCTGAATGTAATAACCTTTAAAAATAATATCCTTTTTCGTAAGTGGATGACTTGTTTGATAGGCTATTGAAAGCAAAGTATTTTTTAAGAATAAACTTGAAATTTGAGTATCGTTAAATTTGAGTAAAGGATGACATTGAGAGGACCACTTTTTAAACACATTATGAGTCATTCGAGTTTCTAATCATGTTGTTCAAATTATGTAATGCTCCAACAACTTTTTGCACAATGATGATGATGTGTTTAAACAAGTTCTTAATGGTGTATATTAATGACATTTTACTTTATAGTTTAATAATTGAGGTGCACACAAAACACTTGAAAAAGTATTTTAAAAATTGAAGAAGAACCAATTGTATGCTAAAGAAAACAAGTGCATATTTCATCAAACTAAGATAGATTTTTTGAAATACTTGATCTTAGGTGGGAAAGTTGTCATGGATTGAAGAAAGTTTAAGCCAAGTGACTGATTTTAAAAGATGTGTATGAAGTTAAGTCATTTCTTGGCCTGATAAAGTATTATAATAGATTCATAAAAGATTACTCAGACAACAACTCCATTGATCTATTTCATAAAATTTATTGGTTTGATAAAGTATTACCATAGATTCATAAAAGATTAGTTAGAGACAACAACTTCATTGATCTATTTCACAAAAAATATTCCATGGCATGGACTCTAGAGTGCCAACAAATGTTTATCAAACTCAAAGAAGCTATCTCTTTTGAGCATATATTGTGATTGTCAATTTTCAAATATTTGTTTAAGGTGAAGCGTGATGCATCCGACTTTTAACTATGACAAGGGTGTAAAGAATCTATTCCATCTTCCCAAATATAAAATACAAACTTATCTTTTGTTAAATTTGATGGCCTATTCACAAAAAAGAAATGTGTATTGTAGTTGCTTCCTTAAAGTATCGATGCCATTATCTTCCAAGTCATGACATTGCAATTTGGACATATATTATAGCTTTGAGATATTTTGAAATCTAGTCGAAGTTATTGCCAAAGTACGCTAGATGGGAGCAAAAGTTAGCTCGATTTCAACTTAGTGTCAACTTTGATAGATGAATTTATGATGGCATATCCTTAAGATGAGTTTGTTTAGAAGGCATTGGACATAATAGTAGAGATGAAACGAGTTCATCAATTACGAAGAGATGGTTATATTCCAGCAAAAATGGAAAGACAAAATGAATGCACTTAAGCAAGTGCATTTTTCAATATGAGATGAGTTCTCTTCTATAAAAAGAAGAGATTCTATGTTCTAAAAGGAACATGGAGGTAAAGATTGTTATGAGAACATCATGATGTTCCTTTGGCAAACATGACGGAAGGCACAAAACCTTACACAACGATCGTTTGTCATGGCTTTTGAGAATGTGGTGGCTTTTGGCAATCAACGCCACTATAGCTGGTGGTTTCCATAATGGTGCTCAAGGAAAGTGGCTTTTGAAACCATATAGTGGTGTTTCATCATGGCTTATGTGTCCACAGTGATATTCGTTTGTGGCTTATATCATGGTTTAGGGAAAAGTGACATTTTGAGTGCATTTAAAAAAAGCTTTGGTAATGAAATATCTTGTGTGTGGCTTTTAACCACATATATAGTGATATCTTGCATGGGCTACGAATATATTGTTCACATAAATGTAAATTTAAAACTTTATATTGCTGGGAGAAAAAGGCATGGTTATGGTTTATGTAGTGCCACTCACATACTTAAACAACTTTCTCTTTTAATATTAATCATTGTTTAACAAGAAAGTACTTCATAATGCCATCTGGCATATTGGTCAGCTGCACTTTGTGTGTGCATTGAACTTCTGACTAGCCAACCCAAAATGGAATACTATTTGCCTAAATATATTTGATAATCTTTCTCCTTTGTACTATAGAAATAACCACCCCAACACGTTTTCCATGTAACTGCACAACGTCATTCAATTGAATGACCTTGTAACCTTGTTCTGTCTTCTGACAAATAAAAAACGCTCCACTTTAGTCCACTTTTGTTTGGTGTTCTATTGAAGTGTACAAGGCACTAGGAGTTGTTCTACATCCCTTGAGCATTCTTTTAACCATTGTATCTCTGATGAGCACCCCTACACATTGCTTGAAAGTACAAGCCCTACTTGCAAACCTGCTTGGGTTTGTATGATGACTACATCCCCATCTTTCAGCTAGACTGGGCTTCAACCTTCTCATATCTCAAGGTGTAATGGAAACTTACTTGAAACTATTTCCAGGCAATGTCAAGACCTTTTTTGGCCATTGACGGATCATTGTGAGGAAAAATGCATTTTCTAGGAGGATATCATCCATAGGCAGTATGCACGTTGAATCCAATTGAACTTGAGATGGCACCAAATTTGGCATTCCAATAGCCTCATGGAGTACAAGCCGAGATGTATGTGAGGCACAATGATATTTGTTTAGAAAAAATTATAAATGGATTTATACAAAATAAATGGACTGCAACACTCAATTTCGGAAAATGGCAAAGAAGTACACATAAATCCAACAAACATCCACTAAAAATAGCTTTGTTATGTCACCGTAGCATGTTTGCCCTACAAAAAAATTGATTAAAGACACCTAAAAGTATGTCAATATCATGAAGTTTCAGAAATGCAAACCTGGATTTTAGGTGTCACATGTCACAACACAACTATTGGGTTTGTATATAATGCCATTCAAGCAAACAGTGTTATGCCGATAAATATAATTGTTGAAATTTTGCTACTCTTCAAGAGATGGTCTAAGAAGTTGGGAAAGAGCTTGCATATGAATTCTAGAAAAGCCGACCTTTATGCATCTTCATCAAGATGCCAGCTTCTGCAATGTGACTTTGCCAATCTTGACTTCCCATTTCAAAACATTTTTTGAATAGATCAAATTCGGCCTCCTTTGAATCAACAACCACAATACCATTTTTGACAAGCACCTCCTCCATGTCAATTGATGTTTTTGGCTTGATGAAATTTCTATTGAGGTTTTGTTTTAGCCTGTCTAGAGGTAGCAAGCCATCTAATTCTGCCTTCATGAGCTCCTAGATTGTGGTAAAAAATAACCTATGCAAAAGAAGCAAAGTTAGAAGATTATACATAGTTGTAAACTAAATAACAACATTCAAATTTACAAAGAAATAAAAAAATACCTAAGATGTGTCTTTGTGAATGTCATCTTTATTTCAATGTTGTTTGTATATGTAACGTTGAGGTCTTTGAAGTCACCTTCATATCCATAACACCAAGTATTTAATGGAGAACCGTACAAAAAAATGTCTTTGCAAACAGGACACGATCAAGTGCATGAAGTAGTGTTGACTAATGCACTCCATACTACTCGTACCACAATACCTACAATGTGCTACATATGTCATAGTTTTTACTATGACTTAACCCTTTACTTTGGAGGTTGATTGTTATTACCTACTATATTATGTTAACAAACCCATGCCCCGCTTAATGCACTTAGGTGTTTAGGGTAGTTCGGCCGGCTGTCCTTTGATATTGCGAGAAACTCTAAACAAAGGTAGCACTTACCTTTTAGAAAACTCACCCTTGATTTTGATGTTCCAATTAAGTTGATTAATTAAGGTAGATGAGTTTGGCGTGTTAAGTAGGGTTAGGAACACCTTAGGGTTGACCTAACCCTAGGGTTTCCCTAACCCCGCCCTAAAACCCCCACCCCTTGGGTAAAGTTTTAGGGTTAGGAGTTAGGCTAAGTTAAACACTCTCTCATTAACTAAATAAGGGGCTAGCTAACATACAGCGACATAACTAGCTAATTCTGTGCCAACCCACTTACACATTCAAGAAAAGAGGGGGGGCTCCGTCACATAAATAAGGTAGAGTATGAGTAGGAGAGCTCCTGGGTTCATGACTAAGTTCGTTATTCTTCTACTTGTGCAACTTCTAGTTTGTGTCGTTAAAATACAATCCTCTGTTGTGCCGCCTCAACTTCTAAACAATAAGGATACGTCTCACTTCGGGGTAGCCTACCCTTAACATTAGCGAATCCATGCCTGGGAGGTCTTATCGGATTGCACATTTCAAGAGGCAAAGGCAGAGGCTTGTCTCTAGCCTCCTCCTCCACGTCAAGCTAGGTGTAACACTCACAACCAAGCAAGGCACATTTGTGTCCTTGTCCAACTATGGGCGCGGGATCTTATTTGACAGGTTCATGTTACCTAGTTCTTGAGGGTTCACTAAGGGGTTTAGAGTTGGCATTTAGAAGCCACATTTGTGGCACTTAATGCAACTCTTGAATCTAAGGGCTATGGCATGATAGCCCACATCATGGAAGGCAATATCATATAAATATGTGACACTGGGCTAGACGTCACACGATACAATGCCTGAGGCATGCCCTTTGGGGTTGTGTCATGAGCTTGGATACTCTAGCAAACAGGTATGCTTGTGCTTGCACTAGGGTGCTAAGCCTTGGACATCTGCTCAAGGGAGGTTAGGTCTCGTAATTAGGTGTGCTTTGACACACTTAGTTAGGAGAGTGTTCTCCTTGGAATCCAGAGAATGAATAACCTATGCAAAAGAAGCAAAGTTATAAGACTATACACAATTGCAAACTAAATAATAAATTTACAAAAAAATAAAAAATACCTAAGATGTGTCTTTGTGAATGTCATCTCCATTTTAATGTTGTTTGTATATGTAGCATTGAGGCCTTTGAAGTCACCTTCATATCTATAACACAAAGTATTTAATGAAGAACCATACAGAAAAATGTCTTTGCAAACATGGCCATGACCAAGTGCATGAAGTAGTGTTGATTGATGCGCTCCATACTGCTCATACCACAATACCTCCAATGTGCTACATAACTCTTGAACAAAGTCCAAAGTTTTGATTGTCTAGCCGTTTGATCTACTCCAATCCTAAAAAATCCTTGTAATCTCTGTTAATAGAATACAAAGTCGAAAGTCTGCAGCATCCACTAGCCGTCCACAACATATATCTGGAACTATTGTACAAAGTGTTGATGTTCTTGTGCCACTGTTAACATACAAAACTTTCCTGTGTGCAGAAAACACTGTTCAGCGCAGGAAAAGCTTTGCAAGTTAAAGTGTAGGGATTTCGTCCAATAGAGAGCTCTATATATATACTTATTTCGTCTCTAAGGTCAAGGATAGGATTTTGCTTTGGCCATTGCATGTATAAGCATTCACAATACCCATAAACATGCACTTGCATTACTATATGAATACAAAGAGATAGCAAGTGTGGAGACTTACTTCTCTCCCAAAGATACTCTCTCTCTCATGCATTGCTCTCCATAGCCTTCATAGTCTTCATAGTCTCTCCCCTTCTGCCCTACTTGCCCTAACCGAATCCTGTCCTCCTCCAACCGTCATAACTGTCTGCTTCCTGCAACCGTAGGATCCTTCCTACCTGTAGGATTTTTACTACTACTACTTTTCCTACAAGTTATTCCTCCACCGTAGGAAAGTCCTATGTATGCAGTTCCTACATGCTATATTTTTGGCCTCTAACACTATTCCCCACCTTGAATTTGCAGTGTCCTCACTGCACCTGTCCTGCACCCTCATTCTCCTGCGGCTCCTCAGGATACTCTGTCTCATATTCCTCCTTGTACCTCACAAACTCCGCCTTTACCTTCTCCATTTCCTGTGCCATGGATGCCACCTGCAGTCGGAGACCCTGGTTCTCCACTGCAGTCGTGAAGTTCCTCCCCACACTGTCAATAGTGCTCCTCCCTGTCGGAGTTCTTCCTGTCTTGATTATCTTCTGCGCCATCGGCATAGGTTCTGAAACACTCACAGGCTTGCTCTCAAGAACTGTAGGACTAGGAGTCCTTGCCTTCACCGGTCGTGCTCCTATCCTGCTAACTGTAGCCTGCATGGTGTTGATCTTCGGCATTATCACTGCCTCCACCGCTTCTGCAATCAACCTCGAATCTTGCTCTGTCCTTCACTGTATACCCATATTCACAAACTGGTTGTACAATGCTGAAGCCAACTGTGGTACATCCTGCGATGCTGAACTCACCTTTGCCGATTTGTCCAGTATCTCCTGCTGCATACGAGACAAAACCTGCGCCAGCTGTACCTCAACCTCCATAGGCACTTCCTCCTGTCTGAAGGATTTCCGACGCTTACCACCATCCTGAACGTCCCTGGCTCCATAAACTCTGTTGCCATTTCTTCAGCCGCCTTCGTAGCAATGAGTCATTCCCCCACCTGCGTGATGCATAGGATACCCTCCTCGTGCAAACGTACCTCTTCCTCTTGGAGAATGCCCTGCCGCTCCACGGTTGAACCATGGCTGCCGTGTCATTGGAACACGTCCCATGCCTTCACCTTGGTGATTGAGCTTGCCCTGTTGGTAACTGCAACAAAACTACAGTTGCCTCTCAACTGTTCCTGGAATATCCCCGGAATCTCCTTTCCCTTATCCCCTAACTGCTCCGGTGATTGCTCCACCGGTTTCCCTGTCTCCCTTATTGGTGGCTCCTCCTTCATCATCTTTTGCAACTCAGGCGACTTCTCTTTCTTATTGTGTACTCCAGACATCCTATCCTACGACTGCTCCTTCGGCTTATCCTTGCTACCTTCGTCTGAGTCATTGTACTTGTTCATGTGGCTTCTCTAGCTCCATCTGTACCACTTTCTCCAACGTCTTCTTCTCCGGTTGCTGTCCCACCTTCTGTGGCTCTCTGGTTTTCAGTGGCTTCACCCTTAAAACCTGTTCCGAGTGCTCTTCCTCCTCCTCTTCTCCTGTTCCTATCGAATCCTATCATCCAAATGGATGCTCTTCGTCGCGGGCTTCGTTTTTCCCTTCCGCACAGATTTCCGCATAGGCATCACCCGTGATATCTTTTGTTTCTTCCCCAGTGGTGTTTTCATCACCTTACTAGTACTCGCCTGACGCTTCCCACTAGCCACTTCCTGTACCTTCTTTCCTACCAGCCTATCTTGAGGTGAGCACCTTGTGCAATTTACAGCAATCCTGCTCCTCGACTTCCTCTCCACACTCAATCACATGATTCACAAGTGACTGTATCCATGCCAATGCAATCATCGGAGACTCCTTCTGCTGTATCTCCTTCTCCTGAGCAGTAAAAACATACTCACACCCAGTTTCCTGAGGAGATAACGTGCGACTCCTGCACACTTCCCCGTCTTAAGCACGTCATACAGCGACATAACTGTCTTTGAGGCTGTAGTGGAAGAGAGTCTGAACTCAAAAGAGTTCACCAGAAAATTGACCACAAGCTCTACTTCCTCCTCAAAATCCGCCACACGCAAGCCAAGCTTGCTATTGTATTGCCTCCCCTCTTTTAGATAGATATCTAAATTCTTCTTATCTACCTTTAACTCTCCTTCTCCTAATGGCAGCCGAAATACCTTCGCGATTGCCTTCTCATTAATCAACATCCTTCTCCCTTCGGCATATGCAACAAAATTGTCTCCAACCATTTTTCTGCCATCATAATGAAATGATAGCACTGTAGCGCATCAGGATTTACCTGCGCTAGAAGGTGAGCATACTTCTCAAGACTCAATCCTTGAAGAGTGTTCCCCAGCTCTGGACTGATCTCCCAGCCCGTCAACATGACTGTAAAGTGGCCACATGCTAGATTCTCAGCCGCCTTATGCAGAGATCGGCAATTTTTCACCACAAGAATATTCTTTCCTCCTGCCATATCCGCAAAGAAAGAAGCTATAAACCCTAGATCTAGGTTTGGCACTGATTTCCAAGTGTATTGGAATATTCGTATATAGAATATATCTCAATGTTTATAAATGACATTTCATACCTTCTCAATTTATTTATGTTTACCTTTCCTGCATTCCATCACCTGTTAGGGTTTCAACATTTACCACACCTTCCTCACTTATCTCCTGACTTTGAATGGACCTAACCATTTCATTTTTAATTTATCCTGTGGTTATCAACACTTCCTCTATACCACAAGACCAAATCTCCTTCTCTTATATCATACTTCTTTCTTTCCTATTATACCAGGCTCTCCTTCTTTTCTGAATTGCCTGTACAGTCCATAAAGCATGTAATCTTATCTCATCCAGTTTTCTAATTCCTGTAGCCTATGTTGTAAGGATTCTTGCTCACCTAAATATGCTTTACAACAATCCTTAGAGATGGCACAATATATTCAATAGGAGTTATTGCCTTAAGTCCATATGCTAACTTAAAAGGCGTCATTCCTGTTACAACCTTATAGGCTGTCCTGTAAGCCCACAAGACTTCAGGAAGTCTTTCATCCCAGTCTTTTCCATTTTCCTGGATCACTTTCCTTAAAACATTCTTAAGGACTTATTTGTAGATTCAGCTTGACCATTCCCTTGAGGATAATAAGGTGTAAATTTCCTATGTTTTATGACAAATTCTTCCATAAGTGTTGAATTGTTTCATTAATAAAGTGTTTTCCTCTATCACTTATGATTTCCTTAGGAATTCCATAACGCACTATAACCATATTATATATAGCACGAGCTGTATTATAAGCATCAGCTTTCCTCATAGGTTCGCTTCTACCCACTTAGTCATATAATCCGTAAGTACCAGAATAGATTGATTCCTTTTTGTACTCATAGGATTTATAGGTCCTATAAATCCATTCCCCACCTTTGAAAAGGTTCTAGTGGTAGGATAGGATTTAGAGGATATATTTGTTTCTTAGGTGGTATATGTGCTCTTTGGCACTTATCACATTCCTACAGAAATCTCCTACATCCTTCCATAATGTAGGCCACCATAACCCAGCCTGTAAATTTTCTTTACAGTTATTTCCTCTGCAAAAATGCCCTCTTGCTAGACCCGCATGGGCCTCTTTCAGGATATCCATAACCTCAAAAGGTTCCACCCAACGTTTTAAAACTCCATCTTGACTAGTCTTATATAACTTTCCTCCCCCAAAGAATAACGTCGTGTCCTCACGACAAATAACTTTTTCTGATCATTAGTCTCATAAGATGTGGAACTAGTCCAATCGACAAATAAACTTTTATGTCATCTATCCATGTAGGAGGAATATGCACATGAAACAAATGTGCGTCAGGAAAGTCATCCATGTACTGGATTGGAACTTCTCCTATCTTAATGCGGCTCAAATGGTCAGCCTTCATGCTGTCTACCAGGTTTATGTATGATTTGAAATCATACTCCTGTAATAGGAGAAACCATCTAGCTAAACGTCCTGTTAGGACTGGCTTGTTTAAAAGATGTAATAAAGCCTTATGATCTACAAAAATTTTGACTTTATTAGTTAATAAATAATGTCTAAATTTATGAATTGCATACACCATTCCTAAAGCTCTTTTTCTGTGGTAGTATAGTTTACCTCTGCCAGTGTTAACCTGCAACTTGCATAGTAGATAGGACGGTCCTTTCCATCTTCCTACGTCTGTGTAAGGATAGCTCCTATTGCAATGTCTGAGGCATCAACCTGCACATGAAATTCCCTGTCCCATTTAGGATTCACTAATATAGGTGATGTTACTAAAGATTTCCTTAATGTATCAAAAGCCTCTTGACATGCAGGAGTCCAATCATAGGATTTTCCTGCCTTTAAAAGGTCAGTTAAAGGTCTGGCTATTTGGGCATAATCCTTAATAAACCTCCTATGATAGCCAATCTTTCCTAAAAACCGCCTTAATTCTTTTAGATCCTGCGGTGGTTGTAAGGTAAGTATAACTTTAACCTTATCCTATCCACTAGGATTCCTTCCTTACACACTACATGTCCTAAGAAAACTCCTGATTTTACAAAAAAATTAC
>PUQB01000146.1:44798-49798 GCA_003024785.1 Selaginella tamariscina
TGATTTCTTCAAGAATTTGCATTTGGCAAGGATCATTAAGCCACATCAATTCAAGGAAAAAGGCAAGTATTTTGTTTTGTTTAGGTCTGTCATTTATGTTTTATCATTAACAGGTCAAACCTTCTTTGGTGATGGAGTGGCTTGAGAAGAAGGAAGAGCACAAGTATGCTATTCTACAAGTTAAAATTGTTACCTGGAAGACTTAGAGAAAGACCTGTGCATACCATTCCAAGCTAGTTTGCTGCTATTTGAGGAATCTCATCCTTGCCGGGTTTCCCAGTTAGATATTGAGGTAAGATCTTGGTTTCTTTTGTTTTCATTTCATAGCTAATGTTACTATGACTAACTCATGAACATGATTTGGTTTTCTGGCTCAAGTGTTGCACAAGCATCCATGATGAACCTAAGTTTGTGCATAGCTCAAAAGATGAGAGTGACAGCTCTGAACACACCAATGTGAGACATCAACCTGCCAAGTGATTGAAGAGTGCCTGTGCAGTGGAGTTGTGAGTTGTTTGTTTAATATTCATTCTTTTCCTTTCTGGCATTGACACAAGTTAGTCTTCTTGTAGGCTATAGCAACCAATTTGAACACTACCACAATGAGAATGATGTTGATTTGGATGCTGATGATAATGTTGAACATGAAGTTGTTGGAAGCAGAAACAACAACATCAACATCAAACAGAAGGTTAGCAGCATTCTAGAATCAATGAAAGTTATTTAGAACTGCAAAAGGTAACTTTTATTTTCTATTTAACATGTACATGTTATTAATGTTAGGAACTTGGGGATCCTGAAGATTCCGACTTTGAAACAAAGCTAGAGGATTTTGATAGTGTCAAAGTTGGGGGTTTTGGACACAAAACCAATAGTGAAATGCTTTTGTCTTGGATGTGTAGGCAAATATGAAGGTTGTAGATGCAGTTGTTGATGTTGGTCAGGTGCAAGGAGTTGAAATGCCATAGCCTTCTCAACAACAAGATGAAGACTAATTCTAAGTATAAGGTACTCCATCGATTGTCTTAATAACTTTGATGCTAGCTTATGTGTTCATTTCCAGTTGCTAGAAGATTAGGAAGAGAAGTTCAAGCAATATTTGAGTGTGTGTTTGATAAAGAGACCAACATCAAAAGTTAGTCTTATAGCACTCAAATCTTTTGCTGCTGCTTACAACAAACAGAAGGGATGAAGATATTTGCACTGGGCCCATCAATCTAAGGCACTACAACATGTTACGCATATAGCAATTGAAAGAGGTATGCTCAAAGTTGACATCATCATTTGGGTGATCAAGAATTTTCAAGAGTGAACAGTTGTTCATAGTAGCATTAGTTTTCGAGCCACTCTGTTGGCTAGATATGAATTCACCATGGTGTAATGTTTTCTAACCATTATGTATTGCAATATATATATCATAATGTAAACACTGTAAAAGTTGTATTGACATCCTTCCAAAAAGCCACTTTGGACTATCATAGAATTCACACACAAAAAAACAATAAAATCACATCAGATTGCACTGTATAAACTACTTAGTTTTGAAAACTATGAAGGCTCTATATAACACAATATTCTATAACACCATAAAATTCAACCGTTAAACCACACATACAATCACACATAAACTCAATACTTGTCACTTTTTGAACCACCTTTATTTTCACTATATAAATCATTAGAAAAAGATGTTAAAAAAACATTTTCAAATAGTGGTGTCAATAATGGGAAGTCTACTTAACAACCAAATGTCTTTTAAGGTGGCTTCTTACAACCAAAGTCGTGGCAAACGGATTGTTGTGTTAGCTGTACTGAAATAAGGATTTTATTAGCTAGAAATGATAAATGATGTTGTTAAGTATGTTAAGACATGCTTGACATGTCAACAAATGAAGAGTCGGTTTCAAAAATAAGATGAGAAGTTCAATGTATATCAATTCCAAAACGGCCATTCCAAAGTGTCACTTTAGACTTCGTTATAGGATCACCAAAGTCTTGTGATTTTGATTCCCTTGCTGGTGATGGTTAATGGATTTTTGAAGATCAATCATTTCATTCTAACAATAGAGACATTAAATGCAAAACAAAAGTGAAGCTGTTCTTCCATAAGATCATAAGATTATGTAGTATACTAAAAATGATGATTTCAAATTAGAATCCTCGGTTTACTAGCAAGTTTTGGGGAACATCGTTTAAAAAAGTATGGTACAATATTGAAGTTCAGTACATCTTATCGCTCACAAATAGATATAATAGAGAGGGTAAATTGGCATAGATATCCATCTCCTTTAATGTTATCATTCATATTTTCCGCCCTAAAGATGACCAGCAAACTTCTCATTTTTGTCGTGTAAAGTGATTGTTTTTGCAATTTTTTAACAAATATCATTGGGGTTCGTCGACAAACCCCATAGATATCTCCCTATTCATTTTTTTTTCTATTAAAATATTTGGAGTTCACCCACAAACCCCTTGTCTTTATTAATGTATGATGCTCAATTTCTTTTTTTTTAAGCAAATATGCAAAAGGTTTGCCAATGAACCAATAAATATATCCTTTCAAGTGTTATCATTGATATTTTCACCTTACAAACTATAGGAAATAAGGCTCCAAAGCAAACACATGGAAACTGGGTGGATCTTCATGGAGCTTGGAAGTTAATCAAAAGGTGATGGTTATATTATTTTTGTTTTTACTTGTCTCACTTCTTAAATTTTTTTTTTTCTTAGAGCACTCATTTTTTTTCATTTATAAAAAGTGGTGGGGTTCACTACCAAACATCTCATTTTATATTCTTATAATTCTTATTTTATGCTAATATCATTCTTATAAGTTATACTTTTCATAATAATTCCCAAAACATGATTCCCATAATTCCCATTTCTCATTTCCCATAATTCAAATTCTCAAAATTCCTATAATTTTCATTAATAATTCTCATACAATTCCCATTTATTTGATCCATCCATACAATCTCTGACATTTGTTTTTTCGCTTTTCAAGCTCCACAAAGGAAACATAAGAGACAAGGTAAAAAAGAAACTTCTGAGAATTTACTTTTTTACATGTATTGGGTAAAGATTTATATAATAGGCTTATTTATTTGACTCAATTTTATAGGCAAATGAGTAAATAAAATGTTATTAACATTAAAGCCCTATTGAGCCAAAGGGTGTTGACATGAGAGTTGATCAAGATGTTGAAAATACCTCCAATAAATTAGCCTTTGTCCATATGGAAGCTTATTTAATCAATTTCCCTTGCATTGGATGCGGTAAACCAATCTTCATTAAAGGGTGTGAGTTATTAAAGAATCTCCTTTTGCCTATTAACTTCAATCTCTTACCTATTCATTCCCCTCTTAATGTTCTATCCACCCCACCCACAACCCAATGTGCCTCGCAACCTCAAAATATGGAACATGCCATGCCACACAAGCATTTAGGCAAAAGAACTTCAACACATGGTTCAAAGTTTGAAGGTTGAGTTGGTATTATGGTCAGAACAATTTTTCAGCAAAGCACCAAACTATTAATGAGCTTTTACAAGATATGAGACATCCAAAAACTTCAATAGTCAAATACATTCCTTTGTGTCAATTGAGAGCAGTGATATATGCTGTAGTAAAAAAATGCTACGAATTAGTAATTAAACTAGATTAGTAATTAGTAAACTAGTAATTAAATTAGTAATTAAACATTTCCGTACCATTTTTGACTGATTTAATCACTGATTGAGAGTCACCAACTTTATTAGCCCTTATATTATACACAAATAGGTAACATCGTTCTTATTTAATTCATAACTAACACAATTACATGAACTAATAAAAGGGGACAATGTGAGAAGGTTATTTACAACATTGCCAGATCTAACCTGAATTACGAAGAAAAGGTTGTGACACTCATACAACTTAAGGATTGGTTATTTACCAATGAAAAGAAGTGGATCGGTATCTAGTTGTTCATATCTTCCTTTAGCAAACTATTGAAGAAGAAGAAAAGTCATTAGAGAGATGGATTTCAAAGAAGAAGCTAGCATATGAAAATCCCAAGGGTGTTACTTTTGAGGTTTACTTGCGAGATTGCACTGACAAGTTTGGTGAGCAAGATATGCCACCCAAAGCATTTGGCTCTCTACAATTTAAGAATTTACATGGGCAACCTTATTTCATGTGAAGATGTATCTACATAATAGCTTCATCTAATGTGTACATATATAGAGGATGGCATCCCCGAATGTTTTCTCAAAGAGTAAGCCTTTTGAATGAAGACAATTTTAATACATGCTCTTTTGAAAAGGAAAGTTATTATGATATTCAAGTTTATCATAGCAGTAATGTTTTATCCACCATATTTCATCTTCTTATGATATATTGAAAAGGAACTTGATGGTGGTACTTCGAGCTAAAACGAAAAGCACCTCTTTGCATGTTTAAGAGGACAGTCATCTTCAGGCTCACCCTAAATTGTATGATGGGATGCTCATCAAAACTATGAAATGAATGCGATTTTAAAACATTCTTCTACTACATTCTACTACATTCCACTGTAAAGGACAACAATACACCAAACTCCACACGCAGATTGAACCAGCAAAATTATCAAACTCCACATGAAGGTATCAAAACTCTCTAAAGTGTAAACACATTTTATACGATCCCTCGCCAATGTCTTTATACTACTTACTAATTTCCTTTCGAATGCAGGTGAATAAAGTTGTGGTAAGTGAAAACAATCTTGAAATTTGTATTATACACGGTGACTACATTCTCATTATCAAAGAGTACACACAACAAGAGCTTGTAACAATTACAAACAACTTGCTAGTTGAGTAAAGGAGGTTTGTTGGAAAATACGGGAATGCGTGGATTTTATGTTCATTGATATGTTGGACGGTTTACCATTGCCAATGGGACCATATCAAAGTGGAACAAGTTGTTTGACCAAAACATTAAGTATGCACTTCTTCATATCTAAATCCAACTCTATCAGTCTCT
>PUQB01000146.1:54798-79798 GCA_003024785.1 Selaginella tamariscina
AACAAAGTTTGTAAGGTACAAGACCAGAAAGACAAGCTGATGGAATCTGGACCGTTGAATTAAAGTTTTAATATCAGCTTAATTAGTGTATTAATTAGAAAAGTATTGAAAACTCAACTACTATGCGTATATGCGCTTAATCATACACTGCAGGAAATATCGTTTTCACAGACCGTTCATGTTGTGCGCCAGCACTAGCTTTCTGCACAAACACTTCGTTCACTTTCATTGGTTTTTTCTGACCATATAAAGCCTTCCTCAAGAATTATGCATTTGAAACCTTGTTGTGAAATGCATATACTATTATAGTATATAATGATTTACATATGTACTTATTACTGTACAAAAGAAATTTGATGATACATCATATTAATCACTAATCCACATTAATTAATCTGTTAATAAAATGATAGCCTTGATAGTCACATTCCAACGATTTAGTATGTGTGTGTGTATAACATATAAATATATATGGATGTTTTTTTTGAGAAAATTACATTTATACTCTTGAAATTTATTATATTTATATATATATTCTTTAAAATTTTATATTTACATATACACCCCTTTATAAATTATAAATTTACATATATACTTTTTGAAAAACTTTAATTGTAATATTTTGATTTTAAAAATAACATTATTAATTAAAAAAATATTTTTAATTCATAATATATTAAAAGTAAAATAATTAAAGTTTATTAAATATTAAATGTCAAAAATTATCATAGTAAAAAATGGAATATTTTTAAAATAATTATATTATATTATGATATATTGTATTTTGAAACTAAATATAATAAAAACAAATTAATTATAAATTTTTATTAATTTTTTAAAAATATTTTTTAATTTTTAATTTTACAATTTATGAAATTTTGAATTGAAGTTTAAAAGGTACATACGTAAATATAAAACTTCTAAGGTATATATGTAAATATAATAAATATCAAAGGTATAAATGTAATTTTCTCTTCTTTTTTTTTCCATTAATTCTTTTCAATTGTTTATTAATCTTAAGCTAATCAGGGTTAAAAAAGAATATTCATAAAGATCTAGATTAATTTAAAATAATTTCAAAAATGAACATATTTAGTTATGAATGAAATATAAACATAATAAAATTTATATAAAATATCGTTATGCATTATAAATAATTCAAAAAGTAATTAACAACAACTTACCTAAAAATAAAAAAAATTAATTATAATTTCATAAAAGATACATATTTTAAAATACATTAATATATAGATATATTTTAAACTAATGTGAATCATGAAGCCTAATTCAGATTATTTATTATGTTAATACCAATTATAAGGATAGTCTAAGAATATAATTAAGTTATAAGAATAACAATTAATTCCTAATGGGATGAAAACGAAAAGTATTATACTTTAATCTTAAATAGCAAACAACCTTAGTTTTTATTTAAGAAATTTTAATACTGTGATATATAAACAAAAAGAAATGTAAAACAATTAACATGGGTATATAAAAGAATATATAAACATTATACATGTAAATACATATACAATTTTCATATAAACAAGATTTCATATTTTAATATGTAACTTAACTAATTTATCAACAGTGTATATATATATATATATATATATATATATATATATATATATATAATTTATCTATAACTTAAGTGAAATATAAAACGAGCTTAAATCAATATATAATAGGAAAGTCTTTAAGACAGTATAATAACATGAAATAAGATATAATAAAATCAATTATCTAAAGAAACGACATGAAAAATCTATATATAATAATCGTGATGAAAGCAAAACTTCAGAGATCATCCATCCACCACATGCTTGCAACTACTTGCAAGCTCACCCCTGTACATACAAACAAAAAACAATCGTTCAAAAATTACTGCATCTCTCTCTTAGTAAAGTATATAAGTACCTTATTTGCGATGTTGTTCGAGAGCCAGTCGAGTCCTTCGTAAAGACCCTCTCCAGAAGTAGCACAAGTACTCTGTATGTACCTGTACCACAATAGAAATCAAATGAGTATGTCTATATATATGCACATACATAATAACTACTATAATATATATCTAACAAATAGATATGCTTACCAGTGTCGCTGACGGAGGGAGTGCAGACCCAGCTTATCAGTAATCTCAGCAGCATTCATAGCATTGGGAAGATCTTGCTTGTTTGCAAACACCAGAAGCACTGCATCTCTCAGCTCATCCTACACTCAACAAATTAATTAACAATTCAGACAAATAATATATAAATATATTACTATGGGGATACCTCGTTCAACATCCTGTGGAGCTCGTCCCTTGCCTCCACTACACGGTCCCTGTCGTTGCTATCGACCACGAAAATCAGTCCTTGAGTGTTCTGGAAATAGTGTCTCCATAATGGACGAATCTGCCACAAATCAAGCCGCCATTATAATGTACGTATATATACATATTCAAAGCTAATGGTAGCTAAACCAGTATAACTGAATATATATATATATATATATATATATATATACACACACACACACACACAAATTGTAGCAGTTCCATGTAAATTCGTTCTAAAGCAAGAGCACAGATAAATTTGTCTAAATCAAATTAAAACATGGGTTTGTTATCAAGTCAAACAGCATCGGGTCACTAAAAAGGTACTACTTTTATCTAAGCTACTTTTAACTTCTTAAAACCCGGATTTTTATATAAATTAGTACCTTGTCCTGACCGCCGACATCCCAGACAGTGAAGCTAATGTTCTTGTATTCGACAGTTTCAACATTGAATCCTGCGCAAGAAATCGGATCAGATCCATACACATCAGATCCGGGGAGATCTAGTGCTTACCGATAGTCGGAATGGTGGTGACGATCTCGCCGAGCTTGAGCTTGTAAAGGATCGTGGTTTTTCCGGCCGCATCGAGACCGACCATGAGGATGCGCATCCTCCTTCTTGGAGAAGAGGCGCGAGAACAGCTTCGAGAAGGTCAGCCCCATGGCGCCGCCGGCGATCGATCTGCCGCGCGAGGAAGACGAAGAGCAGCCCAAGAACAAAACGAAACCCTCACCTCAAAAACACGGAATTATGTTCTCAAAGAAGTAACGGAATATTCTAAAACCACATACGAATATTCTTAGGTAACGTCACATGTATGTACTCACGTATCGTGGTTTTCTAGTTGAAACGTCTCTCTCTCACACGCACACACACGCTCACGCCGTATATATGCCGTGTCTATATTTATATATACTATGTAGTCTGTAGTTTGGTAAAATGTCTCAGTGATGATAAAATCATAATTCGAATCTTCTTTAGAATATACTTTTATGCATATACAACAGCTAATTTAGTATAATTAATTTAATATTTAGCTATGACATTTTTCAATAATGTATATTCACTACAAATATAATGTATTTCTAAACTATATGATATTATGTTACGTATATACAACTAAAATCAAAGGCCGTTTGGTTTCACAAAAACAAACACACACGCACGCCTCTATACACATTAAGAGTTTTATATACGATTTAATATACTTACTGCCACGAGAGAAATATAAGTAACTATAATAAGCTTATTTTAAAATGTAGATTTAATACATTATTAAAACACAGAGGTTAAGACCACAGCAATTTCTGATTTCAATTATAACTGAACAAATTTTTAAATTTATAATATATGAGCTATCCACATTTGCTATAAAATATTGGGAATATAGTAAAACTAGTATCTAAATTTGTCGAATGAAAAAACAGTAAAATTAAATATTAATGCTGGAAAATATGCACACATACACATGCCCACATACATTAACATATATTTCTAGTTTGATACATTAATATATTAAATTTTTATTTCTTTTTCATTTCAAATATCTTGTCTAATAATATATTGAATTAAAAAATTCTACAACTTAATCTATAACATATAGCAAGCATATTTAATTTATGTTGATTTGTCATAGCAAAGAGGAAATAGTTAATGTATCTATCTATACATGTCTACACACACGTGTGTGTGTGTGTGTGTGTGTGTGTGAAGAAATAAATATATTATACACTATGTATATCTAAGTCTCATGAGATATATATCTGTTTACAAAGTTTAATATCTCTAAACTTTAAAATGTTTAATACATTAAAAAAAAAATCTCTAAAACTATATTTAAAGAGGTTGCACATTTAAAAAACTCAATTTCTAAATCTAGCCTAAAAGATTCCACAAACTAAACTAGGAATATCCGCTTCGGATATTCTTGGAATCTCAGTGCCAGCCTAAGGACTTGGTAAGGTATACAACAATGGCCAAGGAGAGAGGGTAAAACAGAAAGGTACAGAAAGCCATGAACAGTGGTATAGTGGTGAATATTCCCCCGATTATACCTGTTGCAATTGTTGCCAAGGCCATTATCAACACTTCCGAGCTAAAATCCCACACCAGACCACGAGCGGCCACGATCGTCAGAAACAATCCCAAGCACAGTGTGTTGTTCAATATTACAGATCCATATAACTGCAATATTAATATTACATTTTATATCAATTTAATATATATAGTGAATACAAGTGTGTGTGTGTGTATTTGTATACCTATCTGTATATGTATGTATATGTATGTATATATATGTGTGTGTGTGTGTGTGTGTGTCTATATATGTGTATGAACTTAAGTTTGAAATGTGTGTGCGTCTATATATATAGAGAGAGAGAGAGAGAGAGAGAGAGAGAGAGAGAGAGATAGATGAATACATCTGGTAAGTATGCATGTGTGCATTGAATGAATTCACACGTATGGATGTACCACTAATCACACTCAATGTTGTGTGTGTGTGTGTACAATGCATCTACATGTATGGATATACCACTAGTCACACTCAATGTTATGTATGTATGTATGTATGTGTGTGTGTGCGTATATATGTATGTATGTATGTATGTATACATGTTACACCTATATAATATATCTTAATATATGCAGTTAAAGAGTCCTTAGTCTATATATGCGTATTTGTAATGTGTGTGTGTGTGTGTGTGTCTCTCTCTTATATATATAGTATAGAGAGAGAGAGAGAATGAATACATCTGGTAAGTATGCATGTGTGCATGCATGAATCTACATATATGGATATACCACTAATCACACTCAATGTTATGTATATATACAATATCGTGAATGCATAATAAACAATGAAATATATTTATAAAGAAATTACTATAATTGATAAATAAGTTTTACCATTAAAATACTAACCTGTGAAAAGGTGACAGAAATACCACGCTTCTTCTTCTTTGATGAAAAAGCAACGGACGAGATTATCTCACTGAAGCTTGTAGCAATGGGGGTCACAACAAAGGCCACAAAGAAGGAAGGGATATTCGATGCCTTCGAAAAATTATCAATGGTATTTACCAGCGGAGTAGCAAACCCACACGCAAGCAAAACACCACCTGTAAGTATGCATATGCATTAAGAGTGTGTGTGTGCGTACATGTGTAGGTGTGTGTGTGTGTGTGTGTATGTACCAAGGAGGCAAGCAATTGCTGTGATAAGCATTCTCCTGGGAGAGGGTTCAATTACTTCTTTCAACTTCTTCTTCTTCATTATCATTATTGTTGTCTTCATTATTATTATTGATGTCTTCATTATTATTATTGATGTTTTCATTTTCCGGTTCTTCATCTGACGGCTGATCATCCTCCAGAAGAGCGGTCAGAGATGAATGAGCCTCCTATAACAATATAGTACACAGTTACACAAACACACACACACACACACACGTGTGTGTATATGTAACATTATTAACAACATAACATACTTTTATATATACGTTATAAATATCATGTGTTGTGAATACACACGTACACACATATATGAATGTATACCTGGGCAATTTCCTCCCAATGTCCAGAAATGGTACGGTCGGCCAAACCTGAGCGGTGTTTAACATAGTCATTTTTTAACTGTGAAGCGTGTAACCAGTTTGCCATGCCTTCTTCAAACTCACTTAGCGAGAGTTTACCATCTCTAGAATGATCAAACTCCTCCATCCAAATCTTAACTTCCTGTTCCTCTGGTATATGGCTATCCTGTTTTAAACCAAGGCTCTTTATAAAGTCTTTTAACTCCTTCTCTGATAGAAGTCCATCATCATTCTGATCAAAGAAGTGAAACAGCCTGTATAAAGAATGTTAAATATAATTATATTTAATCAGAATATATTTCTAGTAGAAACTGTTCAATATAATTATATATAATATGAATATATTCTATAAGTTTGAATATAGCTAAAACAATTTGTTATAAAATAGAGAAAACGCTTTGGTGCTCACACACACACACACACACCTTTTAAGAACGTCATAGTTCAGCACTTTGTCGTTGTTTAAGAGCAAGTCTCCCCATTTCTTTTGGCGAGAATATATGTGAGCTCTGTGTAATGCATGAGACCTTCTATAGCGGTGTCTATGCCAATCCACCATCATTTGCTGTATCCATGGTGTCATCACCTGTAAGAAGACAGAGCGCGTGTGTGTGTGAAAGAGAGAGAGAAGTTATGTGTGTACAGATAGACACTATCTGTGCGTGTGTGTGAGAGAGAAAGAGAGAGAGGGAGAGAGTGAGTGAAGTTATGTGTGTACAGATAGACACTGTGTGTGTGTGTGTGAGTGAGAGAAAGAGAGAGAGAGTACCTGTGTGTGTGTGTGTGTGTGTGTGTGAGAGAGAGAGAGAGAGAGAGTGAAGTTATGTGTGTACAGATAGACACTATCTGTGTGTGTGTGTGTGTGTGTGGTGTGTGTGAGAGAGAGAGAGAGGGGGGGGAGAGAGAGAGAGTGAAGTTATGTGTATACAGATACACACTCTGTACGTGTGTATGTGTGTGTGTGTGAGAGAGAGAGAGGGTGTGAAGTTATGTGTACAGATAGACACTATGTGTGCGTGTGGGTGTGGGTGTGTGTGTGTGAGAGAGAGAGAGAGATGTGTGTACAGATAGACACTATCTGTTTGTGTGTGTGTGTGTGCGAGAGAGAGACAGAGAGAGAGTTATGTGTACAGATACTATCTACACACACACACACCAGAGAGACCGAGAGAGAAAACCTGATATACACAATAGGAGACAAAGCCAAGGAGGGCAATCACTGCACCAGCAACGACAGAGATGTTGTCAATAGCGGGAACCCCGAGAATTCGTGGGAGTTGAACAATGATACATGGGATGACACTTAAAACCAGTATCCATGCCACATATGAAGTCCTCTTCGTAATAGTTACTCCAGTTTCTTCAAGTAACAACATGTACACCATGTGTATATATATACGCTACGTATAGGTGTATCTGTACATATACATACCTGTGGGGTGGTATTTCCTGGTCAGAACCTTTTGTTTAGCGTATTTTCTACCATTTATTTCGTATAAGTCACACCGTCCAACAACCACAGCGGTGCCCCAAAGAATTGTCAATAGTAGCACAGTGGATCCCGCTAGCACCCCCATTCCAATCATCACCTGTGACTGTGCTGTTTCCTTGTCCCCAGCAATCCCAGAAACTGTAAGAAGTAAGTTGGACTCTCTCTCTCTCTCTCTCTCTCTCTCTCACACACACACACACACACATGAGTCTGAGTGTGTGTGTGAATGTTCTTATATTGTACTAATCTCCTAAAAGATAAATAGTGTGTTGCGAGTGTGCATGTGTATATACATGTCATGTCCACACACACACACACACACTCATGTACGTAAGTATATATACACATGCACAAACGCACACCCTATTTATCTTATAGGAGATTAGTACAATATAAGAACATCCACACTCTCACACTCCTGTATTAAGTATATATACATATATAGTTGTATATACACACACAAACGCACACACTTTATCTAATAGGAGATTAGTACAACATACGAACATCCACATACACGCACGCATCATTATTTATCTTATATAAGATTGCTACAAATCGCAGGCGTGTATATGTCACACGTCAACAAAACAGCAACAGGAATATCACAACAAAAGAAAACACACAATGAAACAAAAACAAACAGTTGTATATAAAATGTTTATTATATAAATTAGTAAAACTTATACCGACATTAAATAGCTTCAGAAATATATTATATATATATATATATATGAGAGAGAGAGAGAGAGAGAGAGAGAGAGAGAGATGAGGGTAATTACTCACCAAGAATGACTGCAGCGTCTGGAACTGTGCAGAAGATGGGAAGACACAGGCCGCCAACGATGCGGGATGGGCAATCTCGAGAAGGAGCTCGCTGCCATTTAGAAGAAGCTGTGCAGCCTTCACAAAAGCATAGCTATACACAAAAAGCAAGAACACACTCCCTCCGATCCCATCAGAACAAGGGAATACACCATAGCTCTCCTCACATTCCTTGAAAATCCGTATAATTCACAATCTCTCTCTCTCTCACACACAACACCACGCACGCACACGCACGCACCTGCATCGCCGGATGCGAAGAACCGCGCAAGGGAAGAAGACGAGAAGGCGGTGTGAAAGTTTCTTCTTTCCTTTGAGATGGATTCCACCAACAGCAGAATGACATGAGATGACATGGCAGGGATCTGCCACGTGCTTTTCACCTTGACACGCGTTAAGTATTATTTCTAGAATATTCTTCAAATTTACTTTCTACGCTATTATATTATATAATGCCCTGGACATATTCCATGAATATTCTTATAATTCACTTTTCCAATTAATAATTATAATAATAGAAACACATATATAACGCTAGTATATATAATAATATAACGCTGGATTTCAGGTGGTCAGAGAATAGCCTGTGTCAGATAAAATAATAAAATAAAATAATATATAATGTTGTATTATTACAACAGGTTGATTACATAATACAAAATGGGACTATGCGCAAAATGATTCAGGGTGCGCAATGACATGAGGTGACGTGGCGGAGATGTATAAATTCGCCACGTGTATTTCACATGCATTTCTGGTATATTCTTTGAAATTCGAATTCGAATTTATGTATATGTGTGTGTGCGCGCGCGTCTGAGTTGCAAAGATATCATTCACTATTTGTATACAATAATTTTAATCTTGAAGAACAAGTTTACTATGTAAGTAGTTGTTTACTTTGAGTAAATATGGAAATTATTATTACAAATTTCCTAAAGATATTTGAAACGCTTAACTTGGTACGCTGGCGATTCTTTTTTTTTTTTCAGAATATTTAAAATTTTATAATATTTATAATTATTTAGTTATTCCAGTTGGCTGGGCTATGTTTAACCAACTCTCCATTAAGTCCTTAGATTCCGCTGTCTTTATTTAGAGTCATTTAAGTCCTCCACCACACTTTAAATTAGTTATGTCAGATTTGTATTAAAAACATATTCACACACATACATGCATTACATAGATACACATATACACCGTGAGTTGTATGCAAATACTGAAGTGTTTGTTTACATAGAGAGTGTATATACATATCTCTCTCTATGTATATAGTGTACTTAAGTTACATCTTATGTGGTACATTCTATCGATCCACGAGTACAGTATAACTCACTAAAGGGAAGGCTTAAGCTCGAGCCTTGTGGTTAACAGCCCGAGCTCTGACCAACTGAGTTACTCCACACAAGTCATAACAATTATCATAATAAAATAGATAACGCATACTTTACATTATGTTTTTATCATTTATTATATGCTATGACAGTGTATACAAATACTATATATATATATATATATATATATATATATATATATATATAACATTTATGTATGCAGTTCTTATGTTATTATAGTGATGAAATCAATTAGCATCCAAGGTTTGTAAATATATATTTATACTTTCCTGACATTAGGTAAACGTATACATAGGAAGGTACAGGTAAACATTCCTCCGTGACATAGCATAGATATATAAATATTAATATATGACATTGTTAATCTCTCTTTTCTGGAACTAATCTAATTTTTAACTATAAATAAAAACTTTACATTGAATTACAAACATATAGTATAATATACACAACCCGTTTCTTCTCCCAGCAGTACGCTGGCTCGCAACAACGTGGGAATGATCCGGTTCGTGTGGTGCGTTGCGTGTGTACATACCGCTGACGTGTGTAGAGTGCCTACCACTTTGCTCGACCCGATGGCTTGGATGGGGGATGGAAAAAACGCTTCCTGGTGCCTGGATATTGAGTACAATTCGAGCCGTGGGAGCTCGTGTACTGCTTCTCGTGTGTGTGTGTGTGTGCACGCGCGCGCGTGTGAGAGAGAGATTACGTATAACATGTATATCCATCGAATACAGAAGTGCTACAACAAGAGGAAAGCACAAATGAGTGCGTGGATTGGTTCCTTTGTGAACACGTACAAGAGTTTAACGGGGAGATACCCCGTATGTACAGTGTACACAACCACGGATTGGTACAACAGCTGCGTGGGAAGGAATGGTGACTTCAGCTCTGTGGATTGCTCGGTACGGTCCGAGGCCGACAAGCTTTCCGTATAAGTGGCGTGTGTATACTGGCAGTATGCCGACCATGGCAAGTTCCCAGGAGACCAGAATGTTTTCAACGGGCCGTATTCTCAGCTCGTCAAACTTGCCAGAGGTTGAAGATGAAGCTACCTATAAATAAGACCTATTAAGTGAATAAAACAATAGTCTTTTTTCTTATTACATTTGATATACATTTCGATATATTTTTTTCATAGACAATGCATTTGCACACATACATACATACGTGCATACATACACATATATATTATATATATATATTATATATATTGAAAACGTGACATCTTATAATATACGGTAATTGTTGCTTCAAACATACATTATAAGGTTGTAATATATATAAACATATTAACACACTCCATGGAGGAACGCATCTTAACATGAGGTTCAAATGGAAGAAAAACAGTAAATAATGTAGTGCATCCTACGGGGTGTGTATAAATTAGTTTTGTTGGACTATGTTTTAAAAAATTAATATATAAATGAAAATTTAAATTCATATGAGAAATATAAAATCGTTTACTCTATGTTAAATCGTCTAAGGTGAATTATAGATTAATATTTAGAATATGAAAATTTTAAAGAAAGTTTTGACACGTATACTGATACGAGCGTGTATGTTATGTTTCTTTCAAACTTATTTATGAAATTTCATCATGTATAAAATAATATATATACTTCATTTCAATCAAAAAATAAGTGCGTAAGGAGTTAAGGGACACGCGTCAGGTTTTGATGGCAAAACCTAATAAATAAATCTCTCTCACTAATATACTAAACCTAATCATAATTTTAAACATTATGATTTAAATTGTCTATCGGAAACATTTATAATTTTAGTTTTTATTTGCTGCAAATCTTTATTAATAAGTGCTATTTTATATACTTAATCATATCACTTCTGATTCAATATTACTAAATCTTATCATGCAACACATATATCAGACGTCTCTGTCTCTCTCTATATAAAGAAGAACCGATTATGATGTCACGTCTTTCAAATTTATTTTTATATAACTTGATATTAAAACTTATACAGCTAATCTACTACATGCTTACTTTGTATATCAGCCGAAAGTGATTACTTTGTATAAGTATTATGTGATACATTAGTAATAAGTTAATAGATGAAGTGATTACGAGACGTAATTCATGTCCTTTTCCCATATTTCTATGTCTATATATATATGTGTGTGTGTGTGTTGTTTAGAGGACTCTTCCATGCAAGGCAGTTCGGTGCAAGGTGTCGTATATAGTTTATGAATATAAGTATATATAACGCTGAACCGTATGCAGTTGTTTACTTCGTGTTGTGTGTGTGTGTGTTAAGAGTAGTTATTGTGGTAGAGTGAATAAGTATGAGGTAAAACTTTTATATATGCGTGTCGATAGGCATACATATGTATTTGATTAGGTATATATGCTTAAGGATAATTAAATAATTTAGAATGTTTAAAATGTTTTATGCATACATGTAAACATGGTAATTTTGTTTTTCATGTTTACATTAACTAACTTAATACTGCAATCTCTCTCTCTCTCTCTCTCTCGTACTTATACATATGATTTATAACTATTCTACTGTGCACTATTGAACAAGCGTATATATGCTAATATATATATTTATTTATTTTATTGACTCTGTGTGTGTATACAAATATGATGTATGTAAATATGGCACATTTAAATAAATTATAACGATGTACACGTCATTATTTATAGAATGGGATTTTCAGTCTATGTATTACAATTATAATCGAATAAAACTGAGTTATATGAATATGAATAAATTTAATTTTTAAATGAAAAAGGCTAATAATTAAAATGCTCTGCATCTCTTTGAATTTTTAAATAAATAAAAATCTAGTCTTAATATTTTTTTATTATAAAACATCAATCGCATTATAAGGGAGTGCTCTTTCTTGTTGATGTTACAATTTTATATTACTTTATACACATTTTTATTATTACAATTAACGAATGGGGCCACATAACATGATTATTCCTCAAAAATAATACATTAGGTTTATTGTCAATCCATGAGCCATATATGTCACATGTAAAACAATTATCAATATATTTTAATGTACAGTTCTTATGTAGAAAATAGGCATAGGTACATATACTACGAGTTGGAACCTTTAATAGCCACAAATGGGTAGCTGGAGTGCTCAGTTGGTTAGAGCGTGTGGCTGTTAACCACAAGGTCGAAGGTTCGAAAACCTTTCTCTAGCGAAATATATATAAATATTATGCACAAGGTCGAAGGTTTCTAGCGGACTTGTATCTAAGATATAAATAAATATTATGTTATTGAATTGTACCTAAGATATAAATAAAGATTATGTTATATGACGAACGTGTTGTGAATTTATATATATTTTCGTAATTTCACATCCCGTCGTGGTAATAAGAAAGATATAACAATATAACACTAACAAAAAGAGAATAATCGATATAAAAAAAGAGAATAATCGATATAAGTAAAATTATTTATATGATTATACAACGTTAAACTATATTAAAAAAACATGAAATACCATTTCACTATATTTCCTATTTATATATTTTATCTTTCATTATTCTAACCAATCTGATAACTATTTCATTCCCTGCAGTGCAATGCATATTCCTTTATATTTATATTTTTATTTTTCCTAATATGAAAATAGAATATAAATAAAGATTATGTTATATGACGAACGTGTTGTGAATTTATATATATTTTCGTAATTTCACATCCCGTCGTGGTAATAAGAAAGATATAACAATATAACACTAACAAAAAGAGAATAATCGATATAAAAAAAGAGAATAATCGATATAAGTAAAATTATTTATATGATTATACAACGTTAAACTATATTAAAAAAACATGAAATACCATTTCACTATATTTCCTATTTATATATTTTATCTTTCATTATTCTAACCAATCTGATAACTATTTCATTCCCTGCAGTGCAATGCATATTCCTTTATATTTATATTTTTATTTTCCTAATATGAAAAATAGAGAATATTCATACTTAATAATAAAAAATTCTTATATACATATATATCTGGATATATATTTTGTTTTTTTTCTTTTTTTTATATATAAAGTACAACTGCAGACACATACTTTTCTCACAGAAACCACGTAATCCAATGGTATGAAACGACAATGGTTGCTTCTAAACAACGTAAAGAGCTTTATATAAAGTAATCACTTCAAAACAGAATATGAAGAATCTCAAAATTATATATGAACTTTGAAATTTTTTTGGAAAGAAAAAAGAATTTTATCAAATTTTTAAGTAAGTTGTGATTTAATAATGTATAGTTTTATTAAATTATGTGAATGTAATATGTAGAATTAAAGACCAATTAGAAAGACATTAAAATTGTACCTGATAAGAACATGCTTATATGTAGTATTTAACTATAAATATGAAACTGAGGAATATAACCGTATATATCCATAATTACGAACGTCTCTGTCACTATGTGAAAATGCTTAATATATAATAAATAATGGAGTAAACATTAGGCATTTGAAGCGGAAGATAAATAAATAATTAATTTAACTATAACAACAGATTTGAATTCAATACTAAAAAATTTATGGTATCACATGCTAATTGAATGTTAATTAATAGTTTCATTACTCAGGAGGTCCTCTCAAGTGACATGTCAATCAAGCTCTATATCTTCTGTAATTATAATCAAACACATCAAATTTTATAATATTTTTTTATAATTTAATTGAAGAGACGAAAGCAAAAGATTCATATACTTACAGTGTTTCCTTTCAGTATCTTATCATTACCCAAACTTTTTTTTTTAAATATAGAAAAATAAACCTTTTTAATTATAGACTTTCCTGATTACAATATTTAAGTATAATTATTGATTAAAACTTCACATATATATGATATATATTCAATATAGCTGCAGAAAAAAGAAATCTAATGTTTTAGATCTGCTACGCACACAATTAGAAAATCATGAATCAAGAACTAATAATTGAAGTTGTAAATTATGATTGAAGTCACGGTTTAATTAAATAATTCAAATTTAAAACAAATCAATAGATTTGTGTATAGTAATTTCTTTGTATGCATATACAAGTGATATATATAGGCTTACAATATTTGTAGTATGACAACTTTGAAAGAGCACGTTCATCTCTCTCTCTCCCCTCTCTCTCTCTCTCTCTCTCTCACACACACACACACACACAACTCGTATATTTTTATATTTATACAACGTACATCTGCATAGATTCTATATGGTGAAAATATGTATATATTTCTCTGAAATCTGTAATTTTCTTTGTATATCAAACATACTTTGTCTATAAATAAGATACATATATGTCTTATATATGTGTGAATTATGAATATATACAAGCATAAATTAAATAAATGCTGTCCTTATCCATATACAGGTACGTGTATTGATCCACATATACTCAATTATATATAGAGGGAGAGTATATAATATATATATATATATATATATATATATATTATATATATATATATTATATAAAATACTGTGTATTTTTAATATGTAATGTGTATAATATGTATCTGTGTATACGTATATGATTTTTTGTTTTAGCTATCGTTGCATTTTATACCGTGAAAGAACTATATTGTAGTTAACATATAAATTTAAAAACATCAAATACATACTTTCTATTGAAATTATATTAAATTGCAGTTTAGATTGTATGCAACAAGGTGTTGGCATACTACAATAAGAAATCCTTCTACGTGTAACACATCTTAATATGTTAAAATACGTGTGACTTTGTGCTCTAACTTTCTTACCATTTAATATTACTAATACTATTTTAGAGTGTTAATATTTTTATTGATATTATTAAAATTACTAAAGTTTTAATAGGTTTGAAATCTACAAAACTGATTAGAACCAAAGATTTGGAAATCCAAGGTTGTTTTTTTTAAAGAATTGTGTTAAAGTTTTATTCTTTGTACGTGCATATGGAACAACATACGTATACACATAATATTAACAATGAGTAATGTAGATGACGTTATAACACAGGTGTGTGTGTCTATATGTGTGTGTGTATCATAAATTAACAATCTAAACTATACTGCAAAAATGTTACGTAACTGCACGCAGATATCCTCAATTATAAAAGAACTATAATAATTATATATATGAACTATCGGTTTTCTCCTAGTTTATAACTTCTAATCATAATTTATAATTTTATATTTAACTAGGAATTATTCCTGATAATATTCTCGTAATAAACTTACTAAATTCTGATATAATGACTTATTATAATTGCTTACCGGCATATTATTATTAGTTTAAATTAAAAATCTGAAGCGTACAAATTGGGTTTTGTATTTCAAGGAACTTTAATATATTAAATAATAATAGTAATTACTTACTATTAATATTAGTGTTCATGCAAATTAAATCGAGAATATACAGTTTATAGAAATTATACATATATTATCATATATAGAAACAGGTTATATTAATAATCTAAACTATATTTATTTTTAAAACAAACATTAAGAAATATAATGTTGTTAGATTGATATATCTTGGACTTCAACTCTACGTACCATATACCTTAGATGTTTAATAAATTATGTTAGGGTTTATGTGATTAGGGTTTTATGGCGCTTGTCCGGAGGAGCAAATGCGCCCTGCAGGAGCTGATTCAATTGAAGAGATCTGCAAGCGTCTACAATACAGGTCTCTCTCTCATGCTCATGTATCATTTACATTTTTTATATATGGATTTGTTTTATGCAAATGGTTTAGGCCAATGCAGGGAGTTTAGAACGTCGAATGTACTTTGCAACAACAATCTGGAAGAAATCATAATGGTAAATTTTATTTTTTAATTATACTCTTATGGGTATATGTATATTGTACAGAAAATCCAATCGAAAGGAACCCAGACACAGGCAGCAATTTCATCACTCATTGGAGTAGGCTCAACAAAGCCATATCGTCTTTCAGGCAAGTATTACATACACATATACATACATACGTATACAATATGCACACGGATATATATATAAATACAGGCGAAGACTCAGAATGGTCGGATAATTACACAATGAAGCCTCTGGATAGAGAGTTGAAGCGTAAGCAGTTATGGATTGAATGCAAACAAGGCATGGCAAACTAAAACAGAAGTGGATGGCACTGTTCTAAACGCCGTCAAAGGTATGTATAGACACAAATGTATGTGTACATACAACATAAGAACCCATACACATTGTGCTAAATAGATTGTACGTTTGAATATAGTCTTTAACATACAATATACCATCATTTATATAAATCCTATCTGTTTATAATAATGACTTAGTTATGTGAAACTAGTGCTCTCTCTTCTCTCTCACACACACACACACACATGTGGATATGCTTTAAGGGCTGTTAAAGGTGGATATGCTGTTTCCCTTGCGGGATTTGTGGCGTTTATGCGAGGAGCCAGCGAAGAACGTCTAATGTACATTCCAAGTTCATAATCATGAATATTCGAACAGACAATATAACTTAGTTGTCGGTGAAGCTGATGGTACTGCCATGACTTGGTCCAGGCTCTTCCGCTTTTACAAGCGTAGCCTCCAGGTACTCTATTTAGAGAGAGAGACTCTTACAGTTACAGTCTTTATAGAATGTCTTTAGACATACACACGCACACACGTATGAAGTTATTTGCTTATGCAGAAGCTGGACTGCGTGGTGTGGGTTAAAGGTACAGTAATTGCCCGTGCAAAGGATGGTTACTGCGTTGCCCTGGCTGGGCATTTGGCGTTCCTTCCGAAAGAACACAGGAAGAGCAGGAAGCTAGAGTCTATATTCCGTATCTTGACTATGTACCCGAGGACCGGCAAGGTAGTATTTCACACACACACACACGTTCGTTATACTACATTTAATAGCGGGTTTATGTCCTGATACTACCTCATAAACTTGCATAGTATAAGCGTGAAGCATAGACACGCACGCACAGACGCACACATATATAGGATGATAACTCGCTTGTACATATGCAGATTGTAGTCCAAGAAGTAAATGCGAAGTACTTTGCATCTCTAGCAGAAGCACAGAAGCAAAAGAAAGAGGAAGCAGAAGAAGAAGAAGGTGGAGAGGAAGAAGAGATCCAACAAGCTTAAAACGAAGGTACATTGTTACTTTCCTTAGTAGTGTGTCTTCTACACGCACAGAGCCATTCTCTAGTATATGAACACTGATAGAGGACAACCCCTACCAAGGTGAAATTCAGATTGTATTTGATCTCTCTCTGTCTCACACGCACGCACGCACGCACACACAAGTATCTATACACGTTCACTGGATGTGTAATTCTACAAAATATGTTGGAATATTCTCATTTAAGATTAACACACACATGCATAAGATGTGCATCAAATATACAGTGAATGTCAAGATGAAGAGCTCTCTCTCTCTACGAGTATATGTGTAATAATATATGTAAAATATTTTTTCTTTTATGTATGTGTCTTATTATACACTAATATCAATTTATTAAATATTGAGTTTAAACATCGAAATTGTGCTATTTGATTTTATTTATTTGTTTAATTTAATTTATATTAAATTCAGTGTTAGACTTTTACATTTTGAAATATCTAATGTTTCTGTTCGTCGGACCCTTTAAATTTATATTTTCTATATTGACATTCTATATTTCTGTTAAAAATGGGAAAGTATTTTATTATTTGAAGAAATTGAATATGCTCTGTTAATGTTAATGATATATCATTTGATATATACATTATTTATTTATACCTGCATTACATATACATTTAAACATAGATATAAAATTATAACTTTTAAAAACCTTGATAAGATTTAATAGGTATCAGCAGGTTTAGGACAGTCAATATGTATTTATAATTAAATATATGAAAATTTAACAAATTTTATTCAAACATGAGAGAATATATTCAGAATATAACTTTTAAAAACCCTTGATAAGATTTAATAGGTATCAGCAGGTTTAATACAGTCAATATGTAACATATTATTCAAACATGAGAGAATATATTCAGAATATACATCGATTGATGATGAAGATAAGTCACGGCCGCCGTTGTCTGCATCATTAAGAGCCGTCAGATCAACCACAATCCAACGGCTATTACATTGAGCACATTACATCAGTTTCTTTTTCGAGTGTTCTTCTGGCGGCGCGTGCGTGTGTACGCGTGGTGCGTGCGTGCGACAGATGCATCGCCGCCTTCTTCAATGTTCTTATCGATTTTCAAAAAATTGCTTTTTCAACACTAATCTTCGGTTTAGGTTTGTGCAATTGCTTAGCATAGTTTTTATTAATATTAAAAATGATATATATTAAAAATGATATATTTTAATAATCTCTAATATAGAAATTAATCTAGCTTAAAGTATCTTTAATCCGCTTTAATATCTAAAAATTAATTTAAATATAATAGGTATTTTTCGTTGTTGCTTCCGATTTCTGCTCCTTTGTTCCTAGGAAGAACCACACTCCATTTTTCTAGAGGTAATATATATATATTTTATAAAGTAATATAATAAATAAAGTAATAATATTGTAGATATTATTAAACAGTAGATTTTTAATGTGTATGATTTAAATATGTAATAGTTACAGTTATATGTAAAGTATATATTAAAAAAATTACCTTGTATTTGAGAACTACATATAATAGTATATACAGATTTCATAATACAGAATATATTATATAATATTAACTAGAAAATGAAATTAATAAAAATAAAAATGTAAATAATGTTAAAAAACAGATGTACTTGTCATACACAGACACTAGACGGGAATAGAGATAAGTTTTTTCTATATACGTAGATTTATGTTATATTATATCTACATGCATTTCCTGCTCACACACACGCACGCATGCATGTTGTGTGTGTGTGTGTGTGTGTGTGATGCATGTAATTAAATCGTGTTATGTGCAGTGAAAGCACAGATTGCAGTAAAAGCAGAAATGGCTGCTAAAGGATTTGTAAAGGAATACGACGACGTACAATACTGGGATAGACGGTATTTAGACGAAGGCGAGGATACATTTGATTGGTACCAGCGTTTTAAGGAACTCGAACCGCTCCTCCTTCGCTATATTGACAAGAATTCTCGTCTTCTCATGGCTGGCTGTGGAAACGCAGGTATTATGTGTGTATGTGTGTGTGTTGTGTGATATGTAGATATACATACATACATACATACATACATTAATAGATATTAATGATAATAAACTCTGTTTTCATAAAGTACTATTTGTATATGTTTATTGCTTAAAAAGTTTTCTATATACAACTTGTTTGGGAAACGTTTGTCCAAAGAACACACACACACACACACACAGATTCATATTTTCATATTACATAGAGTAAATATATCTATCGATGTATTAACTTATTTACAATCTATTAGTACATCTATTATAATTTGAGACAAAACATATTAGTGCATTATATACTATATACGCACTGTTCACTAAGCTTTTGAAATTAATCTTGCAGTTTTATCGGAGGAGATGGTATCATCTGGATACAAGGAGATCGTGAACATTGATTTTTCGACGGTTGTGATCAAGATGATGCAAAACAGACATCGGCATATTCCCCAACTTACCTGTATCCACTACCTCTCCCCTCGGTACAGCCTTGAAACGGCTCCGAAATATATAATATATAACTTTTAATACTTTCTTTTCTTTTTGTTTAATTTTTATATAGACGTGACTTTGGATGTTCGTGACATGGCTGTGTTTGGAGATGAATCGTTTGATGCTGTTATTGATAAAGGTTTGTGTGTGTGCGTGTGCGTGTGCCTGTGGTTATAGAATATGCTCACTTAAACTTTCTAAATCGTTATATATGTATGTGTGTGTGTGTATAGATATATATATATATATATATATATATATATAGAGAGAGAGAGAGAAGAGAGAGAGAGAGAGAGAGAGAGGTCATCCTGGCTGTATATAACTGGTATATAACTAATATAAATATATGTTGGGTGTGTGTGTGTGTGTGTGTTATGTATATCTGCTTATTACTACACGCACGCGCACACACACACACACATGCGAGCATGAAGTTAATTAATCCTGTTCTGTTTTTTTACAGGTGTAATGGACTCCCTGCTGGTAAGCTGTACCGCTTAATACTAATTTAGTTCGTTTAAGATTTATATATAAGTTAGTTGTAATATGTGTATTAACGTTCTACTATGTAGTGTGGTTCAAATGGATTTTTAGATGTGACAATAATGTTAGAAGAGGTTCTAAGGATCTTGAAGCTGGCGGTGTTTTCATGTTGGTGCGTGCGTGTGTTGCGCGTGCGTGTGTGTGTGTTGTGTGTGTGTGTGTGAAAGAGAGAGAGAGAGAGAGCAACTAGTCTATACTTTTATATACTGATACCTCTCTGTAGATGTGTGTGGTAAGATTTGATAAATGTCCCAAGATAATCATAACTACTTACTACTATGATTATAGAATATATAAATGTTCATAATTATAATAATTAGTTATATCATTAATTAGCTTGTTGTGTGCAGGTAACATATGGTGAACCACTACTTAGAATGCACCATTTGAAGAACCCGGAATTTGACTGGAAAGTTGTCCTTCACTTAAGCAGTAAGTTAAATAATTAATTAATATTTTAATTAAATAATTAAACAATTAATTATAATACAATTCAAATTGTGTTGAAATATACATGAGCTTGTGTTATTAGCTAAACCGGGTGCAAAGGTGGTTATTCCAAGGGAATATTCTGGTGCTATTCCAATGGACGATGAGTGGAATGCGAATATCTGTGTAACCTATCTGATCCGGACCTCAACTTTGTTTACATTTGCACCAAGGCTAAACCCCATAAATAAACCAAAGTTCATTTTTTTATTTTAATTTTTTAATAAATAAGTCATATTTATTTTATAGCAAAAAAAAAAAAAAAATGTGTAATGGTTTTTAATCAAAATTCGTATTTAGTTTAATTTTTATTGATAAAAAAATGTAGAAATAAAATTTGGAAGCTGAACCCTATTATCAGAGCCAGGTTTCGATCCTGGGACCTGTGGGTTATGGGCCCACCACGCTTCCGCTGCGCCACTCTGATCACATGATGAAAATTTCACATTAATCTCTAGAGATGTGTGTATATTTGTATATGTGTGTGTGTGTCAGGACATAAAATTCAAATAGCATAATAAAATGAAAGCAACAGTTCCATAAATTTAGCTTTTATTCTTTAAATTTGGTTATTAGTTTAATAATACTAAATTAATACATAATTAATATATTAAACACTAGGTTAATTTTGTATGTACAACGTACTTGTGTATACGTAGATATTATAAATCTGCAGATGTATACATGTACTGTATATAGTCTCTTTGTATATACAAGAATCCTCGATCATACAAAGTGCGTTGAATATATGAGAAAGAGAGAAAATGCATGGTAAATAAATACAACAGATGTAATGAAATACTATTCAATATTAATTAATTAAATCCTAATTAATATATTAATATTAATTACCTTAAACTCTGTCTGTCAGTCTCAATACATCCTTTTCATATTATTAAAAACAAGTTTATTATATAAATTTTTTATTTAACTAATTTAACTAAAGAAAATTCTATAATTACACAAACCTCCAATATCTGATATCACTAGAATTTTTTATTTAAGTTTATATTTTAAAATCTAATTTAAAATTCTGTAAAATCTGTAATTTAAAATTTTGAGTTTAAACTAATAAAATATTACAGATAATATTAAACAGTAAATTGAATTTGAATATGTAATATGTACATATATATGTAAAGTATATATTAAAAAATTACCTTTTAATTGAGAACTACATATAATACAATACAGAATATAGTTTATTATGTTTTTCGTTTTTAAAATTAAACTGAAATGTATTTCTATACAACGTACTTGTCATATATATATATATATTTGTCTGAAATCTGCAGTTTTTTATATATCATACTTTGTATATAAAAGATATATACATATATTTTTGATATATATACAATTATGAATATTTATATAAGAAGATATTAAATAACTGTTTTTTTTACTGATATCACATGATATATATAATCTAAATATAAATAATAGATAAATATATTGATGTAATACTTGTATTTACGTAATGGTGCTTCCCTTAAATTATTATGTACGCACATAATAATATATACACAATGCATTTATACATACATACATATATATTTCCAAGAAAATATACATATACATGCGATTGATATAAATGAAACTTTTAAAATTATTTAAAACAAGTTTATTATGTAAAAATTAATATTTGACTAATTTAATTAAAGATAATTCTACAATTACACAAACCTCCAATGTTTGTGTAATTATACACAGACACTTTGAATTGCCGTTTAAAAGAGGAAGAAGAAGAAACTCGTACCCTCTCTTTTAACTTTCCAAATATATTTTATATATTTACATTTATTATCTAAAACTTAATATTATTTAATTTATGATATCAAAATCTAATTAAAATTATTAAACTCTGTAAGTTAACATTTTGAGTGAAAACTAATAATAATATATATAATATTAAACAGTAGATTTTTTAATGTGTATAAATTTAAATATGTAGTATGTATAGATATATGGATTAAAGTATATATAAAAAATTACCATTTATTTGAGAATTAAATGTTAAAGTATATACACAGGTTTTGATAATATAGGGGATTTTAAATACAGAATATATTATAATATATTTTATCAAAAAAAATAACTTAAATGTATAGCATATATTTCTATACAATGTACTTGTCATATAATATATATATATAGAGAGAGAGAGAGAGAGAGAGAGAGAGAGAGAGAGAGAGAGAGAGAGAGAAGATTTATTGAAAATCTTATACGTGTATAGTATAATATTATAAAGTGAGTGTTAATTAATTCTTCAATTACCTTAAAATTAGATGCTCGATGTCTTTTATGTATGTTGTGTCACTTGTGTATATTTTGCAATATATAATATGTACAATGTGCTTGCGCAACACACACACACACAACACACACACACACACCACACAATATATATATATATATAACAGATGTTATTGTTAATTATATGCAGTGCTTTGTATTGAATACACGCACGCACACAGACATACATACATACACAGTTCTCAACTGTGACGTCAGCAAATGTCGGAGCACTGTGTGTGTATTTTTAAATATATATCATTTGCGCACGTCTATGATATATATACGTCTATATAATTAATATATTATATATATATTCAACACCTGTTCAAGCCTGTAAATTTATATTGTATATGAAAATATAAAATCATGCATATATTAAATACTAAACATATATATAAATGCTGTATTTAAAATTTATAGAATATAGAAATCGAATTATAAAATGAGCATTCAGCTTCTTTGTGTAGAATTAAAACAAGATTTTCTTACATAATAGAAATATAGAAATTTTATTATTTTAGTTCTAATTATTATCAATTCATTTCAAATTCTGAATATTATTACGTTTCTCTACATGTATAAACAGATTATATATTCACACACACATATATTTAACATGCACAGACATATCTACCTGTATGTGTATTAACTGAATGATATATAATATGGATATAATATGTTGTGTATTTTAATATGTGTCTAATAATTAAATAATTATCATCAATCAGCTCTTTATATAAAATACATAACATCCTCATATGTACATATACATATCAAATGCTATATATATATATAAATACACGTAGAATATTATATACAGGTTTATATGTGTGTGTGTATTTCTATTCGTAACTGTGTATATCCACACACATAATCTCGCTCTATATATATGTGTCTGTGTATGCACGCGCACGTGCAAATACCTACAAAAAAAGCGTTTAACATATATTGAAGAAGATTTAGACACACACACACACACACACATTACGAGAGTATAATTATAAATATAATGCATACATTAACTAGCCGTAAAGAATTCATAAACATATAGAAACCGGCCTTGAACATTACTTCTTAATACAGTTAACCGCTGTTATGTTTCAAATATATTAAGTTTTAATTAATTTATTTTAAATGATTGTTTTATGACTATAATCTTTTTGGAACAATTTCACAAATTATTTCATATGTTTTTAAACATTCAATTCCAATTTAAATAAGAGAAAAATAGAAATAATATGTAAGAATTTAAATACATAAAAACTGAATAACGAATTAATCCAGACTTTAACCACTAAAAATTATGTGTTTTACATCAAGTTAAGAGTATCAATTAAAATAAATTTAAAGAAAATAAATAAATATATCAAAAGCTATATAAAGTTATATTTAGATACAAATATATAATAAAAATAAATATCCCTCATTTATATTAAGCATATGTTATCATTAATTA